>JANAVB010003800.1:4464927-4809927 GCA_029216955.1 Iris pallida | reverse complement strand
CCGCATAAGGACGCCAACCGCATGGGGAAGACTCATGTGGCCGTAACTGTCAACCGCATGGAGAGAACTCATACGGCCACACAAGTCAGCCGCATACAGAAAACTCTTGTGGCCAGAATTTCCAGCCGCATGCAGACAGCCTGCACGGCCATGACATTTAGCCGCATGCCGACAGCCTGTACGGCCACGACTCCTAGCCGCATACAAAAAAGCCATGCGGCCATACATACCAGCCGCATGCAGACAGCCTGCATGGCCACCGATCCTAGCTGCATACCATATACTCCATGCGGCTCACGGTCAGTCTTTGACCGCCTCTCATACGGTCCTGACCATGTAGGCCCTCTGGAGCATATGCCAGACTCTGTTGTGACCACTCTTCCTACTATGCACTCTCAGGTGCTAGGAGAAAGAAGTCTCGGGAAGCACGGGCTCGACGAGCTCAGTCGGCTGTCCCGACTTCTGACTACCAGGGCATCCCGATGACTATTACTCGGGCCCCTGATGGAAAGTTGTACAAAACTACCCGTGTCCAGCCCCCGGCGGCCAACGAACGGTATAGTTATCAAGAATCTCCTAACAAGGATCAGGGGCGAGTACTCACGCCACCCCCACATCAAGGAGCAGGCAGGAGGCCAACGCACTCATCAGCCCACATAGCAAGTGACCCACGTAACGTGATTCTTCATAAGCATAAGGAAAGAGACGAAGACTTGGTTCCTGTCAAGGACACCAATGCACCCAAGTCATAGACAACTGTTGCTGCAAGACAGCAGCACAAAAAGACTGGCGGTGCATCTTCAGAAGACGAGGCGCTTCTCGTTGCCTCTTGCAATTTTGCTCTGAAGATTCCTGGCAGCGGAAGAGGGAAGAAAATAAATATCTCCAGCCTAAAAATTTTAACCGACGTAAGCAAGGAAATCTCTTCTAAACAGCTGTCTACCACCGTTGTAGGAGGAGTTTACCAAGGTACCCGCTGAAAAATGAAATATGCCGCACTGTGTCATGACCCGCACCCACCGTGAGGGTACGAGTACGTAACAGCGCCCAGCCTACGCCACAGTGTCCGTGGTAGAACGCTGTTCTAGGTCATGAACTATAACTACATAATATGAATACTCTCCATAAGGAGGCCAACACAGAGGTACAACTCAATCACAATCTAAGGTAGAATGTAGCACGATGGAAATAGATAAGAAATCCTAAACTGAGGTACAGCAGAAAGAAATAACAAAGTCTCAACATCTCTAAAATATACAACTCTGAAAATAAGACAACAGCTAAACATAAAAAGAAAGGACAGTCTAAGCTATCTACACTATACAAGGTATCATCCTGAGCAGCTGCCTGAACCTCTCCAGGGGTCCAGGTCACGAGTGTCAACTAGGCAAACTCCAAGTAAGGGTGCATGGTTCCTCATCATCCACTGTAAAATTTTCAACAGGTCCAGTCAGGACGGGAACGAGTACAATTCATCAAGAAAATCCCAAGTAAATGACAGAGAACTATAAAGCAGTTATAGACAGTTGTATTGATGAATATGGCAGTTTATATGAGTAATGATGTAGAGAGCAGTTAAGGTACAAGGAAAGTAAGGTAACTAAACAAGAAGAGAATCATAGCAAAGAAGACTGTAAAATAAGATATAGCTAAACTAGAGTAACATAATGAGTTCAGATGGTACAATATAAGTCGAGTGTAATTCCAATGTGAGTCTAATATAAGATGAGTCGAATGTAATTCTAATCATTATTCTAATAAGGTGAATCGAATAAGGTGATACGAATAAGGTGATACGAATAGTGATTCACATGATGTTCTTATAATGATTCGAATAAATTCTCCAAGTGTGTTTTAAAATACTTAGATAGACATGTAAACGGCTATGGGTAAATCCGGCACATCACACACCTGGCCGGGTGTGGAATGGCTATCGTTCGAATATATTCACAGGGGGTGGTTCAAATAGTAGGAATGTTCACATGTCTAATCAAGTATTTCCCCGCCCATCTAATACAAATGAATCCAAAATCCGACACATCAATCGAATAAAAGTCCAACCAACATATGAAGATATGAATAGGGTGATTCGAATAGTGATTCATATGGTGATTCGTATGGTGATTCGAATAATAGAGGTAAGATGAGTAAGTATGTGTGTCGTGTACATGGATTCAGAAATAAAAATACGTGTTTGTAGCAGAGAATCACATACAGCTAACTAGAACTGAAGTACAGTAATTGACAAATAAATGAGAAAACTATCAGAGAATGTACTCGCCTCGTATCTGAATGTCTGAAGTAAATGTACTGTCCGAGATGAGGTACCTGACTCCTAGTTAGAGCAACACAAGTCAAGATGTATACAGGGGATGATAATAGTAATCTATAATGCATCTGCATGCTGTCTAGGTCAAACTAGACTAAAGTCAACACTTGGTCAACTCTAGTCAACCACACTAGTCAACTAGGTCAAGTCCTAGCCCAAACAAGTCTAATAAGTCTCACTAGGCCTAACCAAGCCTAGGCTAGCAGTCACACACCAATCACAAGGCTATACAAGCCAACACAAGTCACACATCAAGATACATCACTATCATGCATATTCGATATTATATATATATATATATATATATATATATATATATATATATATATATATATATATATATATATATATAAGAGAAAGGAACTAATATGTAAAGCTATATGTGTGTGTGAACATGGAGGTGTACATAAAAAGAGAAATCAATACTAGTTATGAGTTTACACTACACATGGCACAAAGCTAATCCATCTACATTACACATGTATTATACTTAACATGCATGGCTAAAAGTATACATCTATGTACATTAGAGTAGAGACTATTTAAGTTATAACTAACATGCATCTATACTTTACATAAATCTATATATATTATAGCAATCATTTAGAGAAGGGTTACATGGCATGGTGGTTGATATAGAGTGGGGTATCCTTGTGTAGAGGGTGAAGTTCGTTCTCAGTTTAGTTCCACATTTACATATAAACTAAAGTGAGCTATCCCATAAACTGGTGTAACTAACCACATAAAATGAACCATGCTATATGAAATCTGCCATTAAGCCAACATCCCATATGCATACAGCTCATGCATTGTCTAATACTGAAATTAACTAATATTTCGAATTAAGGGGTTGAAGGTTAACATTACATTCATAGATATTCCACTATATTGTAAACTGAAATTGGCTTGGCAATAGAAAAAGAAAGGTATATATGCTTACATGGACAGTTCAGTGTTCGAAAAACCTAAAATGAACTAACATTCAATCTAAATATCAGCTATGTATTGGTTCAATGTCTACATATGAAATCTGATATTGCATTTACAATATTTATACATTGTGCATTCATATCTATCATTACATATATATCTTGCATTTATATCTAGCATTCATTATATACTTTCATGCATGCATTGTATATCATTCTTTCATTCATGCATTGCTTACATATATTATATTAATTGCATTCCTACATGCTTGCATTCAACCATATATATACATTAATGTAAATAGGATATCATACATATATATATCATTTCATTCATCTAACATATCATGCATTACATACTCTATATTCATTTAATATCCATACTACATAGGCTCATAGGTTACACAAAATACATATATCGTATAGTCACTCTTTTACTTAAAACCAATACTGTACCAATTATGCATTTACTAAATTCTAGGATTAAAGTATGTTGTAATACTTCATGTTAGCTTTCCGAAACTTCAAACGGATCGCATTTTCGTGTCCGGAAGCTCCCGGAATCGCGAAAATACCGAAACGCGTTTGCCTTTCGTACAGCTGACACTCAAATAATTCTACAGAAAGTTACAGAATGAATTTGGCTTATTAAAATATATATTTGGAAAGATAACTTCGATACGGTTCTTTTAAAAAATGGGAGATAAATCGGAGTTTTAAGCTAAAAGTTATGAAATTTCTAAGTTGCTATTGCTACTAAAAACGTGGATAAAAATTATGACGAATTTGGGTAGTTTGAGACAAAAGAACACAAGTATATAACATAATATATCAAGAACTCACTCTCTACACTAATATATATATATATGAGACACTATAGAACACATCTCCAATACAAAAATATGAGATTAAACATGTAATAATTCATTCATACATAACAACAACACATAGTATGTCCAAATTTGGGATTTTCCCACATGGACACAACCACAACACAAAGGACACTCATATGACCTCCAAATGGACACGAAATGGACACAAATGGAGATACAACCATGGGAGTCATTCCTATGGGTTCAAAATAGACCTATATGCATGAGGAAATGAAAAGGAGAAGGGATTTATACCTCCCGGTAGATCGAATCGAAGAAAAGCCTTCCCGGAGCGACACCGACACGTAGAGATTCCAAAAGGACACGAACGAGCTCCAAATCTTTCCAAATTTGTGTAGCTTTTTCCTTGGCTAGAATGGAGAAGGAAAGAAGAAGATTTGGTGACGAAATGGAAGGATTTGGTGGAGAAATTGCTAGGGATTGCTCTCTAGAAATTTAGGGAAGAACAAGAGAGAGTGTGGATGAGAATAATGAAATGAACTTGAGCCTATCCTCTTCCAAAGTGGCTGGCCATATGGGGCTATTTGTTCTATTATAGTAAGGTCCAAAATGCCCCACTAACCTATTCTATTAGTATTAGGAAAGGGCTAATTGGTTGGGGCTAAATTAGTCATTCTAAAGTCTCTAATCACACTAATCTTATCCATAATAATTAGTCTAACCTCTAACTAAAATATTTCTATCATGTGGGCCATGACTAATTAATGTGTGGGTCCACTAAAGTTAACACTACCCCCGGGCCCCCGTTTTAAGTCCGATTGAGCTGAAATTCGAACCCGACTCAAATAACCCCAAAACAATATCATAAATAATAAAATAAATTTCAAAAATATTTCAAAAATACAAAATGACAAAAATACTCCTGTTTCTGAAAATTGGGGGTGACAAATTCCTCAAAATTAAAATCAAACAATAGTAAAATGTCAAAATCACAAGTCATAATTTTAAATAGTTTAAAAATGATTAAAAATCACCAAAAATCATAATATGAAATAATTATCAATAAATAATAATTATAATTACAAAATTTCAAAATTACCCTTATCTGGAAAACTGGGTGTTACAATCCTACCCACCTTATAAAAATTTCGTCCTCGAAATTAAGATGATCGCACCCCCTCCTAGGTCAAACATAGTCAAGGGTCAATCACTAGTCAATTTCTCAACATCCAAGTACTTGGTCATCAACTGGTCAACTTCT
Organism: Iris pallida; assembly: GCA_029216955.1. Lineage (NCBI taxonomy): Eukaryota > Viridiplantae > Streptophyta > Magnoliopsida > Asparagales > Iridaceae > Iris > Iris pallida. Next base: position 4,804,575 of record JANAVB010003800.1, on the reverse strand, counting down.
TAGGGTTTTACCTATGCTAGCTATTTAGGTGTTGGCAACTAGAATTTAGCAAAAGAGAAACTCTATAATAGACTAGCTCTTATCTTCCCAATCCTATCAAGTCACCTATAAGTAAATACCTACAAGCTAAGCACATGAATACCAAATACCACATATATATATATATGCTCAAGAACAACAACCCATCACATATATCCTAAGTATATCATCTATATATATACATGACTGATCAACCAAGGGTTAAGGCAGACTAAACTTATAAGGGTCTGAAACAATGCTTAGAACTAGGCTAAGGATGAATGGTCTGAATCAAGGGGACAAGGTATCTAGTGAAGGGTCTGCACACTGCCTATAAAGGTGATCAACACAAAGGAACTCAACACGAAGGGAACTTAACTAAAATGGAAAACTGAACCAAGTATAGGCTAAACAACATGTTTATAACCCTATACAACAATGGCCTATAGATACCAACTAACCTATATCCCATATGCCAATACAATCTGTAATCTATCTATGCAAATAGACCTCTCGGTCTTAGGTAAAACTACAACTATACTCAAAGGCAGGCTCTGGTCATGGGTGCCTCATTGGAAAAGGTAAGGAAAAGTAGTAATAATCATCAAGGATGTAAGGCATACTAACATCCTATGTGTAACTGGTTGGTATTATAGATAACAGGAGAATTATCTGCAATGGGTTACTATTCTAACACCAATGCTAACTATCACCTCTAGGGTACGGACACTCTACAAATCATCATACCATTATACTATGAAGGAACTACCTATGAGTAAGCTCTACAAAACTAAATATCCCTACTCCTAAGTCGTTTATAACAATCAAAAGGGTATGATGTTTAAACCTTCTCAAGATACAATCTGTTAATCATATGCGTCTGTCCAAAATCCTGTTTTCCAGAGTCTTCATCTTGCTAGTGAGCAAGGCTACGATAATCACAGTCCTTGACTACGGTACGTACCTCTAGGTTTATGGTATTTAAAATTTTCGTACTGCCGCATACGACGGCGAAAACCTTAAATTCCCATACCCGAGAATACATCCAAAATCTGACTACATATCCTCACTATGCCAACTAACACGACTATCGAAGATTCTAGATCCCATGATTTAGGCGACCTAGCCCATATAATTTTTTCAGAAGAAAAAAAACAAACACAACAAAAGAGTAACATGAAAAAAATAAATCAATCAACAAGGAACAGATGAAATCGGATTTCAAGGTAATTATAAAAGACAATTGCGGGAATGGAATTGAGAAGAACAGAACTTGCAGTAAGATCTCCAACGGTCTGTGCATCCTCGACTGTCCTGACGATAGCTCGCCCTGCTGGTTTCTTCTGGTCTGTTGTTGTTCCTGCATGAATCACCGCTGCTGAGAGAATCAGAAATAACGGAAGAAAATCTCTGTACAGATAGAGGTGCAACTCCAATGTAGCAGAAACGCCAACCTGAGTCGGTAAACAGGAGCTGCGGTCTCGAGGCCCTGATGAACAGGACGAGGGGTGGCTAGCCTCTCGATAGTATCCCCCGAACCGAAGCGATGAGATCGTGTCTTCATAACCATCATGAAGACAGATCAAAATAAGAAGCAATTACTGAGAATGAAGCAAAAAATCAAGGGAGGACAGTTTATATTCAAGGGAAATCAATAAGCAGCAATTGGATAAAAGGAATCTGATTAAGAGTTTTTCCTAATGTGATTGAGTACCCCAAAAATATCCTAATCCTATTGCAGGCTGTAGTGATACTCTAGTTCGAATACCACTACATAAACTCGACCTGCATGGGCCACCACTAAAAATGTGTCACGACCCGTACCCACCGTGAGGGTACGAGTACGTAACAGCGCCCAGCCTACGCTATAGTGTCGGCGGTAGAACGCTGTTCTAGGTCATGAACTATAACTACATAATATGAATACTCTCCATAAGGAGGCCAACACAGAGGTATAACTCAATCATAATCTAAGGTAGAATGTAGCACGATGGAAATAGATAAGAAATCCTAAACTGAGGTACAGTAGAAAGAAAAAACAAAGTCTCAACATCTCTAAAATATACAACTCTGAAAATAAGACAAAAGCTAAACATGAAAAAAAAGGACAGTCTAAGCAATCTACACTATACAAGGTATCATCCTGAGCAGCTGCCTGAACCTCCCCAGGGGTCCAGGTCGCGAGTGTCAACTAAGCAAACTCCAAGTAAGGGTGCATGGTTCCTCATCATCCACTGTAAAATTTTCAACAGGTCTAGTCAGGACGGGAACGAGTACAATTCATCAAGAAAATCCCAAGTTAATAACAGAGAACTATAAAGCAGTTATAGACAGTTGTATTGATGAATATGGCAGTTTATATGAGTAATGATGTAGAGAGCAGTTAAGGTACAAGGAAAGCAAGGTAACTAAACAAGAAGAGAATCGTAGCAAAAAAGACTGTAAAATAAGATCTAGCTGAACTAGAGTAACATAATAAGTTCAGATGGTACAATATAAGTCGAGTGTAATCCCAATGTGAGTCTAATATAAGATGAGTCGAATGTAATTTTAATTATTATTCTAATAAGGTGAATCGAATAAGGTGATACGAATAAGGTGATACGAATAGTGATTCACATGATGTTCTTATAATGATTCGAATAAATTCTCCAAGTGTATTTTAAAATACTTAGATAGACATGTAAACGGCTATGGGTAAATCCGACACATCACACACCTGGTCGGGTGTGGAATGGCTATCGTTCGAATATATTCACAGGGGGTGGTTCGAATAGTGGGAATGTTCACATGTCTAATCAAGTATTTCCCCGCCCATCTAATACAAATGAATCCAAAATTCGACACATCAATCGAATAAAAGTCCAACCAACATATGAAGATACGAATAGGATAATTCGAATAGTGATTCATATGGTGATTCGTATGGTGATTCGAATAATAGAGGTAAGACGAGTAAGTATGTGTATCGTATACATGGATTCAGAAATAAAAATACGTGTAATTGACAAATAAATGAGAGAACTATCAGAGAATGTACTTGCCTCGTATCTGAATGTCTGAAGTAAATGTACTGTCCGAGATGAGGTACCTGACTCCTAGTTAGAGCAACACAAGTCAAGATGTATACAGGGGATGATAATAGTAATCTATAATGCATCTGCATACTGTCTAGGTCAAACTAGACTAAAGTCAACACTTGGTCAACTCTAGTCAACCACACTAGTCAACTAGGTCAAGTCCTAGCCCAAACAAGTCTAATAAGTCTCACTAGGCCTAACCAAGCCTAGGCTAGCAGTCACACACCAATCACAAGGCTATACAAGCCAACACAAGTCACACATCAAGATACATCACTGTCATGCATATTCGATATTATATATATATATATATATATATATATATATATATATAAGAGAAAAGAACTAACATGTAAAGCTATGTGTGTGTGTGAACATGGAGGTCTACATGAAAAGAGAAATCAATACTAGTTATGAGTTTACACTACACATGGCACAAAGCTAACCCATCTACATTACACATGTATTATACTTAACATGCATGGCCACAAGTATACATCTATGTACATTAGAGTAGAGACTATTTAAGTTATAACTAATATGCATCTATACTTTACATAAATCTATATATATTATAGCAATCATTTAGAGAAGGGTTACATGGCATGGTGGTTGATATAGAGTGGGGTGTCCTTGTGTAGAGGGTGAAGTTCATTCTCAGTTTAGTTCCACATTTACATATAAACTAAAGTGAGTTATCCCATAAACTGGCGTAACTAACCACATAAAATGAACCATGTTATCTGAAATCTGCCATTAAATCAACATCCCATATGCATACAGCTCATGCATTGTCTAATACTGAAATTAACTAACATTTCGAATTAAGGGGTTGAAGGTTAATATTACATTCATAGACATTCCACTATATTGAAAACTGAAATTGCCTTGGCAAAAGAAAAAGGAAGGTATATATGCTTACATGGACAGTTCAGTGTTCGAACAACCTAAAATGAACTAACATTCAATCTAAATATCAGCTATGCATTGGTTCAATGTCTACATATGAAATCTGATATTGCATTTACAATATTTATACATTATGCATTCATATCTATCATTACATATATACCTTGCATTTATATCTAGCATTCATTATATACTTTCATGTATGCATTGTATATCATTCTTTTATTCATGCATTGCTTACATATATTACATTAATTGCATTCCTACATGCTTGCATTCAACCATATATATACATTAATGTAAATAGGATATATATCATACATATATATATATATATATATATATATATATATATATATATCATTTCATTCATCTAACATATCATGCATTACATACTCTATATTCATTTAATATCCATACTACATAGGCTCATAGGTTACACAAAATGCATATATCGTATAGTCACTCTTTTACTTAAAACCAATACTGTACCAATTAGGCATTTACTAAATTCTAGGATTAAAGTATGTTGTAGTACTTCATGTTAGCTTTCCGAAACTTCAAACGGATCGCATTTTCGGGTCCGAAAGCTCTCCGAATCGCGAAAATACCGAAACGCGTTCGCCTTTCGTACAGCTGACACTCAAATAATTCTACAGAAAGTTACAGAAAGAATTTGGCTTATTACAATATATATTTGGAAAGATAACTTCGACACGGTTCTTTTAAAAAAATAGGAGATAAATCAGAGTTTTAAGCTAAAAGTTATGACATTTCTAAGTTGCTATTGCTACTAAAAACGTGGATAAAAATTATGACGAATTTGGGTAGTTTGAGACAAAAGAACACAAGTATATAACATAATATGTCAAGAACTCACTCTCTACACTAATATATATATATGAGACACTATAGAACACATCTCCAATACAAAAATATGAGATTAAACATGTAATAATTCATTCATACATAACAACAACACATAGTGTGTCCAAATTTGGGGTTTTTCCACATGGACACAACCACAACACAAAGGACACTCATATGACCTCCAATTAGACACGAAATGGACACAAATAGAGATACAACCATGGGAGTCATTCCTATGGGTTCAAAATAGACCTATATGCATAAGGAAATGAAAAGAAGAAGGAATTTATACCTCCCGGTAGATCGAATCGAAGAAAAGCCTTCCCGGAGCGACACCGACACGTAGAGATTCCAAAAGGATACGAACGAGCTCCAAATCCTCCCAAACTTGGGTAGCTTCCTCCTTGGCTAGAATGGAGAAGGAAAGAAGAAGATTTGGTGACGAAATGGAAGGATTTGGTGGAGAAATTGCTAGGGATTGCTCTAGAAATTTAGGGAAGAACAAGAGAGAGAGTGTGGATGCGAATAATGAAATGAACTTGAGCCTATCCTCTCCCAAAGTGGCTGGCCATATGGGGCTATTTGTCCTATTATGGTAAGGTCCAAAATGCCCCCACTAACCTATTCTATTAGTATTAGGAAAGGGCTAATTGGTTGGGGCTAAATTAGTCATTCTAAAGTCTCTAATCACACTAACCTTATCCATAATAATTAGTCTAACCTCTAACTAAAATATTTCTATCATGTGGGCCATGGCTAATTAATGTGTGGGTCCACTAAAGTTAACACTACCCCCGGGTCCCCGTTTCAAGTCGGATTGAGCTGAAATTCGAACCCGACTCAAATAACCCCAAAACAATATCATAAATAATAAAATAAATTTCAAAAATATTTCAAAAATACAAAATGACAAAAATACTCCTGTTCCTGAAAATTGGGGGTGACAAATTCCTCAAAATTAAAACCAAACAATAGTAAAATGTCAAAATCACAAGTCATAATTTTAAATAGTTTAAAAATGATTAAAAATCACCAAAAATTATAATATGAAATAATTATCAATAAATAATAATTATAATTACAAAATTTCAAAATTATCCTCATCTGGAAAACTGGGTGTTACACACTGGAAGATTCGTCCACATCTATGGAAGACACTGGAGCCGGGGGTAGCATTCCTCCAAATATGCACAATAACCCGGTGTTCCAAGAAGATAGTCCGGGGGGAATGGTTCACCCAACAGATGCAGCAGATCCCGACGTCCACGAGGACGTCCATAATTCCCAAGATGAGGCAAGCTCTGAAGCTGGGGGTACCACTCTCTCTGAGTCAGAACCAGAGGAGGGCATTCCCACATACCCGAACGACTTCTCTGTACAAGGGTATGACTCAGAGGGCACGTCCTCTACCGTTCCTTCCATCACTCCTCATGTGAGGACGGTGCTCATGATAGACAGCAACCAAGAAGGTTCCAGTGATCGCCAATGCATCGACACTCTAGAGGCCATACTACATGCTTTGGTCAAGTCTGTGGACAAGATCAAAGCAGCCCTTACAACTCTACAAGGAAGAACACCTGGCCAAACAAGCTTGGGTCCCGCGGTCAATGCGGACTCGAACTTAGCTGTACCAAACCCGGGTGATAGTCCTCCTGAAATATCATCTTCTACCGATGCAGACGAGGCTAGGGAGGCAAGAAGAGAGGTCCAGGAGCTCCGGGCCATGTTCCATGCCCGAGAAAATTGCTAAGACCTCAGGATACGACAACCGTATCCCGCTGCGTTGAGAGATGTTCCCTTCCCACCAAAATATAAACCGTTCCACATCAATCCATATGATGGCAAGACATCTGCAAGCAGGTACATCACCTACTTTGAAGTCACAATCGACCATTTGCCTTATGACGATGCCATCCTTACGCGGTTGTTTATCGGAGCCTTGGAAGGGGTCGCCTTAGACTGGTTCCGCAACTTGCCGGATAATTGCATCCACTCCTTTACCGACTTCAAACGCATGTTCCTAGAGAGGTTTTATGAAGTAGGACAAGATGTGACAATGTCCACTCTCATGGACATTGTTCAGGAAGAAAAGGAGCTAACCAGAAATTATATCGAGCGGTTTCGCCAAACCGCGATGAAGCTGCCCTTGGGCAACCTTGATTCCTCCTTGATTGAAATTTGCCAAAAGAGACTGCTTCCCATAATCAGCCTCTGGATGGGCGAAAGTCAATTCAAGGATTGGAAGACGTTCATCATCAGTGCCACTAGCACAGAAGACAAGGTGAATAAAGCTCGCCAACTGGAATTGCACATCTCGGAAGGTGAAGACAGGGGCAAACACCCTAACGTCAATAACAACAACGATGGTAATTCCTCCAGCAATCGAGACAACAAGGGCAAGCAGGCTATGGTGACCGATACAGCTCCAAAGCCCGAATCAACGCCGACGGAAAAGCAGTGGCCTCAGATGACCTACTCCTTCGAGGATGGCCATGTTAAACCCATCTTAGATATGCTCATCCAAGGATGACGAATTCAGCTCCCTCCTCTCAGGTGTGAGCCTCGTCCTGATATGGAGAACCCCAAGTACTGCCATTACCATCGCTATGTTTATCATGCTACACAAGACTGCTATCAACTGAAGCGATACATCTAACATTTCATCGATTCTAAGGCCCTGGCCATTGATTTCGAAGAGGTGAACGTAGCAGCCAACATGGTGTCAGTACAATTCGGTAACTTCCCCCCGACAAGGACTCAAGACGGAGTAGTACCTGTCCTCCGAGCAAGGATGGAGGTCGCCAACCTTCTACCTCCCCGAGACCAAGCTGCTGGTCTAGTGCCCCTTACCACATCACGAGGGGAGATCATGTGGGTCCATCCGAACTTGGTACCTGAGATGAAGAAGCTGCTATTGTTATCTGCTACCTGAGGTAAAGAAGAATAGAAAAGTCAAATCATGCCATACGATCTCGATAGAGGTCGAAGAAGCTGCTGCTGTTGTTATCCGCTCCGGCGCACAAACCCAACCTCCATCGGGTAACTCGGCTGAAGATCAGCAGCCGTCAGCTGCTGATGCTCGAGGACCTCCACAGCCTTCGACGACCGACAAGCATAGGCCAAAGGAGACTCGCTTCGACAAACCACTCTGAAGAGAGACGTCTCATGGGCTAGAGAGGCCATATAACTTTGACATCCTGGCACAATTGGCCAACACACCCGTCAAATTGTCGCTATATGAGCTTCTGAGACTCTCCAAGGATGTTCGTGTCGCACTAAGAGAGGCACTTCAGAATGTCGACGCATATCTAGCTCAGTCCAACCTCAACGGGGAAAGCTCGCCTGCAGACCTCTAGGACAGCGCTTGCACAGGGTCAATGCCAAACATTGTCTTCACTCCATAGGATATGCTTATCAAAACTATCCTGCACGATCGCCCTCTGTATTATACTGGGTACATTGGCGATATCAAGGTCGATCGAATGCATATTGACCCCGGGTCCTCCATAAGTATCATCCCGAAGAGCCTACTACACCATCTGTGCATCTCGATGCATCGCCTGACGCCGACAAGCACCGCCATCAGTGGTTTCAATTCGGACAGGAGCTACCCAATCGAGAAGATTTGCCAAAAGTGCCAAATCGGCGACCATCATTCAGAAGTAACCTGCTATGTCATAGATGCGGACACTTCCTACAATATTCTCCTGGGGTACCCCTGGATACACGATTATATGATCGTGCCCTCCACACTACACCAGTGCTTCAAATACGTCGACAAATACGCTTCGTGAGAACAGAATTTGCCGACATCGATCCCTTCAAAGGGGTCGAGTCCTACTACTCAGACTCGTGCTTGTATGAGAAGTCTTAGAAGCATCTCGCCGAAGAAAATACTCAAGTTCAAACCGAAGCAGCATCTGGATCAGAAGAACCTCCGACGATCCACCTCCAAGCCCACAAGCCTGGCATAACTGCGCCCCTTACAGCCACTCTGCGTAAGGACGCAGTTAGCCTCTCTGCACAGGAGGAATAGATGATAATCCGACTGCCAAAGTCTGGCCAAGCGCCAAGACCCACGACAATCCCCCCATAAAACCGATGATAATTCGTCTTCCCAGAATTAATCGACAACCAAGCACTAAGCCAGGGACTGCTAGCCAGCCAACAACCCCCTGCCCAGCACCGAGCACCAAACTGGGGGTAGCTAGTATGCCAACAACTCTACGTTCTGCTCCACCCATGGATCCCCTGATAATCAAGTTGCCTAAGTCATCCTCTCAGTCTGCATTTACAAGGGGTGGCTGAAGAAGAGTCAGAGCTGGCCAAGTATGTGGATGCTTACACTGATGTTCCATCCGTAGATGATGTAATCCCACTGGAAAAGATACCTTATTTCATCAATAAAGGGCTATCTTTGAATTACCTCGAGCGTAATAAGCTTTGTACAATATATGCTATGGAACACGGTATAGGCACTCACCTGCACACACAAGTGACAAATGTCTACACCACGAACCAACTTACTCCAGTGGAAGATGCTTACTACATAATCGATGGAGGGGATCACCCAATTATCTTCGGTCGGAAGAATAATCCACAGCCCTTCAAGATAGAAGAAGTTAAGCTCGAACCCGATACCAGGAGATTGCCCCTTTATCTGTATAGTCCCCAATCCAAGTACCTTATGCAAAAAGAAGGGTATGATCTGGAAACTACACCAGGCTTGAACTATGGCACTGGACGGCGATTATCCTTACAATCGTTGGTCCCGGCTAGAAAACCACGAGACTACTACAATAAAACCAGATATGGGCTAGGTAATGTCTCACCCGCGACGGCACCTGAGATCTCAGACGAAGAGTGCGAATGGCACTCACACTCAATCAGATCACAACATCGGGGATATGCTCAAGCAAGTCTGGTCCGTCAATATGGCACTTACCGATGCCTACGAAGAAAATAAAGACATTCTCGAACTTCTTGAGCTAGTGCTATGGGCACAACAACTAGATGTGCAGTGGAAGAAGCGGTTCGAACAAAGAGAGCCTCCCACCGAGGATGATGTTGTACAAGTCGATCTCGGTGATGAGTCCTCTCCAAAGCCCATCTTTGTCAGCAAGAACTTGACAAACGAAGATTGAGAATCACTACAACAACTCGTCAGAGAATACATCGACGTGTTCGCCTGGAGCTATAAAGATATGCCAGGACTAAACCCCGATATTGTACTTTATAAACTCAATATCGGTCCAGATGCAAAACCAGTCAAGCAACAGCAACGTCGGTTCCGTCCTGATATCATGAATGCTATTGAAACCGAGGTAAACAGACTGATAGCAAGCGGCTTCATCCGTGAGGAACAGTATCCTGACTGGATCGCCAATATAGTTCCAGTTCTCAAGAAGAGTGGAAAGATTAGAATCTGCATCGACTTTCGTAATCTAAATGAGGTTTGTACTAAGGATGAGTTCCCTCTCCCTATCACGGACATTATGATTGACAACACCTGCGGCTTCGAGCGCATGTCATTCATGGATGGATTCTCGGGGTACAACCAGATCAAGATGTTCCCTAACGACGAAAAGCATACATCATTCCGAACAACAATTGGCACATTCTGCTACACGGTCATGCCTTTCGGTCTAAAGAATGCTGGCACCACATATCAAAGAGCTATGAGCATCATCTTTAGAGACCACTTGCGTAAAACAGTAGAATGCTACGTTGACGACATCGTCGTCAAAATCCGCTCTAAGGAAGATCATCTGCATGATCTAAGGAAAATGTTCGATCTGATGCGAACGCACAATTTGAAAATGAACACCACGAAATCCTTCTTAGGCATATCCAGCGGGAAGTTCTTAGGTTTCATCATTACCGTCTAGGGTATCCACGTAGACCCTGAGAAGACGAATGCGGTCATAGAGATGGGTCTCCCGAGAAATCTCTGTGAACTTTGCGGCCTTCAAGGGAGACTAGCCTACATCAGGAGGTTTATCTCCAACCTCTCCGGACGATGTCAGCCATTCACTCACCTCATGAAGAAGGGCGTCTCATTCGTATGGGATGAAGAATGCCAGCGCGCCTTCGACAGCATCAAAGAATATCTAACGAACCCTCCAGTTCTGGTAGCCCCGATTGCTGGAAGACCATTCTTGCTCTATGTATGAGCGATGAAACATTCTCTCGGTACTCTGCTAGCGCAAAACAATGATGCAGTACACGAACAGGCTATATATTATCTCAGCCGAATGATGATGGGGCAGAAACATCGATACACTATCGTAGAGAAAGAGTGTCTAGCTCTGGTTTTCGCCATTCAGAAGACGTGACACTACGTCACAGGACAAACCATCTACGTCATATCAAGAGTCAACCCCCTCAGGGTCCTCATGACTAAGCCAGGTGCATTTAGCTCTAGCCTCGCTACCTGGGCGATATTACTGTCCCCCTACCACATGATCTTTGTCCCACAAAAGGCTGTTAAAGGTCAAGCTCTGGCAGACTTCTTAGCAGCTCATCCAGGTTCGGAGTCAACCAATATAGACGAAGAGATGCCAGACGAGGTCGCCACTTTAAATATGTCCTCCCATGGTACCATATGGCGAATGTTCTTCGACGGTACTTCTAGAACCAGACCCAAGGGCAACATCGTTGCTGGAGTCAGAATAGTACTAATTTCTCCATCGGATTGGTGATCAATCGAGCTTATTCTCTCACGGAGCCCTGTTCAAACAACGTGGCCGAGTACAACGCTTTGGTCATTGGCCTTCGACTTGCAAAAGAGCTGGAGGTAGAGCAACTTGAAGCATACGACGACTCGCAGCTAATCGTCAATCAAATCCGGGGCTCATACGAAGTGCGACATGAAGACATGATCCCCTATCACCAAACAGTAATTGACATCATCTCGTCCTTGGAAGGGTTCTTTATAGAACATATTCCCAGGCTCCAGAACATTGAAGCCGACGCCATAGCAGGCCTAGCTGCTTCCTTAGCAGTTCCAAATCATGCTCACCATCTGGTTGACATCGTAGGCCGTGAGTTGGTCTATCCTAGGAATAATGTTCAGTATGCCGGGAGCTACTCCGCCCTGACAGTCGACGAAGCACCAGACTGGAGATAGCCGTTCTTCGACTTCGTAGTCTACGACATCCTGCCGGAGGATCCGAAGGAAGCTACTTCTATTAGAAGACGTTCCCTCAGATTCTTCTATGATACGGAGACAAAAATGCTATATCGGCGATCATACGATGGATTACTCCTTTGATGCCTGTCAAATACAGAAGCCAAAGAAGCCATGCATGAAGCTCACGGTGGCATCTGTGGGGCCCATCAGCCTGGCCCGAAACTACAAGATCGCCTCCGTCGAATGGGTTACTACTGGCCCACAATGTTTACAGACGCAATAGACTATGCATAAAAATGTAAATCCTGTCAAGTCTATGCAGATTTCATCCACCAGCCATCCAAGTTTCTACACCCGACGGTGGCATCCTGGCCCTTCGAAGCTTGGGGAATGGACATCATCGGTCCAATCACTCCGTCTTCGTTCCAGGACATCTCTTCATACTCGCAATCACAAATTACTTCTCCAAATGGGCGGAGGTTGTTTCGCTTGCAGAAGTAAAGACTTCAAACGTGATCAGTTTCCTCAAGCATCACGTCATCTATCGCTCTGGACTGCCCCGAAGGATCATCCATAATAATGGTCCGCAGTTCGCAAGCCATGCCTTCTATCGGTTCTACGACAAGCACCGAATCCATAACATTGCTTTAACACTATATAACCCAGCGGCTAATGGTCTGGCTGAAGCATTCAACAAAATAATAATTAAGCTTCTCAAGAAGTTCGTGTCATCAAACAAGCACGATTGGAATGAGAAGCTTGGCGAATGCTTATGGGCGTACCGTACCACAGTACGAACGGCCACCGGGAACATGCCATTCTCTCTAGTATACGGGAGTGAGGTAGTTCTTCCGCTGGAGATTCAAATCCCCTCACTCCGCGTAGCTTTCACATACAGATTGGCGACGGATGATAATCACCATCGCAGACTACAAGAATTGGAGGCTCTAGATGAGAAGCTCCTACTAGCTCAACAACGAATCGAGGTATACCAGGCACGTATTTCCAGAGCCTTCAACAAGAAGGTTAAAACCAGAACATTCCAAGTGGGCGACCTCGTTCTGGCAGTTCGAAGGCCGATGGTCATGACTCACAAAACCGCCGACAAGTTCCAGCCAAAGTGGGAAAGCCCGTTCATCATCGATGTTGTATTCTCCAACGGAGCTTACCGCCTCACAAAACAAAATGGAGACTTGCTCTTGTTGCCCATCAACGACAAGTTCCTAAACAAGTATTATGTCTGAAATAACACCTACTAGTGTGTTGAGTTATGTATTCGCTGGTACCGCTGAACTCACACCCCGCCTATAAATCTGCGACATCAATGAGTTACGTACCCCCTGGTACCGCTGACCTCACATCTCGAAAATAAATCTTCCGAAGCAACGAGTCACGTACCAGCTGGTACCGTTGAACTCACACCCCGCCTACAAATCTGCTACAGCAATGAGTTACGTACCCCTTGGTACCGCTGACCTCATATCTCGAAAATAAATCTTTCAAAGCAACGAGTCATGTACCCGCTAGTACCTCTGAACTCACATCCCGACTACACATCCTCCAAGATGAGGAGTCATGTACTCTTTCGTACCGCTGAACTCATATCCCTACTACAAATCTTCCAGAATGATGAGTTATGTACTCTCTCGTACCGCTGAACTCACATCCCTACCACAAGTCTTCCTGAATGACAAGTCATGTACTCTTTCGTACCACTGAACTCACATGCCGACTCTAACTCTTCCAGATTATCGAGTTATGTACCCGCAGGAACCATTGAACTTACACTATGGTCACTACAAATAAATCTATATCGCCTCTCCTAGGGAGTAAGTCATATATGATCATACCCCTGAACTTTCCTCCTAAAAGAGCTTCCTCGTTATGATCTAATACCTGCACTTTCAGTGCACAAAAAGGGTAACAGATCCACAAATTTCTGAAACAACCACGTCGATGTTACCACTGAGTTGTTTCCCTTCCATCAAAAACAAACCGCCCCTCACATAGAACCTCCATGTCCTCATTACCTCTGAGTCGTTCTATATTTCCTTCATGGAGCCCACTCCTGCCATGTCCTCATTACCTCTGAATGGGAAGGCTCCATCGAAGAAACCCTTATATTTGCCATATCCACATTACCTTTGAGTAAATATGTTGGTTCTCTCCCAACTTATTATCTGTATTCAGAACCAGGGTACGCCAAGGATAATAGGTCCACAAAAAGTCTCTCATTGGGGCAACTACGAATGTATTTCGGTCATTCGAAATCGATTACATTTACATGACTACATCTTATGAGCAAACCAGAAAAGTTCTCTACCATTTCATTCAGACAAAAAAGGAAGAAGATCACATTGATGTCCAAAAGAAGCAAAAGACAGACAGAAATATCAAGACAAAAGACGGATATTTGTGAGAGCCCGCGAATCCTAGTTGTGGGGGCGCATATACCAATCCCTTAACCATTTTGCATATGAAGGATGTACTTGAGCAAAATCCTCATCCGAAGTAGAAAGGTCAGAACTCCCAGTACTACCGCCGTCAGACTGGGGCTTCTCCTTTACAGCAATGGGCGCTAGCTCTCCTTTTTGTTCCTCCGCTTTTGGTGTTACCTCCTCCTTAACAAGCGATGATTCTTGTTTGAATGGTGGCAGCAACTCTTCCTTCACAATGATCTCAGCCTTCGGCAGGGTTGCTGCAAGAATCAAAGATAAAAAGAAACAAAGTCAAAATATGGTAAGGGCCTTATGCGGCACAGTCCAAAAAGGAGCTCATGCGATTCTGTTCAGAGGGGCTTCATGCGGTCCAGTTTATGAAGCATCTAGGCGGCCACTAGAAGACTCCCATATGGCTCGGACATGGGATATACCCCATGCGGCTCGGACATGGGACGCACATGTGGCACAAACAAATTGAACAGAGCCGATGAGAACGGAGAACGCATTAAAGACTTGTGCATAAAGCATGCAACAGAGCCGTCTTCGTTTTAAAATAATACGATCTGCCCCAAACCCTTACCAGCAATGTGGGGATGAACGTTGGGGTGGACCTCAGGCACCGGGGCCGACGAAGAAGCCACACCCTTTCCCTTCGCAGCGGCTGTGGAAGCTTTCGTGGCCATTGGTAATGATGATCGGAGAAAGGAGAATAACAGCTTAGGGCAAGAGAAGAGGAAGACAGAAGAAAGCAAAGAAGTTTCTCTATCCTAACAGCACCCTATTTTTAGGCCGACATAGGGGGGCACGTGGACCGATAAATCGCTTCGGGTCGTGTGCTGCAGGCAAAACCGATTTTTCGAATTTTGCCCCCTCTCTCATAAAGAAGATTCATCAAAGCACGAAATCCCAATATTTAATGAACCGACTCTTGGCATTCTTTCCCTAAAGACGGCTCTAAATCATAACGAATCAAGAGCAATTAATGCCGCCTACGTGGCAGAGAAAACAACATACGGCCAGAGCAGTTCATGCGGCTAGGGAGTTTATGCGGCCAGACAAGCCATGCGGCCTGACAAGCCATGCGGTCAGACAAGCCATACGGCCAAGAACATCCTATGCGGCCAGTGGAGTTCATATAGCCATGCTTCTTATTCAAAGTATTCTAATTTTTTCAAATTGAAAACTTTGAAGGGGGTCTTGTAGAAGCATGAAAAAGAACAGAAGAAGCCCATGCGGCTCAAAATAGAAGAAACCCATACAGCTTAAAGCAGAAGGAGACTCATGCGGCTCAGGAATTTATCAGAGCCTCATGCGGCTCAGAAACCCTTCAATAGCCTCATACGGCTCAAGCGAGAATCACGTGACCCTATGCAGCTTTACAGCTGGCCATGAAGTGACTGCTCCTATTAAATGCTCTGACATAAAGCAATAACTCTGACACTAAAGCTGAAATAATAAACTTCGATATGACGACGTATTTTTCGGGAAGCAAAGAAAATCTCCTCTACAGCTGGCACGATCCACCAACTACAAAGCCCCCTATGCGGCTGTCACCATCCCTTGCGGCTGATGCTCGCATGCGGCTCGGGGCGTGAAAACCCTTGTCATGTGGCTCAAATTATGAATAGTCACCCTATGCAGCCGCTGTTCTCCTGCAGCTCGGGTCATGAGGATCTTCTCCATGCGGCTCACGCCCATGCAGCCTTGACACGTGGCAAGTCCTATGCGGCTCAACTGGAAACCACCCCTATGCGACTCAAATTATGAGAAGTAACCTATGTGGCTGCCACTTTCATGCAGTCCAAAGCCTAAGAAGCTACCCTTATGCGGCTATGGCTTGCGATAATGACACGTGACAGAAGATCAGTTTCCCACGTGGCACTAAATCAATCAAGAGTTATCAACAAATCCCAACAACCTGATTTAGTACAATCATCATAATTATCCAAATCAAAACAGATTTATGGCAATCACATGGATTTGACACGTGGCAGGAGATCTGAGCTTCCCATGATTCATGACAATCAACATTGATTGCCTATATAGATTTTACACAATCTGTATTAATTGCCTATACGGATTTGGCTTAATCAAGAATTAACTGCCCAGATGTAATACAATCAAGATTATTGGTCCAGATGATTGGTCGCCGAATTTCTAAGGGGAGAATCATTGTAAACCCTAATGATCACACCCCACTTATATAAATAGCAAGGTGCCATTCCCTTGCAAACAGAGGGACGACTGGAGAATTCAGAAAAAAAATAAAGCAAGGTGCTATTCCCTTGTAAGAGAGATCCTCTCCACCCAGCTGGACACATAGAGAGACAAAGGCGCACACAGAAGAGTCTTCCCCTCTTGAGAGTAGTTCTTCACCGGAGCCAAGGCTACGTTTGATCGTCCAAGTAGTATGGCAGAGCGGCCGTCGCTTTCTCGATCCTCTACCGTCACCCCCAGAATCTAAAATAATCAATCGTACTTAGACTGTTGTACCTAGGTTTCATCCCTAGGCTTTCATTGTACGAGCGAGTTTGTATTGTGAGTCTAAGTCCAGTCCTCCTATATAATTGTTCTGTACTTTTATAATCAATGGCAAACAACAAGTCCAGAATCTTAATACCTTCCTATAAACTCAGAAATTATGAATCAAAACTCAGCGATTTGAAATATCATCTAACAATTTAATAATACATATATATAAAATACCTGAAAATCAACCTAATGCCTAAAATGAAATATACACATTTAGAATTCACGAAACTTGGCAAACACGAAGGTATCCACGTGTGTGACATGTTCGGGTACTCACAGGGTCGAACGCGTGTCCGTATCGTGTCCATAGAGTGAGTATCGAAAAACCCGATACGTGTGTCAAATGAATCGGTACGAGTTCAATTTCTCGTTCGATTCCGAACCGATTCTCATAAAACTTTGCGTACACCTAGGCTAACACGTCCCCGACCTACTGGCCGAGTTAGCGTGTGGCTAAGTATCGTATCCGACGCACACGAAGCCATCGTCCACGTGCGGCCTGTGCGCGTGCGCATCGAATAGTGCACAGCTTCGTGCATGCGGGATGGCGAGTCTAGGGACTTGTGTGTCCCACCACACGTATCGTGGTCATGTCCTAGGATAGGCTAGGTATAGGGCTACACGTAGGGCACCCTGAATCATGTCCACGTGTCACTTGTCACTTTCTATTATAACTATGTCACTTGTATTAATGTATTATATGTATCGTAGGTTGTGCATGATATTCGTAATTGGGGCATAGGTCATATATATTGTATATGTTATATATTATATATGTTATATATATTATATGTGTAGACCTGTGTTAGACTATGATGTGTGCAGACCTGTGTAGGTGTATGTGTGTATAGAGTGTTTGTATATGTGTATAACATATATATATTTGTGTGTAGGCATTTACTGTAGGCATGTTTGCAGCAGTTACCAAACAGCTAACTCGTGTGTATTCGGATTGATACATGTAGGTATCAGTTGGAGGTGCAGTAGGATAAGGAATTAGCATAAGATCAGACATGTGCGCAACCTAGTCATGCAGGGGTATTCCAGAGGGAATAAGTATGTCACAACCCGATCCCAAATTATTGGGTCGAACCGGATCATGCCCAACCTGCACCGTTGTGAGACGGTGGTAGTAAGCTGTTCTATATCCACGTATTCACAACAACATTTATTTGCATTTGTCACAACACGAATTTATGAATATTTAAAAACTTTTATTCAACAATTAAAAAGTAAAACTGGAAATAAAAGTACTGAAATAAAATACTGAATTCAAATCAACAAACTCCAATACATAAAACTAGCTAACTGGAAAACAACTAGCTAAACGGTCGGCTCATTGGCCTCAGGTTCTGTATCCTCCAAGAGGGACTCTGGCAACACCACAGGATATAATACTGGGTCATAGTAGCTATTAAACAATAGCTCGGCATCATCAACATCACCTATGGGGGATGCAGTCAGGAAAGGAGCAAGTACGAGTACATAATCCGACATTCTAAATAATAATGAAAAGACACAATTTTAAATAGTTGAAATTCTTTAAACAATATTTTTCAGCAATTTTTAGTAATTCAGAATTTGAAACAATGTGATTTGAATAGGTAACGTCTATGACCGGCTTGGGTTATACAATAGCATCCTAGCGATGCGATATGGCTTCTCCCCGTATGTAAGAGGGATAAGCTCGCACAATAATGCAATATAAGGGTATTGGTCATAAATGCTACACTACTCCCCTAATAACCCCACAATCAATAATCAGACTCAAGGAGAGAGTTTCGTCTAGCAATGTGGTTTAAGCATGCAATCATGATAATTACTAAATAAAATGCAAGAAAACATAACCGTAACTTGTCTTTGTTTAATGATTGGAACAGGACGTCGGTACCGGAGATGAAGTCAAATATGTCCTGAAAACCCTACAGTTGAGAATCCCGACTTAGAAACATAGATGAGCCAAATCTAGGTGTGCTAGTTACAATTTCTAGAAACAGACCATAGTCAGGTTTTAAGTTATTTAGTTAATCTACCGAAATCTGTCTAACGTCGTAAACTATATTTTTTTATCAATTTACGGAATAATCTATTACAGATTTAATTGGGAAAAATGACAATTACAGATTAATTGGCAAAACATTGTATTTAAATAATATATATATTTTATATATATATATATATATATATATATATTATATAAAAATATATATATATATATTTTATATATATATATATATATATATATATATATATATATATATATATATATATATATATATATATATATAAAACTAAATTTTCTTTAAGTGATAAAAGCATGGACTTGTTAACTAAGTGGTAATTATCCATTTTACTTAAATATGAGGAGTCCTTATTAATTTTTATAGAAAATAACTAATACCCAATTATAGTTTATACGTCTAGCTACGCAAATAACCAACTCAGAAAAGAAATAGAAAATCTAAGCTACAAAATACAGGACCACAGAAAACAAAGAAAAACTGGGCTTATGCCCTTACAACAAATTAATTAAATTAATTTAAATGCTGAGGTGAGCTCTGAGTGCCGTGAAGCGGTCCAAACAGAAGGCCGAGGTCCTGCACCCAAAATACTAAAGGCCAGTAACCAGTTCTAAAATAAAATATAATATAATGTAATTTATAGAAAACGGGCGTCTCAGACTTGGTCATGCAATCTCATGTTGCTGGCTAACGCCTGAACATACAGGAAGTCCAATAGCATTTGCGTTTCACCGAGGCTCATCCGACCGATACGGTCGTCGCCTAAGGGAATACAAAAACTCACAAAATCTAACACTTAAACCAATCTGAAAACCAATGAAATAATTTTAATAAACCATTTCAAGGACCAGGGTTTTGAAATAGGTTTTAAATTACCAAATTACTGAACTTAATTAAATGCTATTATTTTGAAATATTTTATCAAAAATTTGGGCGACACCTCCTTTGTAACTAGGACAACCTAGCCGCGAGGTGGTACCGGTCCAACACAAATCCAATATCTAAAAATATAGATGTATAACTTCCAGCCCTTCCAAAACCCAACCAAAAACCAATACACAACAACAAATCCAAAATATACACCACAAGTCCAACAAAAAAGCCACAGGACTTTGAAAGTCCAACATCAACCACAAAATGGAAAAGAATTATAGCCTATAAGCTCACACAGCAACATGCATACACCTACCACCAAAGAGGGATAAAAATACGTATATACTAAAACCAACCCAAGAATCACAACCCAAAAATCAAGTCCGAGTCAAAATCGAAAAGCCGTATCCACTAACGCAACGAGATGAAATTCGAATCCCATAGTGGGACCCGGGACCGCGTCATCACAGACTCTACGTGAGGGACACAGGGACACGGGATTATACCTCGGGTGCAGGCCTAGAGCTCTCAGATGCAAAGAATAGGAGCCGAATTCGTGTGTCTCGGACAGCTCGGGACAGTGGACAGTAAAATTCTGCAAGGGTGAAATACGGATGACGGCCCAGAAAAGCGCGGACAGCGCTGTCACTACTGTTTGCCATTGATTATAAAAGAAAAGAACAATTTTATGGGAGGACTGGTCTTTTACTTCACAATACAAACTCGCTCGTACAAAGAGAGCCTAGGAACAAAATCTAGAAAAATCAATCTAAGTACAATTGTTTAGTTTTTCTGGGGGTGACGATAGGCTCAAAAAAGTGATATCAACTCTGCCTTACTCCTTCGACGATCGGACGTAGCTTCTGCTCTGGCAAAGAAATGCTTTTTGTGTGTGTGAGGGTTGCTAGTCTCTCGGCTCGGGCTCTGTGCCTATAACTCTGTGTCTTGTAGAGGAATAATCCCCTACTAATTATAGGGCTTTGTGATAAATATGGTGCGCAGTAATTTCTCCTTGAAAAGTGGGCGATTGGGGATTTGGTTAAGATTAGCCTTGATCTTGTTTGTTGGAAATCAATCTGGGCTGTTTATGTTGATTGCAACAAATCTGCATTGTTTGTTGGAAATCGATCTGGACAGTTAATGTTGATTGCAATAAATCTGCATTGTTTGTTGGAAATCGATCTGGACAGTTATGATGATTGCAATAAATCTGTATTGTTATGATTTGTTGGTTGCTAAATCTGAGTGGATAAATCTTAGTCAATCTTCTGCCACGTGTCCCAACTATTATTTATGCTGCGAGCCGCATGAACGGGACATCCTTGCAGAGCCGCATGAGTGTGGTCTGCTAATTGAGTCGTATGACGGTGGCCTCACAATCGAGCCGCATGAGGAAGGCCTCACAACTGAGCCGCATGAGGATAGTATCACAACCGAGTCGCATGAGGATAGCCTCATAATCGAGCCGCATGAGGGTGGCCCCACAACCGAGCCGCATGAGGATGGCCTCACAACCGAGCCACATAAGGATGGCCTCCAACTGAGCCGTATAAGGGTGGCGAGCCAACTGAACCACATAAGGGTGGTGAGCCAACTGAACTGCATAAGGGTGACCTCCAACTGAGCAGCATAAGGGTGGCGAGCCGCATAAGGGTGGCCCCCAACTGAACCGCATAAGGGTGGCGAGCCGCATAAGGGTGGCCGCCAACTGAACCGCATAAGGGCTGCCTAGGCGGTCCGCGTAATTAATCCTCCTTGGAATTTGTGAACTGAGCCAGCTATCTCAGAGATTTCCTCGTCTTTTGATGAGCATGACGCGTCTCTTCATTTTGTCAGAGCCGTCAGAACTGCTACTTTATGTTAGAGCTTTTAATGGCCTGCTGTAGTCATTATGTCCAGCTGTATTTGGCTTTCTTCGAGCCGTATGAGGCCACGTGGCTCTTCCTGAGCCGCATAAGATTCCTTAGCCGTATGCTGCTCTTTGGGACTTTTCGAGCCGTATAAAGCTCTTCAAAATTTTGAGCCGCATGCTGAATCTGGGCCGCATATGATTTATTATTCTTTTTCATGCTTCTACAAGATCCCCTTCAAAGTTTTCAATTTGTAAAAATTGAAATACATTGAATAAGAAGCATGTTCAGGTAATCTCTTCACGCCGCATAGACTTCTCTTGCCGTATAGGATTTTTTTAGCCGCATGGACTGCTTTGGCCGCATGGACTGCTCTGGCCACATAGACTTCCTAGCCGCATAAACTGCTCTGGCCGCATGCTGTCCTTCATGCCACTTAGGTGTCTCATTGATTGCTCTTGATTTGTTTTGATTTAAAGCCGTCTTTTGGGTAGGATCCCAAGAGTCGACATTAAATATTTTAGATTGCATTGATGATTCTGAGCACTCTTTTTTTGCATGAGGGGGGATAAAATTCTAAGAGTCAGTTTTATCTTCTAGGCAGCACATGGTTTGAAGTGTCCATCGGTCTACGAGCCCCCTATCCGTCTATAAATATGAGTAATTTTTAGGGATAGACTCTTTGCTTTCTTCTCTTATTCAAGCCTTTCTTGCCCTTGTTGTCGTTGTCTTCTCCTTCGATCACCGATGGCTCCCAAAGCTTTCTCTAGTGCTGCAGCGAAGGGTAAAGGAGCGGCTTCCTCGTTGACTGAGGCGCCCACAGTTCATCCTGACGTCCACCCTGCCATTAATGGTAAGAATGTTGGGAGGAACTGTATGAACTCAAAACCCTAACCATCATGGCTATGCCGCATGTTTTATGCGCGGGCCTTCTTCGTCTTTATTGAACTGTTCATGTTCATTATGATGAATTTGCATACAGTGCTGCATGTGCCGCATGTTCATCTCATGTCCGACCCGCATAAGCACTCTACAAACTCGGCCGCATGAGACCCCACCAAATCATAGCAGCATAAGCTCTAAAGAACTGTGCCGCATAAGCTTTCTCTGAACTGTGCCGCATAAGCTCACTTTTAAATCGGGCTACATAAGCTCCCTTTGAACTATGCCGCATAAGGCTCCACCAAATCAGAGTCGCATAAGCGCTTTTAAACTGGGCCGCATAAGCTCCCTCGAAGTAGAGCCGCATAAGCTTATTTGAACTGGGCCGCATGAGACCCCGCTAAACAGAGCCGTATAAGCTCATCTGAACTTGGCCGCACGAGACCCCGCTAAACAGAGCCACATAAGCTCATCTGAACTCGGCCGCATGAGGCCCCGTTTAAACGAGCCTCATAAACCCCATTAAATTGAGCCGCATAAGGGCCCGCCTGATTAGAGCTACACTAAGCATTTCTTCCTGGCCATCTTCTAACTTATTTCTTTTGTCCTTTTTTCAGTGAATCTGCCAGTCAATCCTGCGGGAGAGCCCTTGGTAGGTCGTGCCCAATTTGCTGTGGGTGTGAGGTTCGACCACTTAGTCTAGTATGTGGTGAACCAGCTTCCAACAGATGAACCTGTTGAGAGGCTGAGAGACATTAAAAACTAGTCCTTCTTCTTTATCTAGGGGATGATAAACTCAAGGCTGCTGGGGGGCAAACAACTGAAGCCCGCGTTCCTCTTCGGGGATGCCTTAACTGTAAAGAACTCCCAAGTTCTGAAAATATCTGAGAGTTGGAGTTTTACTTCTGACGGAATGGCGATCCATGTTCCTCTGATGGAGCATCACTTCCCACTATCGTGGTTCAACATGTTGCCTATGGACAGAAAGATGGAGGATTCCTTGACTCCGACCCAGAACAGGATGTTTGTGGGTGAAATTTAATATAACAATAACCTACGATCAGTATACGCGGGAAGGGTAACGGTCAGCCGCTACGTGATGGGGTTAGCCCCCGACAGTTTCTTGAATGTGCAGGGTCCCAACTTCAAGTTGTCTCAAGCTGACACCTACCTGAACGTGCTTGCTCGGAAGGGGTCATATCCCGTTGGCCGGTTGTCACTACCGAGTTAGACACACCCCCTCCCTTCGTGGACCAACCTGTCTACGTGGATCGCACGAAAATACAAGACTCTTCTGCACGAGATTGGACTCTACCATGCTATCTGGGGAACCAGCTACGGCTTGCCCATCAGCAAAAAATTATTCATGGCTCTGCTGGAGATGTAAACCTGCCGTACGTGGACCTTCTTTACCCCCGTAGGGGAGATAGGGCTTGCTCTCCACGAGATGCATGACATTTCCAAGCTGTCTTGGGGAAATAAAGTCTTTGAATTGTACACTCCTACGAATGAGGAGTTCGAGGAGTTGGAGGAGAGGTTCCCAGGCTTTTCTGCCGTCTACCAGGAATTGCTTTGTCATTTCAGCACGTGCCAGCAGACGTCGAAGAAAAAGAATGACAGCTCAGAAGGGAACCTTCCTCACACAAAAGCTTGGCTCACTTATCTTTTTAAACTCGGTACCTCAGGCCGGGTTTCTCCCCGAAGTCCTCGAACTCGGGAGGAGGTACAGGACCAAGTGTCAACCGCGAAGAGGGTAAGAACCACCGATGACAGGTTCGATAGTCAATCTGACTCTTTTGCTTATTTTTATCAAGACACTCAGCCGTTGTCTGAGAAGGCTCTTCTGGGTGGATTCCTGATGGTATGGCTGCGAAATTGCGTAGTTTCAGGAGGGGCTGGTTCTGTTGAGCGGATCAGCCACAACTTTATCCTTTCTGCTGTGAAGCTGGTCTTCGGGGTCTGACTGGCTCTTCTCTCGGCCATGGTGTGCAGCATACATCGTGGCCTTCATGCTTTCTCGTCCAAGGTCATCGCCCGTGACCCGACGATGACTTTGAACCCATTGAGCTACCTTATCATTATCTGATGGGGTGGCTGTTAATGTATTGTCGGTCTTTAATGAGGCCTGGCCCTGAAAATGGTGTATCTGTCGAGGATGCTTTCATCATCCAGTATCGCTACATGCCTTGGGATTGTGAGATTATGTGTGCATGTCGGATGGCACTAGTGAGAGTTAACAAATACACTTTTTTTGTGTCTATTCCTCAATTTACTGCTGAGGAAGTGAGGGTCGTACATCTTGATGGTATTGGGCCTCCTCACTTCTTATCTGACAAGATGCTCCTTTGGCTGCTCAATATTCGTCTGGCCCACCTGGTATACGGCAACCACAATACTGTCAACTTGGAGCCCTACTTGCCAGTAGGTTCTCCCAACAATTTGGATATAGCCAGCTATTCTTAGACAGTCCCAGCTCTTGCCTGGGTTTTGAAGGTAGCGTCCTTGACGGCATCAGGGCCTGGCACTATTATAATACGGTTCACACCCGTACCAGCTTCTTAGTTCCTGATGTTGGGGAATCCGGGGAGATCTTGTATTTGGCGGCTCTATACCATGTCATGGCGAACAAGCCTCCTGTTGGTTTTGACCCAAGTACCAGCTTCATTGTTGGTACCGGCTTCGATGAAATGCCCAAAAGGTCTAAGGCAAGGAAGAAGAAAAAGAACACGGTTGCTGCTTCGGACTCGGAGTCTGCCAACGCGGACGAAGAGGATGACAAGCATGACCCCGATAACTCTCTTTCTCCCGCAGAAAATATGGTGGCGGATCAGCTGCCTGTCGTACCTGGTCCTTCGCGCAAGCGAAGCAGGGATGAGCCCGCCGTTGGCGGCAGAACTTACTCCGTAAAACGGGCTGCGGTTAAGCGCCGCGGGCTGCTTATAAAGGAGAGAGACGAGGATGACGTCGTTTCGGAGGTGAATTAAATTACTACCATCTTCTTCTTTAGCTCTCCTTTTTTTCTGAACTATATCCTAATCATTTTTCTTTTCTCTGTAGGCGTCAGGAGAAAGGACTTTTCAGAGCCGGCTGCTGCCTCTGAAGTCGATCCGACTCTCACTACTCTAGTTAGAGATATAAGTGCTGAGATTATTGCCGTCGGGATTCTCCCAGCGAAGGATGAGGTTCCTCCAGTTGTTAATGTCCCGATCCACGGCGACGTAGTCTCTGCTGAACCCGTCTCCAAGACTGCTGAATCTCAGCCAGGTGTCGCTGACCCAGTTGTATCTCCTTCCGGGGTGGCTGGGGCAGAGGAACCAGTTGTATTCGGTTCGGATATCGCTGGTGAAGAGACTACGGTAGCTGAGAGCGAACTTCAGCCCCAGCCACTCTTCCCTGGTAAGCTAAGTCAAATTTTGACCAGTGAGGAGGTTCATTTGCTCTATCATCACATCCTTCGGGTTAAGATGGTTGATAGTTTCTCCAGAAATACAGGTCCTGCTCCTTCTCTGCCAACCACGGACATTATCGAGGGAGAATTTGCCAGAGAGGATCTGGCGGAAGAGAATATTCCTCCTCCTCCTCCAGCTTACATTGAGGGGCCTCCTACTGGATCGAGTTCAGGAGAGCAAGCGGTGGAACGGCCGGAGCTAGAAGAACTGGTCCCTGCACCCTCCTCTGTTCATGTGGCTCCAGAGGTCGACCTTTTCGCACTGCCGAGTCTCCAGATCCTTCGGGCTGCGAAGAAGAAATTAGCCGCTATTCAGGCATTTTTTCACTCGAAACTTGTTTTCCTTGTGGGAGGGGCATCAAGTTCCGGTTAATCTTCTTCGATACTGTCAGCTACTCTTCCTTTGACGCTATCTTCTTAAGAAATCCTGGATGAATCGTCAAAGGATGTGGTTGACAGTTTCTACCGCCACCTGAGGCGAGGGGTCGAGGCCGCCGTGGAGAAGGGGACTTCTTTGCCTTGGCCCGTCAATGCGCCCATGGCCAAATTGAACTCCTTAGAACCGTCCTCGGTAGGGCAGGGATAGTTGAGCTCCAGGAGCCCAAATTGCTAGTGGCGGATCAGCTGGTGGCCTAGTTTCAAGTACTGGACAAATTGATCTGTCTTCATCAATTGATCAGGAGCGGGCCTTCCTTATCACTGCCATGGAGAAGGTAAGGGCTGCACGAGAAGCGTCCAAGTAGACTATAATGAAGGACCTTCACGATCTCTTTTTACAGTATGATCAGTTGAGCCGCAGGGGAGAGGATTGCACGGCTCGGGAAGCGGCAGCCTCTCGCGGGTTAATCGACACGAGGGAGCAGATCCTCGAGCTCCAGAGAAAATTGGCTTTCTTTGAACCTGAGCTCGAGGCCTCCCGTACGGATAAGGAGGTAATTGTTCAGGAGGCCGACAAAGTCACCCAAACTTCTGCTATCTTAGAGCGTGCCCTGAAGAAGCTTGAGGATGGCTGGCAGGCTCACGCGCATCTGGAGGATACGGAGCGGTTGACTCAGGAGGCCGAGCGTCGAGCCAAGCAGCAGTTTGAGCGGTCGACGGCCGTACTGAGGGACCGTCTTAGAGAATTATGTATCGCCGAACCATAGTCGACTTTTTTTTTTCTTTCTCTCTTTATGTTTTTTCATCTTTTTGACAGGGACGTGGCCCCAAAGAATGTAGTACTTTTGATTTGATTTGAATAAATGACTTTGCTTGCATCATCCTTTATCTGTCGTGCTTGTACTGTATTTATGTGTTTGCCCCACTAGGGGCTTTTCTGTGGACCTATTACCTCTGGCATACATTGGTTTTAGGTACTGATAATAAGTTTGATAGGGATACATAAACAACTCCCCGATAAGGTGATATGGAAGTTTTTGGTATCAGGCAAAAGAATGCCATAGAACAGCTGGGTTCCAGAGACATGTGATAATGAGAAACGAGGCGCATGTACTAGGGGACCTAGTACAGCATTTGTAGTCAACTGCGGACATTTGTGGTCAACTGTGGACATTTGGGGTCAACTGTGGACGTTTGTGGGCTGATTATCCTTGGCGTACCCTGGTTTTGGGTACGGATAATAAATCAAGAGAAAACCAACATAATTACTCAGAGGTAATGAGGACGTAGTAAGTATGAGGGTTTCTTCAATGGAGTCTTCCTTCTCAAAGGTAAAAAGGACATGGCAGGAGTGGACACCATGAAGGGTACATAGAACAACTCAGAGGTAATATGGACGTGGAAGTTCTATGTAAGGGGGGTTTGTTTTTTATGGAAGTGAAACAACTCATAGGTGACATCGATGTGGTTATTTCGGAAAATTTGTAGATCTGTTACCCTGTTTATGTACTGAAAGTGCGGGCACTAGATCATGAGAAAGATGCTCTTTTGGGAAGAAAGTTCAGAGGTATGATCATACATGACTTACTATCCAGAAGATGCGATATAGATTCATTTAGGATGACCAGAGTGTAAGTTTAGCGGTACCTAAGGGTACATAACTTAACAGTCCGGTAGATTTCGAGGATGTTGTTTAGACATAATACTTCTTCAGGAACTTGCCGTTGCCGGGCAACATGAACAAGTCTCCATTTTGTTTTGTGAGGCGGTAAGCACCATTGGAGAATACATCCTCGATGACAAATAGGCCTTTCTACTTTGGCTAAAATTTGTCAGTCATAACCATCGGCCTCCGAACTGCTAGAACGAGATCACCCACTTGGAATGTTCTGAGTTTAACCTTCTTGTTGAAAGCTCCCGACATGCGTGCTTGGTACAGCTCGATTCATTGTTGAGCTAACAGACGCTTCTCATCTAAGGCCTCCAACTCTTGTAGCCGGCGATGGTAATTATCATCCGTCATCAATCGATAGGTGAGGGCGACACGGAGCAAGGGGATTTGAGTCTCCCGTGGGAGAACTGCCTCACTCCCATACACCAGAGAGAATTGTGTGTTCCCGATTGCCGTCCGGACTGTAGTACGGTATGCCCATAAGCATTCGCCAAGCTTTTCATTCTAGTCGTGTTTGTTGGAAGACACAAACTTTTTGAGAAGCTTGATTATAGTTTTCTTGAACGTTTCTGCCAACCCATTCTTCGCCGGATTATACGGTATTGAAGCAATGTTCCGGATCCAGTGTTTGTTGCAAAACCGATAGAAGGCGTGGCTGGCGAACTGCGGACCGTTGTCGTGGATGATCCTTCGAGGCAGTCTGAAGAGATAGATAACGTGATGCTTGAGGAAGCTGATCACATTAGATGTCTTCACCTCTGCAAGCGGGACAGCTTCCGTCAATTTGGAGAAGTAATCTATAATCACCAGTATGAAGCGGTGTCCTCTGGATGAAGGTGGTGTGATAGGACCAATGATATCCATTCCCTATGCCTCAAATGGCCAGGATGCCACCGTTGGATGTTGGAATTCAGATGGTTGGTGTATGAAATCTGTATGGACTTGACAAGCTTTGTACTTTCTTGTATAGTCTATCGTGTGTGCCACCATCGTAGGCCAGTAGTAGCCTATCCAGCAAAGGCGATCTTACAATTTTGGGCTAGGTTGATGGGCCCTACAGACGCCGTCATGTGCTTCACGTACAACTTCTTTGGCTTTTGTATTGGACAGACACCGAACCAGTAATCCATCGTATGACCGCCGACACAACATATTTGTTTCTGTATCATAGAAGAATCTGAGAGAACGTCTTCTAATAGAGGTGGCTTCTTTCGGGTTCTCCGACAAGATGCCATAAACTGTAAAGTTGATAAATGGGAGCCTCCAATCCTGTGTATCGTCGACCGTCAGGGAAGAATAGCTCTCAGCAAATTAGACAGTACTCTTGGGACAGACCAGCTCATGGCGTATTACGTCCACCAAATGTTGAGTATATTTTGGGACTGCCAGGGAAGCGGCCAGTCCTGCTAAGGCGTCGGCTTCAATGTTCCGAAGTCTCAGAACATGTTATATAAAGAATCCTTTTAGAGACGTAATGATGGCGATCGCTACCTGATGATAGGGGATCATGTCTTCATGACGAACTTCGTATGAACCTCGGATCTGATTGACGATTAACTGCGAAATGCCATATGCCTCTAGGTACTCTATCCCCAGTTCTTTTGCGAGTCGGAGGTCGATAACCAAGGCATTGTACTAGGCTACGTTGTTCGAGCAGGGTTTTGTAAGAGAATATGCCCAGTTGATCACGAAGCCAGAGGGAGAAATCAGCACCACTCCGACCCCAACAACAATATTGCTCTTGGGCCCTGTTCTTGAAGCACCGTCGAAGAACATTTGCCAGACGGAATCATCGGAAGCCATGTTTGAATTGGAGACCTCATCTGGAATCTCTTCATATATTCTGGTTCACTCCGAACTTGGATGGGCTGCTAAAAAGTCTGCCAGAGCTTGACCTTTAATAGCCTTTTACGGGACGAAGATCATGTGGTAGGGAGACAATAATATCGCCCAGGTAGCGAGGGGAGAGCCGAGTGCACTGGGCTTGGTCATGAAAACCCTGAGGGGGTTAACTCGAGATATGACATGGATGGTTTATCATGTAACATAGTGTCGCGTCTTCTGGATAGCGAACACCAGAGCAGGACATTCCTTCTCTACGGCGGTGTATCTATGCTCAGGCCCAATCATCATTCGGCTGAGATAATAGATAGCTTGTTCATGCCCTGCATCATTGTTCTGTGCTAGAAGAGCACCGAGGGAATGCTCCATCGCTCCCACGTAAAGCAAGAACGACTTTCCATCAATCGGGGCCACCAGAACTGGAGGATTTGACAGATATTATTTGATGTTGTCGAACGCGCATTGGCACGCTTCATTCCATACGAATGAGACGCCCTTCTTCATGAGATGGGTGAATGGTTGACATCGCCCGGAGAGGTTAAAAATGAACCTCCTAGTGTAGCTCGGAGAGGTTAGAGATGCACCTCCTGATGTAAGCTAGCCTCCCTTGAAGGCTTCGGAGTTCACGGAGATTTCTCGGGGGACCCATCTCCATGATTGCCTTCGTCTTCTCAGGGTCTATGTAGATTCCCTGGGTAGTAATGATAAAACCCAGGAATTTTCTACTAGATACGCCCAAGAAGGATTTGGTTGGATTCATCTTCAAGTTGTGCGCTCGTATCAGGTCGAATACCGTCCTCAGATCCTGCAGATGGTCTCCCTTAGAGTGGCTTTTGACAGCTATGTTGTCGACGTAACACTCTACGGTCTTACGCAGGTGATCTCTGAAGATGATGCTCATAGCTCGTTGGTATGTTGCACCGACATTCTTTAAACCGAAGGGCATGATGGTGTAACAGTACACGCCAATCGGTGTTCGGAATTATGTATGCTTCTCGTCGTCAGAAAATATCTTGATTTGATTGTATCCTGAGAAGCCATCCATGAATGACATGTGCTTAAAGCCACATGTGTTGTCGATCATGATGTCCGTGATGGGAAGAAGAAACTCATCTTTAGGACATGCTTCATTTAGATTTTAGAAGTCGATGCAAATTCAAATCTTCCCATTCTTCTTGAGGACTGGTACTATATTGGCGACCCAGTCTGGATGTTGCTCCTCCCGGATGAAGCCGCTGGCTATCATTTTGTTGACCTCAGCTTCGATAGAGTTCATGATGTCCGGAAGGAAACGTCTTTGCTGTTGTTTGACCGGCTTTGCGTCCGGATGAATGTTGAGTTTATGAAGTACAACCTCGGGGTCTAGCCCTGGCATGTCTTAATAGCTCCAGGCAAACACATCAATGTACTCTCTGACGAGTTGCAAAAGTGCCTCCTGCTCTTCGTCTGTCAGGCTTTTGCTGACGAAGATTGGCTTTGGAGAGGACTCATCGCCGAGGTCAACTTGCATAACCTCATCTTCAGTGGGAGGTTCACGAAGTTCGAAGCTTTTCTCCTATTGTGCATCTAGTTGCTGGACCCAAGGTTCTAACTCAAGAAGTTTGGGTACATCTTCCTCTTCTTCGTAGGCATCAGCAAATGCCATATTGACATACAAAGCTTGCCTGAATACGTCCCCGATTCTGACATCCAAATCAGAAGTTGGTGATCCGTTTGAATGTGAATGCCAGTCACATTCTTCATCTGAGCTTTCAGGGGTCGTTGCAGGTGTAACATAACCTAGCCCACATCTGGTCTTGTTGTAGTAATCTCGTGGTTTCCTAACCGGGTCTGGCAACTATAATGGTAACCACCGACCGGTGCCATAGTTTATGTCTGGCGTAGTCTCCAGATCATACCCCTGTTTTTGCATGAGGAACTTGGATCGGGAGCTATACAGATAAAGGGGCAGTCTTCCAATGTCGGGTTCGAGATCAACTTCTTCTATCATGAAGGGCTGTGGGTCATTCATTCGGCCAAAGATGATTGGATGATCCTCTTCTTCGACTATGAAGCAAGCGTCTTCCACGGGAGTAAGTTAGTTTGCGGTGTAGACATTTGTCACCTATGTGTGTAGGTGGGTGCCTATACCGTGTTCCATAGCATATATTTTACAAAGCTTATTAAGCTCGAGGTAATTCAAAGATAGCCCTTTATTGATAAAGTAAGGTATCTTTTCCTGTAGAATTACATCATCTGTGGACGGAACATCAGTGTGAGCAGCCACATACTTGGTAAGCTCTAACTCTTCTTCTGCCACCCCATGTGTTAATGAAGACTGGAAGGACGACCTGGGCAGTTTAATCATCAGGGGCTCCATTGGTGGAGCAGAACGTGGAGTCCTTGGCGCACTAGCGACCCCCAGTTTAGTGTTCGGTGCTGGACGGGGAGTTGTTGGCTCGCTAGCGGTCCCCGGCTTAGCACTCGGCTGTCGAGTCATTCTGGGAAGATGAATTATCATTGGCTTAATAGAAGGATTGGACTCTTCTGTTTGTTGTTGACCGGCTCTAGGCAGCATGATCGTCAGCGGCTCCGTAGTGGGTCTCGGCGCATGGCCAAACCTTGGCAGTCGAATTATCATCTGCTCCTTTTGTGCAGTGAGCACCGGAAGACTCATTGTTTCTCTACGCATAGTGGCTGTGAGAGGTGCCGTCTTTTCTGGTTTGCTGGGTTGGAGATGGATCCTCAAAGGTTCCTCCGACCCCACAATGGCCTCCGTCTGCCCTTAAACATATTCGTTGATCAAGTGTCTTTTTGACTTCTCATATAAGTAGAAATTTAAATAGTAGGATTCGACCCCATTGAAAGGATCGATGTCGGTAAATTCTGTCCTCATGAAGCTGTGCTTGTCGACGTACTTGAAGCACTGGTGCAATGTAGAAGGCACGGTCATGTAATCGTGTATCCACGGGCGCCCCAGAAGAATATTATAGCAGGTGTCTGCGTCGATGACATAACAGGTTACTTCTGACTGAAGGTCGCCAATTTGGCACTTCAGACGAATCTTTCCGATGGGATAGCTTCTCCCGGAATTGAAGCCGCTGACGGCAGTGCTGGTAGGAGTCAGCCGATGCATAGGGATGCGCAAATGATGAAGCAAGCTCTTCGGGATAATGCTTATCGAAGAACCGGAATCAATGTGCATCCGATCCACCTTTACGTCGCCGACATATCCAGGATAATATAGAGGGCGATCGTGCAGGTTGATTTTGATAAGCATGTCCTGCAGAGTGAACACAATGTTGGGCATGGCCCCTGTGCAAGCGCTATCTTGGAGAACCGCAGGAGAGCTCTCCCCAGTGAGATTGACCTGAGCCAGATATGCATCGGCATTCTGGAGTGCCTCGCACAGTATGACGCGAACATCTTTGGAGAGTCTCAGTAGCTCATATAATGACAATTTGGCAGGTGTGTTGGCCAATTGTGCAAGAATGTCAAAATTGTAGGCTCTCTCCAGCCCATGTGGTGCGTCTTTACAGAGCGACTTGTCAAAGCGGGTCTCCTTCGGCTTGGACTTGTCAGCTAGCGGAGGCTGAAAAGGTCCTGGGGCATCAGTAGCGGCTGGCTGACGATCTTCAACAGAGTTGCCCGGTACGGGTTGAATTTGTGCACCAGACCAGGTGACGACAGTCGTAGCTTCTTCGACATCTACCGAGATTGTACGGCAGGACTTGACTTTTCCATCCTTCTTCTTGCCGGTAGAGGATGGTACGAACAGATTCACTTCAGGTACCAGGTCCGGATGGACCCACATGACCTTTCCTCGTGATGTGGTGAGAGGAACTAGACCAGCAGCCTGGTCTCGGGGAGGTGAAAGATTATCAACCTCCATTTTTGCTCGGGGGATGGATACTACTCCATCTTGAGTCTGTCGGAAGGAAGCTGCCGAATTGGACAGACACCATGTTGGCTGCCACAGTTACCTTCTCGAAGTCAATGGCCAGAGCCTTAGAGTCGATCAGGTTCTGGATGTAACGCTTCAGTTGGAAGCAGTCTTGAGTGGCATGGTGGACATAGCGATGGTAGTGGCAGTACATGGGGGCTCTTCAACTTTGCATGACGAGGTTCACGCCTTGGAGGAGGGAGCTGAATTCGATCTTCTTGTATGAGCATGTCAAGGATGGACTTGACATGGCTGTCTTCAAAGGAGTAAGTCATCTGCGGCCACTGCTTCTCTGCCGACTTCGGTTCTGTCTTCTGGGCCGTGTCGGCCACCATAGCCTGTGTAGAAGCATGGAAATGAACATGAATTCCTATGCAGCTCAAGAATAGGAGAGTTTCATGCGGCTCCAAAGTTCATTAGATTTTCATGCGGCTCAAAAGTTCATTAGAGTTTCGTACGGCTCAGAAGTTTCTAGCGAGCCACGTGGCCTTATGCGGTTCAAAAAGTCATTCACAAACCGGCCGTAAATTAATTTATGCAATGATGACTCTGACATAATGGCGTGCTCCTAGGAAAACACAGAAAAGCTCTATAGAAAAACAAAGAAAATCTCTATAGCTGGCAAGATCCACCGAATTCCAAAGCACTTCATTCCATGCGACTCTGACACGTGGCCATCCTTATGTGGTTTAGTTGGAGGCCACCCCCATGCAGCTACTACCCCTATGCGGCTCGAATCATGGGGGCCACCTCTATGCGGCTGCTATCCCATGCGGCTCAGAATATAGGGCCACCTTCATGCGGCTCAGATTAATGGTTTGCCATGCGGTTCAGATATGGCCACCCCTATGCGGTTCTGATCATAGGGCCACCCTCATGCGGCTCAGATTAAAGGATTACCATGCGGTTCAGATAAGGCCACCCTTATACGGTTCTAACACGAGACCATACTCATGCGGCCCAACCAGGACAGTCCTCCATACGGCTCACAGCAGTTGGGACACGTGGCGGGAGCTGATCGAATCTCAATAATTTATATTTATTGCAGTTAATGAAGGACACGTGGTAGGAGTCGATCAAATCTCAATAACTCAGATTTACTGTAATCAACATAACCGTCCAGATTTGGTCAAATCCCAAACAAATCAGATTTATTGCAATCATCATAATTACCCGGATCAATCCCCAACAAATAATGCATATTTATTACAATCAAAATAAAAGCAAGATCAGAGCAAATCTTAACAAATCCTTGGCTGCCCTCTGTTTAAAATACAATTATTGTAAACCCTAATTATCAGACCCCACTCCTATAAATAGCAAGGTGCCATTCCTTTGCAAATGGGGACAAAAAAAAGTGGTGACAGAGCACAGAGATATACACATAAGGCCAGACACAGAGAGGTCCACACCCGAGCAGGAGCATTTCTTCCTCGGATTCGAGGCTACATCCGATCGTCCAAGGAGTAAGGCAGAGCTGTCGTCGCTTTCCCGAGCCTCTACCGTCACCCCACAGAAAAACTAAACAATTGTACTTAGATTGTTGTACCTAGGTTTTCGTCCCTAGGCTTTCTTTGTACAAGCGAGTTTGTGTTGTGAAGTAAATGTCCAGTCCTCCCATAAAATTGTTCTTTTTTTTATAATTAATGGCAAACACGATGACGACTCTACTGGGGACTAACTTCTCCATGGCTGAGGAGTTGGTGATGCAATCGGACGCAGCGAAACATGGCTCCATTCAACAAATATTGGTCACCCGATTCGACCAACAGGCGTTTGAAGAAATGCTCTCCGACGGGAGCGCTGGCCCGGAACAGCGGCAAGCCCGCACGAAGAAGGCTCGCAGGAAGTGGAGGCCCAAATCATTTGAACCTCACCAAGATCTCGAAGGAGTACTCTCTGTTGCCAAAGATGGCAGAAAGTCTCGCAGGCGGCCCTACTTCATACCATAGAGGACTCTGTTGTCCCCAAGTCCGACAGAGGAAAATACTACGATGCTAGACTTGCAGGGTCAAAGTGAAACTCTGTGCGGTACAAGAAGAAGCCGTATAAAGGCGCCAGCCACATAAAGACTCACGTGGCCACAGTAGCCAGCCGCATGAAGGAGGCTCATACGGCCAAGACTTCCAGCCGCATGAAGGAGGCTCATGCGGCCACGACTGCCAGCAGCATGCAGACTCCTTATGCGGCCACCACTTCTAGCCGCATAGGAAAGGTTCATACGGCCACACATGCCAGCCGCATGCAGACAGCCTGCATGGCCACCAATCTCGGCCATATACCATGTGCTCCATGAGGTTCACGGTCAGTCTTTGACTGCCTCTCATACGGTCCTGACCTTAGCGGCTCTCAAGAGATTGTGCGAAACTCTATGACGCACCACTTGGACTCTTCCTACTATGCACTCTCGGGTGCTAGAGGACAGAAGTCTAGGACAGCGTGGGCTCGTGGAGCTCAGTCAGCTGTCCTAACTTCTGACTATCAGGGTGTCCCGCTGACTATTATGCGGGCCCCTGATAGAAAGTTGTATAAAATAATCCGTATCTAGCCCCCGACGGCTAACGAACGAGATAGTTATAAAGAATCTCCCAACAATGATCAAGGGCAAGTACTTGTACTACCACTACATCAGGGAGCAGACAGGATGCTAACACACTCATGTGCCCAGAACTCTCGGGCCCATAAAATGGGTGACTTGCGCAACGTGATTTTTCACAAACGCTGTTTGCCATGAAATATAAAAGAACATAACAGTTATCGGAGGACCGGACTTTTACTTCACGTTACAAACTCGCTTGTACAAAGAAAGCCTAGGAACGAAAATCTAGGTACAGCAATCTAAGTATAATTGTTTATTTTTGATTATGGAGGGTGACGATAGAGGCTCGGGAAGGCGACAGTAGCCCTGTCTTACTCCTTGGACGATCGGTATGCAGCCTTGGCTCCTGTGACGAGATGGTTGGCGTTGATGAAGAAATGCTCTTCTTGCTCTCCTCGTATTGCTCTTCAGACTTATCTCTCTGGATTGATCTCTGTGTGTTTTCCCTCTGATTATTGGGCGGAAGTGTTTCTCTGTATATGCGTATCTCTCTCTGTTAGTCTATCTATATCTTTTGCAAGGGAATGGCACCCTGCTATTTATAATAGTAGGGGGCATCATTAGGGTTTGCAATGATTGCTCACTCTCAAAGTGGCGGCGGCCTGATAAGTAATCAATCGGGGCCATTAATCTTGAGCATGAAGGATCTGGGCCATTAATGAGGATTATGCCAAATCATGTCAGTCATTAATGTTGATTGCAATAAATCCCCATCATGATGATTTGCTAATATCTGTAAATCTGAATGAATCCATTTAATTCATTCTCTTGCCACGTGTCCCGAATCATTGGGATCTGACCCAAGATTTGATTACCTTTAGGACACGTGTTCTGTCGTCGTTGTTGAGCCGCATGAGGAGGGTTCATATTTATGCTGCATGAAGGTTATCATGACTGAGCCGCATGAAAGGTTTCATGACCGAGCCGCATGAATAGTCTCTATACTCGAACCGCATGAAGGTTGTCATGATCGAGCCGCATGAATATGTTCATGACCGAGCCGCATGGGAGTCTTCATGATTGAGCTGCGTGAGAGTCTTCATAGCCGAGCCGCATCGGTTCCTTCATGGCCGAGCCGCATGGGGGACCTTTATGGTTGAACCGTATAGGTTTTTCTGTACTGGCCGCATGAACTCATCTTATTCTGGCCGCATAAGCTTGCCTCGAAACTTGGTAGACACGCCATTTTGAAGATTTTCCTTATTCCCGAAACTTGGCAAGCAGCGCCACTCATTATGACAACTTTATGTCAGGTCTGTCATCTGTCAGCTGTCAGTCGTCAGAGCATTAAATGCGTCGTTGGGTACAGCTGTTTTGAATGCCACGTTGGCCTTTCTCTCTAAGCCGCATGAGTTTACTCGAACTGCCTATGTGCTTGAGCCGTATGGGACTCATGGGCCCTCCGAGCCGCATGAGGCTTTTTTTGCCGTATAGACCATTTTCCTCCTCATTTTTCATGCTTCTACAAGACCCCCTTCAAAGTTTTCAATTTGAAAAATTGAAATACTTTGAATAAAAAGCATGATTATGCGAGAGCCGTAGGGATATATTCTGTCCTAGCCGTATGGAACTTTCCAGCCGCATGCTTATCTCGGCCGCATAACTCCCTGAACCACATAGGCTGTTTTAGCCGCATGAGCTCCTTGCCACGTCTTCCTGCCACGTGTGTAAATCTTTTGTAAATCTTCTGCTTTTAATTCTCTTGATTTGCTGTCAGATCTTAAGAGCAGCTTTTTGGTCCAGGATCCCAAGAGCTAGGCTATTATTCAGCCGTCTTTTGCCTCGATGACCGAAGAGTCGGTCATTGTGTTGCACGCAGATTGAGGCGTTCCTTCCTTGTCTATAAATAGGAACTCTTTTGTTCTGGGAAATCTTTTTCTCTCTCTCTCATCTTCAATCTCTTGCTGCTCTAACTCCTTTCTCTCCCAAGCACCCATGGCTCCCAAGAAGGCTGCTGCGTCAAAAGCTGCAAAAGGCAAGACGGTCGCTTCTGTGGCAGCTGCGGCGACGAACGTGGCCACTCCTCCGCTAGCTGCTGTTCCCTCTGTTTATCTCGACGTTCATCCGCCTATCGCTGGTAAGGACATTGCTTTAGAACCCTAATTGCCATGGCTCTGCTGCATAACTTATGCACAAGCCGCATGTATAAGGTTCGTCGTTATGACCGCATAAGCTCATCTGCTCGTTGCCGTATAAGTCTGTCTGTTCAGGGCCGCATGAGTTCGTGCGGACTTTGAACCGTATAATCTCACCTGAATCCGAACCGCAGAAGCTTTAGAAGCTCATCTGACTTGATTTGTATGGGCTCGTCTGACTCAGAGCCGTATAAGGCTATGATGAACCGAACCGCATGGACTTATCTGGTTCTGAGCCGCATGAGGCTGTGACGACCCGAGCCGCATATACTCAAATAATCTTTTAAATGCTCCTTTGTTTTGACTATCTTCCAATCTTATTTTTTTCGTCCCTTTCTTTAGTGAATCTGCCAGTAAATCCTACGGGGGAACTCCTAGTGGGCTCAAATCAGTTTGCCTTGGACGTGCGTCTTGATGACTTAGTTAAGCATGTGCTGAATCAATTTCCTGCTAATGAGCCTTCGGAGAGGTTGAACGCCATCGAGAATCAGACCCTCCATTATCTTCGTGCCATGATGAATACTAGAAAGTTGGATGGATTATACTTGAAGCCTTCATTCCTCTTTGGAGACGTTTTAATCATAAAGAATCCCCGAGTATTAGAGATCTCTGAGAACTGGGATTTTTCTTTGGATGGGATGGCGATCTATATTCCTCTCATGGAGCGTCATTATCCTCTGTCGTAGTTTAATATGGTGTTGTTGGACAGGAAGATGGTGTGTAACTTAACTCCTACCCAATCAGGAATGTTGATGGGCGACATCCATTATAACCCGAACATGCGGTCAGCGTACGTGGGTAAGGATTCCGTCCTCCGGTACATGATGGGCCTGGCCCCAGGCTCTTTCATTAACGTATACGGTCCCAACTTCACATTCACTCAAGCTGATACATTCCTGAATCGGCTTGCTCGTAAAAAATCTTATCCCGTTGGCAGACTGGCATTGCTAAACTGGATAAACCCCACTTCTACGTGGGCCCACTTGACCACTTGGGTTCTGCAGACCTACGGAACATTCCTGCGGGAGGTGGGACTTTATCATGCCATTCGGGGCACTTGTCACGGGCTTCTTATCAATCAACCATTATTCGTGGCGCTCTTGGAGATGTATAACCGGCGAACGGGGACGTTCTTTGCACCCGGAGGGGAGTTGGGGCTTGCTCTCCATGAGATGTATACTGTCTCCAAACATCCGTGGGGGAAAGAGCCTTTCGAGGCGTACACTCCGTCGAACGAGGAGTTCGAGGACTTGAACCAATGACTCCCAGGTTTTGTTGCGGTGTATCACGAGTTGCTGTGCCATCATAGTGCTTGTCACCAGATGGCTATAAAAAATAAGGATAGCTCAGAAGGGACCGCTCCCCACACCACATCCGGGGTCAATTATCTTTTTAAAGTTGACCCTTCTGGCGAGGTTACTCCTCGAACTCCTCGAACCCAGGGAGAGATAAAGGACCTGATGTTGAGCGTCAAGAAGTCGCGGTCCAAAAGCGACATATTCGGGAGTCAAACTGACTCTCTTAGCTATTTTTACTATGGCACCAGGCAGATGTCAGAGAAGGCGCTCCTGGCTGGATTTTTAATAATATGGCTACGGAACTGCGTAGTCTCGGGAGGGGCAGGTTCGATTGAGAGGATCAGCCGCCACTTCATTCTCCCTACCGTTAAGCTGGTATTTGGAGTTAGACTGGCTCTTCTTCCGGCTATGGTGTGTAGCATACACCATGGTCTTCGAACATTCTCGTCCAAGGTCATTGCCCGCAAGAAGACGCTAGATTTTGAGCGTATAGAGCTACATTTCTACTATTTAATGGGGTGGTTGTTGATGCACTACAAGTCTTTGACGGGACCTGGATTAGCGGAAGATGCTACAGATGAAGACGCTTTCCTTTTCAAATGCCATCGCCAGTCTTAGGAATACAATACTATGCCAGCTTGTCGGAGGGTGCTGGCGAGGGTGGATGGGTGTAACTTTTTCTTGTCTGCTCCTCATTTTTCTGATGAGAAAGTGAGGAATGTATACCTTGATGGTACCGGACCTTCTCACTTTCTGTCTCCGAATATGCTCACCTGGTTGTGTAACATCTGCCCCGCACATCTGGTTTATCGTAACCGCGATAATGTATACTTCGAGCCCTACCTGACTAGTAGGTTTTCCTGCCAATTTGGCTATAGCCAGTTATTCCTTGACTGTCCCAGCCCTTATTTGGGCTTTGAAGGTAGCGTTCTTGATGGTGTTAGGGCATGGAATTATTATGACGCTTATCATACTCGGGCCAGCTTCTCGATCCCCGATGCTAAGGCGCCGAGGGAAATTTTGTACGTGGCTGCTTTGTATCATGTTATGGCGAACAAGCCTCCTGTTAATTTCGATCCGAGTACCAGTTTCATCTTGGGTACCGGTTTAGATGAGAAGCCCAAGGGGGCTAAGGCTAGAAAGCAACTAGTGCTCCAGACTCCCTTCCCTGAATCAGAATCTTCTAAGTCGGCTGAGGAGGATGATGATCATGATAGCGAAGACTCCCTTTCTGGTGGGGGTGAAGAAGTAGCGGATCAACCGCTTCCCACATCAGACAAACTGGCAGAGGATCCATTACTTGCTACACAAGAGGAAGTAGTGAGGGAAGGATAGCCTCCCACTGTGCCTGGTCCCTCACGCAAATGAGTCAGACGTGAGTCTTCTGACAGCAGAGCGACCTTTTCCGTAAAAAGAGCTGCCGTTAGGTCTCGTGGATTGCTTATTACCGAGAGGGGTAAAAATACTGACCCGGCTCCGGAGGTACGACTATGTTGGAGCTATCTCCTTGTTGTGGCTTTCTTTTTTCTAGGAGATATGACCTAACCATTTTTTTCTTCTTTGTAGGCGTCTGACGAACCAGGCTCTCCTGAACCGTCTGCTGCCCCTAGAGTTGATCTAGCCCTTGCTGCTTTGATTAGCGATATGTGTGCCGCGGTCCTTTCTGCGGGGGCTCTCTCAGCGACGGCTGGGGGCTCCCAGGTTGCTGAGGCCTCGGCCCGGGGTGACGAAGGTTTCCTCGGGCCTGTCTCCGAGATCGCTAAACTTCAGTAAGGCGACGCCGATCTCGTTGCATCCCCTCCCGAGTGTGCAGGGGCGGAGGAGTCTATTATACCCGACTCGAAGGCCGTTGGTGGAGAGGTTGTGGTGGCCGTAGGCGAACCTCAGCCTCCACACTCTTCCGCTGGTAAGATAAGCTAAATATTGACTAGTGAGGGGGCTTATTTGCTCTATCAACATATCCTCCAGGTCAAATCGATTCATGGTTGTCTTGGCCCTACAGGTCCTGACCTAATATTCTCCACAGCGGATGTTCTTGGGGAAGGCTCGGCCAGCCGTGATCCGAGGAAAGGAGCATTTCCTCTCCTTCTCTGACTCATGTCGAGGAGCCTCCTGCCAGCTCCGAGCAGATAGGAAGGAAGCTTCTTCCAGGAGCAATGGTCTCTGTCTCATCCTCTGCTACTTACACGGCTTCAGAGACTGACTCTTCGCCCCTGCCGAGCATTCAGGTTCTGCGGGCTGCTGAAGAGGAGTTGACCGCTGTTCAGGCATCCTTCCGTACGGAGTTTGTTTCCCTAGTGGCAGGGCCGGCAGATTCTGTCTTGTCTATTTCAGTGCTGCCAGCTACACTCTCGTTGATGCCGGCTTCTTCGGAGGCTCTGGACGAGGTATCGCAGGATGTGGTCGACAGCTTCTACCGCCATTTAAAGAGGGGCGTAGATGCTGTCGTAGAACGGGGGACCCCTTTCTCTCTGTCCCTGCGGTGTGCTCGGGGTCAAATTGAAACTTTGAAGACTCTTCCTGGTGGGGTGGGGTTGGCTGCACTCCTGGAGCCCAAGTTGGCAGAGGCTGATCAGCTCGTGACCCGATTGCTGGTGTTACAGCAGGCTGATTTGCCTGCTACAATTGAACGGGAGCGAGGCTTCCTTATTGCCGCTCGGGATAGGATAAAGCTCGCTCGAGACACCGCCAGGCCGGTTGTGAAGGGGGACCTTGACAAGCTTTCCGCTTCGTACGACAGGCTGGGTCGTCGAAGTCACGCTTGTAGGGCTCGGGAGGAGGCTGCTTCTCGTGGAATAGCTGACACGAAGGAGCGAATTCTCGCACTTCAGAAGGAATTGGCCTTCCTGGAGTCGGAGCTGAGGGCAGATCATGCGGAACATGAGTCAATTGTTCAAGAGGCCAAGAAGGTTTCCCGATCTTCGGTTAACCTGGAGCGGGCTTTCAAGAAATTTGAGGACAACTGGCAAGCTCACGCTCATCTGGAGGACGAGGTGGCGCTGACCCAAGAGGCAGAGCGTCGAGCTAGACAGAGGTTTGAGCCGTCGGTTGCCTTGCTGACGGACCGTCTCACGACACTATGTGCCCTGGAGCAGTGATCGGTTTTCTGTTTTCTTTTGCTCATTTTTTCCTTCTTTCTTTTTTTTCAAGGGATATGATCCCAGATGATGTAGTACTTTGAATTTTGAATAAATGAGCATG
The DNA here is from genome assembly GCA_029216955.1 of Iris pallida. Classification (NCBI taxonomy): domain Eukaryota; kingdom Viridiplantae; phylum Streptophyta; class Magnoliopsida; order Asparagales; family Iridaceae; genus Iris; species Iris pallida. The sequence continues at coordinate 4,761,472 of JANAVB010003800.1, read as the reverse complement.
TTTCGACTCATCTACTCTTTCTTGTGCTTGTGGTGTTTGTGGAATTGGACTTACTGGGGGATTATTTGTGGACCTGTTACCCTAGGCGTACCTTGGTTTTGGGTACGGATAATAAGTTTGGTTAGGATACCCGAAACAGCCATGGCAAAGTGGTTATGGGTGCTCTCGGTATTAGGAAAAAGGGGAATGCCGTAGAACGACTGGGCTCCTAGGGCATGACGAGATGGTAGATTTATACTAAGAAACTTAGCAGAGGATATTTGTGGGCCTCTTATCCTTGGCGTACCCCGGTTTAGGATACAGATAATAGGATGAAAGGAAACCAACATACTTACTCAGAGGTAATGAGGACATGGTAAGTACGAAGGTATTACCGTGGAGTCTTCCTGCATAGAGGTAATGAGGATATGGCAGGAGTGGACTCAACGGAGGGTATTTGTGGTCAACAGAGGACATTTGTGGTCAACAGGGGACATTTGTGGTCAACATAGGACATATGTGGACCTATTATCCTTGTCGTACTCCGAGCGTGGGTACAGATAATAGGTTGAAAGAGAACCGACATACTTACTCATAGGTAATGAGGACATGGCAAGTATGAAGGTTTCTTCTACGGAGCCTTCCCTCTCAGAGGTAATGAGGACATGGCAGGAGTGGGCTCAATGAAGAGGGGGTACATAAAACGACTCAGAGGTAATGAGGACATAGAAGTTCTATGTAGGGGTAATTTATTTTTGGCGGAAGTAAAATGACTCAGAGGTAACGAGGACATGGCCATCTTGGGAATTTATGGATCGCTTACCCTTTTTTGTGTACTGGAAGTGCGGGTATTGGATCATGGAGGAGGATCTCCTCCAGGAAGGAAGTTCAGAGGTATGATCATACATAACTTTCTATCTGAAAGAGTGATCGGGATGTGAGTTCAGAGACCAATGGGTACATGACTTGATATTGTGAAAGTGTGAGTTCAGTGGCACCAACGGACGCATGACTTGATAATCTGGGATATTTGTGGACATGAGTTCAGCGGCACGAGAGGGTACATGACTCGAGAATCTAGGGAATAGTGAGTGTGAGTTCAGCGGTACCAGCGGGTATGTGACTCGTATGATTGGAAAATGTAGGGAATGAGTTCAGAGGTACCAGCGGGTACGTGACTCGAGTGATTGTAAAATGTGGGAATGAGTTCAGAGGTACCGGCGGGTACATGACTCTATGCATAGAACCAGAATGTGAGTTCAGTGGTACAGGGAGGCACATGACTCGACACTCTGAGATGTCTTGAGGATTTTGTTTCAGACATAATACTTCTTCAAAAACTTGTCGTTGACGGGCAACATGAGCAAGTCTTCGTTTTGCTTAGCGAGGCGATAAGCACCGTTGGAGAACACGGCCTCGATGACAAATAGACCTTCCTATTTTGGCTGGAACTTGCAGGCGGTCTTGTGAGTCATGACCATTGGCCGTCGGACTGCCAGAACAAGATCGTCTACTTGGAATGTTCTGATTTTGACTTTCTTATTGAAGGCTCCTGAGATGCGTGCTTGGTATAGCTCGATCCTTTGCTGAGCTAGGAGGCACTTTTCATCTAAGGCCTCCAACTCTTGTAGTCGACGTCGGTAGTTGTCATCCATCGTCAATTGATAAATGAGGGCGACACGGAGTGAGGGTATTTGAGTCTCTAATGGAAGAACTACCTCACTCCCGTATACCAGAGAGAATAGTGTGTTCCCGGTAGCTGTTCGGACTGTAGTACGGTACGCCCATAAACACTCGCCGAGCTTCTCGTTCTAGTCACGTTTGTTGGAGGAGACAAACTTCTTGATTAGTTTAATGATTGTTTTGTTGAATGCCTCTGCCAACCTGTTCGCCGCCGGGTTGTACGGTGTCGAAGCGACATTCTGAATAAGGTGCTTATCGCAAAACCGATAGAGTATGTGGCTTGCAAACTACGGACCATTATCATGAATGATCCTTCGGGGCAGTCCAAAGGGGTAGATAACGTGATGCTTAAGGAAGCTGATCACGTTTGAAGTTTTGACTTCTGCGAGTGGGATAGCTTTCGCCCATTTGGAGAAGTAATCAGTGATTGCAAGTATAAAGCGATGTCCTCGGGGGGGAGGTTGGATGATTGGACCAATGATATCCATTCCCCATGCTTCGAATGGCCAGGACGCCACTGTCGGATGTAGAAATTTGGATGGTTGGTGAATGAAGTCCGCGTGGACTTGACAGGCTTTGCATTTTCTAGCATAATCTATCACATCTGCCACCATCGTGGGCCAATAGTTGCCCATTCGTCGAAGACGGTCTTGTATTTTAGGACCGGGCTGGTGGGCCCCGCAGACACTGTCATGAGCTTCTCGTACGGCTTCTTTGGCTTCTGCGTTTGACAGACACCGAAGTAGTAATTCGTCGTAGGAGCGGCGATACATCATTTTTGTCTCTGTATCGTAGAAGAATCTGAGAGAACGTCGTCTGATGGAAGTGGCTTCCTTTGGGTTCTCGGGCAGGATACCGTAGACAACGAAGTCGATGATTGGTTGTCTCCAATCTGGGCCTCATCGATCGTCTGGGCGGAAAAACTCGCCACGAATTGTACATTGTTCTTGGGACAGACCAGTTCGTGGCTTATCACATCTACTGAATGGCGATCATAATTCGGAACTGCTAGGGAAGCGGCAAGACCAGCTAGGACATCAGCTTCGATATTTCGGAGTCTGGGGACATGTTCGATGAAGAACCCCTCAAAGGACGAGATGATGTCAATCGCAATTTGGTGATAAGGGATCATGTCTTCGTGGCGGACCTCGTATGAGCCCCGGATCTGATTGACGATTAGTTAGGAATCGCCATATGCTTCAAAGTATTCTACCCCCAGCTCTCTTGTAAGTTGGAGGCCAATGACCAGAGCATTGTACTCGGCCACATTGTTAGAGCAGGGCTCTGTGAGGGAATAAGTGCGGTTAATCACCAATCCGGAAGGGGAGACCAGCACTACCCCGACTTCGACGACTATATTCCCTTTAGGTCCGGTCCTCGAAACACCGTCGAAGAACATTCGCCATATATTATCGTGAAAGGTTGCATGCGAGTTGGCGACCTCATCTGGGATCTCTTCATATATTCTGGAGGACTCCGAGCCTGGGTTGGCTGCTAAGAAGTCTGCCAGGGCTTGACCTTTGATTGCATTTTATGGGACGAAGATCATATGATAATGGGACATTAATATTGCCCATGTAGCGAGACGAGAGCTGAGTGCCCCTGGTTTAGTCATGAGGACCCTGAGAGGGTTGACTCGTGAAATCACATGTATCGTTTGTCCGGTGACATAGTGTCACATTTTCTGAATGGCGAACACGAGGGCAAGGCATTCCTTTTCTACAGCGGTGTATCGGTGTTCTAGCCCAATCATCATTCGGCTGAGGTAATATATGGCTTGCTCATGACCTGCGTCGTTGTTTTGTACGAGCAGAGCCCCGAGGGAATGTTCCATTGCTCGTACATAGAGCAGGAATGGTTTTCCAGGAACCGGGGCTACCAGGACTGGAGGGTTCGACAAATATTCTTTGATGCTGTCGAAGGCGCGCTGGCATTCCTCATCCCATACGAATGAGACGCCTTTCTTCATGAGATGGGTAAATGGTCGACATCGCCCGGAGATGTTGGAAATGAACCTCCTGATGTAAGCTAGCCTCCCTTGAAGGCCTCTAAGTTTGCGGAGATTTTTCGGGGGACCCATCTCCATGATTGCTTTTGTCTTCTCAGGGTCTACATGGATACCCTGTGCAGTGATGATGAAGCCCAAGAACTTCCCGCTGGATACGCCCAGAAAGGACTTCGTAGGATTCATTTTCAAATTATGCGCTCGCATTAGGTCGAATACCGTCCTTAGATCCTGCAGATGGTCTGTCTTGTAGCAACTCTTAACGGCTGTATTGTCAACATAGTACTCCACTGTCTTGCGTAAGTGGTCTCTGAAGATGATGCTGATGGCTCTTTGATAGGTAGTGCCGGCATTCTTCAAACCGAAAGGCATGACTGTGTAGCAGTACGTGCCAATTGCTGTTCGGAATGATGTATGCTTTTCGTCATCAGGAGACATTTTAATTTGGTTGTACCCCGAGAAGCCATCCATGAACGACATACGTTCGAAGCCGCAGGTATTGTTGATCATGATGTTTGTGATAGGAAGGGGGAATTCATCTTTGGGGCACGCCCCGTTCAGATTGTGGTAGTCGATGCAGATTCGAATGTTCCCATTCTTCTTGAGGACGGGCACTATATTGGCGACCCAATCGGGATGTTGCCCCTCACGAATGAAGTCGCTGGCTATCAGTTTGTTGACTTCGGCTTCGACCGCATCCATGATGCCTGGGCGGAAGCGTCGCTGTTGTTGCTTGACTGGCTTCTCATTCGGCCGAATGTTGAGTTTGTGAAGAGTAATGTCAGGATTTAACCCTGGCATGTCTTCATAGCTCCAGGCGAACACATCAATGTATTCTCTGACAAGTTCTAGCAGCGACTCCCGCTCTTCGTCTGCTAGGCTTTTACTGACGAAAATTGATTTTGGAGAAGATTCGCTGCCGAGGTCAACCTGTATGACTTCATCTTCAGTAGGAGGTTCTCTCAGTTCGAATCATTTTTCCCATTGTGCATCCAACTGTTGGGCCCACGGCTCTAGCTCGAGGATTTCAGGGATGTCTTCATTTTCTTCATAAGCGTCGGCGAATGCCATGTTAACTGACAAGGCTTGCCTGAACACGTCTCTGATGCTGGTATCCGAGTCAGAAGTGGGTGACCTGGTTGAATGTGACTGCCAGTCGCATTCTTCATCTGAATTGTCAGTGGTCGTAGTAGGCTTTACATACCCTAACCCTCATCGAGTTTTACTATAGTAGTCCCATGGTTTGCCTGCTGGGACCGGTGGCTTCAAAGGTAATCGTCGTCCGGTGCCGTAGTTCAAGCCTGGCGTCGTCTCCAGATCAAACCCCTATTTTTGCATAAAATATTTGGATTGGGGGCTATAAAGATACAGAGGCAGTCTCCCGGCATCTGACCCGAGGTCGACTTCCTCTATGGTGAAGGGATGTGGGTCGTCTTTCCGGCCGAAGATGATTGGATGGTACCCTCCCTCGATTATTCGGTAAGCGTCTTCTACTGGAGTAAGCTGGATTGCGGTGTACACATTTGTCACCTGTGTGTGTAGGTGAGTGCCTATACCGTGTTCCATAGCATATATTGTACAGAGCTTATTAAGCTCAGTGTAGTTCAAAGATAACCCTTTATTGATGAAGTAAGGTATCTTTTCTAGGGGGATTACATTATCTGCGGAGGGAACATCAGTGTGGGCAGCCACATACTTGGCCAACTCTGGTTCCTCTTCGGCTACCCCCTGTGTGAATGAAGACTGAGAGGACGACCTATGTAGCTTGATCGTCAGAGGTTCAGCTGATGGAGCAGAGCGCAGAGTTGTTGGCAGACTAGCGATCCCCAGTTTGGCATTTGATGTGGAGCGAGGAGTGGCTGGTTCGCTAGAAGTGTCAAACCTTGCATCGGGGTGACGACCCTTCTTGGGAAGGCGTATCGTCAGTGGCCTACCGGAGGGATTGATCTTCTCCGCTTGGGGTTGACCGACTCTCGGCAGTCTGATTGTCAGTGGCCCCGTTGTGGGTCTCGACACTTGGCCGGACCTTGGTAGCCGGATTATCATTTGCTCCTCCTGCGAAGAGAGGCTGATCGCGTCCTTCCGCAGAGTGGCAGTAAGGGGTACGGACCTGCCCGGTTTGCGAGCTTGGAGGTAGATCGTCAGAGGTTCTTCTGATCCCGAAGCTGTCTTGGTATGATCTTGAACATCTCCTTCACCAAGGCGCTTCTTCGACTTTTCATACAGGCAGGAGTCTGAGTAGTAAGATTTGACCCCTTTGAACGGATCGATATCTGCAAATTCTGTCCTCACGAGGCCGTGTTTGTCGACATATTTGAAGCACTGGTACAGTGTGGAAGGCACGATCATATAATCTTGTATCCATGGGCGCCCCAGTAGGTTGTTGTAAGAAGTGTCTGTATCTATGACGTAGCTGGTGACTTCGGATTGGAGGTCGCCAATTTGACACTTCAGACGATCTTCCCAATAGGGTAGCTCCTGTCCGAATTGAAACCGCTGATGGCGGTGCTTGTAGGTGTTAGGCGATGCATTGGGATGCGGAGATGATGTAGCAGACCCTTCGGAATGATGCTTATGGAAGAGCCAGGATCAATGTGCATTTGATCCACCTTTACGTCGCCAATGTATCCCGTGTAGTATAGCGGGCGATCGTATAGGTTGGTTTTGATGAGCATGTCCTGCGGAGTGAAGACGATGTTGGGCATTGCTCCCGTGCAGGCACTGTCTTGGAGATCCACGGGTAAGTCCTCCCCGGTGAGGTTGGATTGAGCCAGATAGACATCGGCATTTTGGAGTGCTTCGCTCAATGTAATACGAACGTCCTTGGAGAGCCTTTGGAGTTCGTACAGTGACAACTTGGCCGGTGTGTTAGCCAATTACGCTAAGATGTCAAAGTTGTAAGGCCTCTTTAGCCCTTGGGTTGCCTCTTTTCGGAGGGACTTGTCGAAGCGAGTCTCCCTCGGCCTAGGCTTGTCGGTCGTCGAAGGCTGAGCCGGTCCCGGAGCATCAGTTGTAGTGGGTTGATGATTCTCAGCTGGATTGTCAGCCACATATTGGGATTGCGCTCCAGATCGCGTGACGACGGCTGTAGCTTCCTCGATGTCTGCCGAGATTGTGTCGCAGGTCCTGACTTTTCCACTTTTCTTCTTGTCGGTGGAAGATGGTGTGGGCCAAGTCACTTCTGATACCAAGTCTTGATGGATCCATATGACCTCCCCTCGTGATGTGATGAGGGGTACTAGGCCAGCAGCCCGATATCAGGGAGGTAGAAGATTGGTAATCTCCATTGTTGCCAGAAGGATGGGGACCACCCCGTCTTGAGTTTCCGTCGGAGGGAAGCTGCCGAATTATACGGATACCATTTTGGCTGCAACGGTTACCTCTTCGAAATTGATGGCCAGAGCGTTCGAATCGATGAGGTTTTCGATGTACCGTTTCAGCTGGTAGCAATCATGTATAGCATGATGGACATAGCGATGATAATGGCAGTACTTTGGATTCTCCATCTCTGCCGGCCGCGGTTCCCGTCTTGGTGGAGGAAGCTGAATTCTGTCCCCTTGTATGAGCATGTCCAAGATGGGCTTGACGTGACCGTCTTCGAAGGAGTAAGTAATTTGCGGCCATTGTTTGTCTGCTGGCTTTGGCTCAGGTTTTTGTGCTGTATCGGTCACCAGAGCCTGCTTTCCCCTACTGTCTCGATTGTTGGAGGAATTACCTCCATTGTCGTTGTTGGTGTTAGGACGTTTGCCCTTGTTCTCTCCGTCCGAGATGTGCAACCCTAATTTGCGAGCCTTCTTTAATCGTTCTTCCACGCTTGTGGCGCTGATGATGAACGTCTTCCAATCCTTGAATTGACTTTCGCCCATCCATAGACTGATCGTTGGAAGTAGTCTCTTTTGGCAAATTTCAATTAAGGAGGAATCCAGATTTCCGGAGGGCAGCTTCATGGCAGTTTGGCAGAACCATTCAATGTAGTTCCTTGTCAGCTCATTCTCCCCTTGGACGACGTCCATGAGGGTGGACATGGTGACGTCCTGCCCTACTTCGTAGAATCTCTCCAAGAACAGGCGCTTGAAGCCGGCGAAGGAGTGGATGCAGTTGTCCGGCAGATTACGATACCAGTCGAAAGCGACTCCTTCCAATGCTCCAACGAATAATCGGGTGAGAATAGCATCGTCATGGGGCAGATGGTCCATGGTGACCTCGAAGTAAGTGATGTACCGACTCGCTGAGGTCTTTCCATCATAGGGATTGATGTTGAACGACTTATATCTTGGTGGAAAGGGAACATCCCTCCATGCAGCCGGGTATGGTTGTCGAATTCTGAGGTCTTGAAAGTTTTCTCGGGCGTGAAACAGGACTCAGAGCTCATGGACCTCTCTTCTTGATTTCCTGACATCATCTGCAGCGGTGGGAGCCGTTATTTCGGGAGGATTGTTGCAGGTGTTTGGTGTCCCTGAGTTCGAGTCCGCATTGACCGCGGGACCCGTGCTTGTTTGGCCAGGTGTTCCTCCTTGCAGAGTTGGAAGAGCCGTCTTGATTTCATCTACAGACTTAACCAAGGCCTGTAGTATGGCCTCCAGAGTGTCGATGTGCTGGCGATCACTGGAACCACTTTGATTGCTGTCCGTCATGAACACCGTCCTTATATGATGAGAAACGGAAGGGACGGTGGAGGACGTATATTCTGAGTCATACCCATGTACCGGGAAGTCATCGGGATATGTGGGAATATTCTCTTCTGGTTCGGACTCGGAGGGAATAGTACCCCCGGGTTCAGAGCTTGCTTCATCTTGAGAGTCGTGGACGTCCTCGGGGATGCCAGGCTCGGCTGTATCTGATGGGAGAGTTGTCTCCCCTGGCTCGTCTTCTTGGAATATTGGATTGTTGTGGAATCTCGGAGGGGTGCTACCCCCAGCCCCAACAACCCCCTGCGTTATGGACGACGAGCCTCCCACTGAAGCAGATTTCGTCTTAGAGCGAGTACCTTGGAAAACTCCGGTGGTGGGCACCCGCTTGGATGACAGTTTTTTAGTCACAGTGGTTGAGGTCTTCGAACTGGAAACATTTGTCTTCTACCCCCTTCCATCAGCGGAGACTTTCCGAGCAGAGTTGCAGGAGACGACGGGTAGTGCCTCGTCTTCTGAAGATGGCTGTTGCAGTCTTTGAAAAATAGACTGCCGATCTTTTTGCATCGTCGTGCCATTGCAGCATCAGTTGACGATGATTTGGGTGCAGTGACGTCCGTGGGAGGACTCTTTGTACCCCGATGCACCTTTTCTTTCCTTGCGTTTGTGGAGGATGGCCTTACGCAAGTCAGATGGGTCTGGACCGACCATGTTTGCTCCCGGGATTTTGGAAGACTTTTGTGAACCTCTCTGTCCGTCTGCCGCCGGGGGCTGGACTCGAGTGGTTCTGTACAACTTTCCATCCGAGGCCCGCATAATAGTTAGAGGGACGCCCTGATAGTCAGAGGTCGGGGCAGCTGACTGGGCTTGGTGGGCCCGCGCTGCCCTAGACTTTTTCCTTTTAGCACTCGCGGGTGCGTAATAGGAAGAGTCCAAGTTGAATATCACAGAGTCTGGCTTATCATCCAGAGAATCATCAGGGTCAGGACCGCATGAGAGACGGTCGAAGACTGATTGAGAGAAGTGTGGAACAGCCGCTATGCGGCTAGGAATGGGAACCGTGCAGGCTGTGTGCATGCGGTTGTCTTTAGCTGTCGGATGGGTTATCCTTGTGCGACTAGGAGTCACGACCGTGTAGGTTGGCCGCATGTGGTTGGCAATTGTGGCCGCATGGGTTTTCTGCAAGCGATTGACTTCAGTAGCCGCATAAGCTTCGTCCATGCGGTTGGCAACTGTAGCCGCATAAGCTATGCGGCTGACAGATGTGGCCGCGTGCATTTTCTTCTTGCGGTTTGCGAATGTAACCGTATAGGCTTTTTCCATGTGGCTAGAACCCTTATGCGGCTCGGATCGCATAGAGGTCCTCTTTGCCCCTGCAAGTCCAGCATCATAATGTTTTCTTCTGCCGGACTTGGGGACAACAGAGTCGTCTATGATCTGAAATGTGGCCGCGGGAGAGTCTTCTCCACCATCTTGAGCAACAGAGGGTATCTCTGCAAGAGCTTCAGTAGGAACGAAGGATCGGGGTCTCCACTCCTTGCAGGACTTCTTTGTGCGGGCTCGCTTCTGGACTGGGCCAACGCTCTTGTCGGAGAGCATTTCTTCGAACGCCTGTTGGTCGAACCGGGCGACCATCTTCTGTTGCGTGGAGCCAAGCTTGGCTGCATCCGATTGCGTCACCAACTCCTCAGCCGTGGAGAAGTTTGTCCCCAGTAGAGTCGCCATCGTGTTTGCCATAAAATATAAAAGAACAGAACAGTTATCGGAGGATCGGACTTTTACTTCACGTTACAAACTCGCTTGTACAAAGAAAGCCTAGGGACGAAAACCTAGGTACAGCAATCTAAGTACAATTGTTTATTTTTGATTCTGGAGGGTGACGATAGAGGCTCGGAAAGGCGACGGCAGCCCTGCCTTACTCCTTGGACGATCGGTATGCAGCCTTGGCTCCTGTGACGAGATGGTTGGCGTTGATGAAGAAATGTCTTCTTGCTCTCCTCGTATTGCTCTTCAGACTTCTCTCTCTCTGGATTGATCTCTGTGTATTTTCCCTCTGATTATTGGGGGGAAGTGTCTTTCTGTATATGCGTATCTCTCTCTGTTAGTCTATCTATTTCTTTTGCAAGGGAATGGCACCCTGCTATTTATAATAGTGGGGGGGAGGCATCATTAGTGTTTGTAATGATTGCCCACTCTCAAAGTGGCGGCGGCCAGATAAGTAATCAATCGGGGCCATTAATCTTGAACGTGAAGGATCTGGGCCATTAATGAGGATTATGCCAATTCATGTAAGTCACTAATGTTGATTGCAATAAATCCCCATCATGATGGTTTGCTGATATCTGCAAATCTGAATGAATCCATTTAATTCATTCTCTTGCCACGTGTCCCGAATCATTGGGATCTGACCCAAGATTTGATTACCTTTAGGACACGTGTTCTGTCATCGTTGTTGAGCCGCATGAGGAGGGTTCATATTTGGGCCGCATGAAGGTCGTCATGACTGAGCCGCGTGAAAGGTTTCATAACCGAGCCGTATGAATAGTCTCTATACTCGAACCGCATAAAGGTTGTCATGACCGAGCCGCATGGGAGTCTTCATGGTTGAGCCGCGTGAGAGTCTTCATAGCCGAGCCGCATGGGTTCCTTCATGGCCGAGCCGCATGGGGGACCTTTATGGTTGAACCGCATAGGTTTTTCTGTACTGGCCGCATGAACTCATCTTATTCTGGCCGCATAATCTTGCCTCGAAACTTGGTAGACAGCGCCATTTTGAAGATTTTCCTTATTCCCGAAACTTGGCAGGCAGCGCCACTTATTATGACAACTTTATGTCAGGTCTGTCATCTGTCAGCTGTCAGTCGTCAGAGTATTAAATGCGTCGTTGGGTACAGCTATTTTGAATGCCACATTGGCCTTTCTCTCTGAGCCGCATGAGTTTACTCGAACTGCCTATGTGCTTGAGCCGTATGGGACTCATGGGCCCTCCGAGCCGCATGATGCTTTTTTTGCTGCATAGACCATTTTCCTTCTCATTTTTCATGCTTCTACAAACGCAAGTTAAGAGACGAAAACTTATTATGCAGAGAGTCCTCCCTTGGACATCACTGCACTCAAGTTATTGTCAACTGCTGCTGCAGCAAGGCGGCCACACAAGAAGACCGGCGATCCGTCTTCCAACGACTGCAACACCCAAGCTCAAAAGACGAGGCACTTCTCGTCGCCACCTGCAATTCTGCTCAGAAGATCCCTGGCAGCAGAAGAGGAAAGAAAACAAACGTCTCTAGCCCAAAAATCTCAACCAAAAAACTTTCTTCTAAGCGGTTGTCCACGACCGTTACGGGAGGCATTTTCCAAGGTAGTCGCTCAAAGACGAAATCTGCCACACTTGGAGATTCATCATCCACATCTCTGGGAGGTACTGGAGCCGGGAGTAGCACTCTTTAGAACATCCATGACAATCTGGTGTTCCAAGAAGATAATCTAGGGGAAACAATTCCCCCAACAAATGCAGGAGTTTCCGACGTCCCCAAGGATGTCCACCACTCTCAAGACGAGGCAAGCTCTGAAACTGGGAGTACCACTCCTTCTGAGTCCGAACCAGAGAAGAACATTCCCACATACCCTGACGACTTCTCTGTACAAGAGTATGACTCAGAGGATGCATCTGCCACCGTTCTTTCCATCTTTCCTCATATAAGGACAATATTCATGATGGATAGCAACCAAGATGGTCCCAGTGATCGCCAACGCATCGACACTCTGGAGGCCATACTGTATACCCTAGTTAAGTCCGTAGACGAGATCAAAGCGGCCCTTCCAACTCTGCAAGAAAGAACGCTTGGCAAAACAAACATGGGACCCGCGGCCAATGCGGACTCGAACTCAGCTGCACCAAACCCGGGTGATAATCCTTCTGAAATATCGGCTCCCACCACTGCAGACGAGGCCAGGAAGGCAAAACGAGAGGTCCAGAAGCTCTGGGCAATGTTCCACACCCGAAAAACCTTCCAGGACCTCAGGATAGGACAACCGTATCCTGTTGTATGGAGAGATGTTCCTTTTCCACCAAAATATAATCCATTCAACATCAATCCGTATGATGGGAAGACATCTGCAAGTAGGTACATCACCTACTTCGAAGTCACAACCGACCATCTGCCTCATGACGATGCCATCCTTACACGGTTGTTCATCGGAGCACTGGAGGGGGTCGCCTTCGACTGGTACCGCAACTTGTCGGACAATTGCATCCATTCCTTCACTGGCTTCAAACGTATGTTACTGGAGAGGTTCTACGAAGTAGGGCAAGATGTGACAATGTCCACCCTCATGCATGTTGTTCAGGGAGAAAAGGAGCTGACAAGGAACTATATCGAGCGGTTTAGTCAAACCGCGATGAAGTTGCCTTTCGGTAACCCTGATTCCTCTTTAATTGAAATTAGCCAAAAGAGGCTGCTTCCCACAATTAGCCTCTGGATGGGCGAAAGTTAGTTTAAGGATTGGAAGACGTTCATCATCAGTGCCACTAGCGCAGAAGACAAGTTGAAGAAAGCTCGCCAACTGGGATTGCACGTCTCGGAAGGGAAGGACAAGAGAAAATGCCCTAACGCCAACAGCAACAATGGTGGTAACCCCTCCGACAATCGAGACAACAAGTGCAAATATGCTATGGTGGCCGACACAGCTTCGAAGCCTGAACCAAAGCCGACAAAGAAGCATTGGCCTCAGATGACCTACTCCTTCGAGGACGGTCATGTCAAGCCCATCTTGGACATGCTCATACAAGGAGGCCGAATTCAGCTCCCTCCTCCAAGGTGTGAACCTCATCCTGCAGAGATGGAAAGCCCCAAGTACTGCCACTACTATCGCTATGTTCACCATGCTACACAAGACTGCTACCAACTGAAGCGATACATCCAACATCTCATCGATTCTATGGCCTTGGCCATTGATTTCGAAGAGGTGACCGTAGCAGCCAATATGGTGTTAGTACAATTCTGCAGCTTCCCTCTGACAAAGACTCAAGATGGAGGAGTGCACGTCCCAAGAGCAAGGATGGAGGTCGCTAACCTTCTGACTCCCCGAGACCAGGCTGCTGGTCTAGTGCCCCTTACCACATCACAAGGGGAGGTCATGTGGGTCCATCCAGACCTAGTACCTAAAGTGACTCAGTCCGCACCACCCTCCACCAGTAAGAAGAAGAGTGGGAAAATTAAATCATGTTGCACAACCTCGGCAGAGGTCAAAGAAGTTACAACTGTTGTTACCCGATCCGGCGCACAAACCCAACCTCCACCGAATAACTCGGCTGAAAATCATCAGCCGATGGCTGCTGATGCTCCTTGACCTTCTCAGCCTTCGACGACCGACAAGCCTAGGCCGAAGGAGACTTGCTTCGACAAACTGCTCCGAAGAGACACGCCTCCTGGACTGGAGAGGCCCTACAACTTTGACATCTTGGCACAATTGGGCAACACACCGGCCAAATTATTGCTATATGAGCTCCTGAGACTCTCCAAAGATGTTCGCGTCGCACTGTGCGAGGCACTCCAGAACGCCGACACATATCTGGCTCAGTGGAATCTCACTCGGGAGAGCTCGGTTGCAGATCTTCAAGACAGCGCTTGCACGGGTGCAAGAACCAACATTGTCTTCACTCTGCAATATATGCTTATCAAGACCAACCTACACGATCGCCCTCTGTATTATACTGGGTATATTGGCAATATCAAAGTGGATCGTATGCATATTGATCCGGGTTCTTCCATAAGCATCATCTCGAAGAGCCTGCTACATCATTTGCGTATTCCAATGCATCGTTTGACGCCGACAAGCACCGCCATCAGCGGTTTCAATTCAGACAGAAGCTATCCGATCGGAAAGATTCGCTTGAAGTGCCAAAACGGCGACCTTCGGTCGAAAGTGACCTGTTATATCATAGATGCAGACACTTTCTACAATATTCTCCTGGACAATCCTTAGATACACGATTACATGATCGTTCCTTCCACATTGCACCAATGCTTCACGTACGTCGATAAGCATGGCTTCGTGAGGACAAAATTTGCTGACATTGATCCCTTTAAAGGGGTCGAATCCTACTTCTCTGATTCATGCTTGTACTAGAAGTCGAAAAGACACCTCGCTGAAGGAGATATTCAAGCTTAAACTGAGGCGGCAGCTGGATCAGAAGAACCTCCGACAATCCACCTTCAAACCCACAAACCTGGCAGAACTGCACCACTTATATCCACTCTGTGTAAGGATGCAATCAGCCTCTCCGCACAAGAGGGGCAGATAATAATCTGACTGCCAAGGTCTGGTCAAGCATCAAGATCCACGATAGAGCCACTGACAATCTGGCTGCCTAGAGCTATCCAGCAACAAATAGAGGAGCTCAATCCCTCTGTCAAGCCGATGACAATTCGTCTTCCCAGAATGAACCGGCAGCCGAGCGCTAAGCAGGGGACTGCTAGCCAGCCAACAACTCCCCGTCCAGCACCGAGCACCAAACTGGGGGTGGCTAGTACGCCAACGACTCCACATTTTGCTCTACCCCTGGAGCCCCTGATGATTAAGCTGCCCAAGTCATCCTCTCAATCTTCATTTATACAGGGGGTGGCTGAAGAAGAGTCAAAACGGGCCAAGTATGTGGCTGCTCACACCGATGTTCCATCCGTTGATGATGTAATCCTACTGGAAAAGATACCTTACTTCATCAATAAAGGGCTATCTTTGAACTACCTCGAGCTTAATAAGCTTTGTACAATGTATGCTAGGGAACACGGAATAGGCACCCACCTGCAAACACAGGTGACAAATGTCTACACCGTAAACCAACTTACTCCAGTGGAAGACACTTACCGTATAGTCGAGGGAGAGGACCATCCAATCATCTTCGACCGGAAGAATGGTCTACAACCCTTCAAGATAGAAAAAGTTGATCTCGAACCCGACACCAGGAGACTGCCCCTTTATCTGTATAGTTCCCGATCTAAGCACCTCATGCAAAAATAGGGGTACGATCTGGAAACTACACCAGGCTTGAACTACGACACTGGACGGTGATTACCCTTACAATTACCGGTCCTGGATGGGAAACTACGAGATTATTACAACAAAACCAGATGTGGACTAGGTTATGTTACACCGGCAACGACCCCTGAAAGTTCAGACGAGGAATGCGACTGGCATTCGCACTCAACCGGATCATCCACTTCCGATTCGGATGTCAGCATCGGGGACATATTCAGACAAGTCTTGTTCGTCAATATGGCATTTGCCGACACCTACGAAGAAGTTGAAGACATTCCTGAACTTCTCGAGTTAGAGTCGTAGGCACAACAGCTAGATGCGCAATAGAAGAAGCGGTTCGAACAAAGAGAGCCTCCCACCGAAGATGAGGTTGTGCAAGTCGATCTCGGTGATGAGTCTTCTCCAAAGCCCATCTTTGTCAGCAAGAATCTGACAGACGAAGAGCGGGAATCGCTGCTGTAACTCGTCAGAGAATATATCGACGTGTTCGTTTGGAGCTACAAAGACATGCCAGGACTAAACCCCGAGGTTGTACTTTACAAACTCAACATCCGCCCGGACGCAAAATCGGTCAAGCAACAGCAACGATGGTTCTGCCCCGACATCATGAATGCCATTGAAGCTGAGGTCACCAAACAGATAGCCAGCGGCTTCATCCGCGAGGAACAGCATCCAGACTGGGTCGCAAATATAGTACCAGTCTTCAAGAATAATGGAAAGATTCGAATCTGCATCGACTTTCGCAATCTGAATGAGGCATGTCCTAAAGATGAGTTCTCCCTCCCTATCACAGACATCATGATTGACAACACCTGCGGTTTTGAGTGTATGTCATTCACGGATGGTTTCTCGGGGTACAACCAAATCAAAATGTTCCCTGATGACGAAAAGAATACATCATTCCGAACACCAATTGGCACATACTGCTACACAGTCATGCCTTTTAGTATAAAGAATACTGGTGCCACCTATCAAAGAGCTATGAGCATCATCTTTAGAGACCATCTGTGCAAGACAGTGGAATGCTACGTCGATGACATAGCCGTCAAAAGTCGCTCTAAGAAAGATCATCTGCATGATCTAAGGACAGTGTTCGACCTGATACGAGCGCACAATTTGAAGATGAATTCAATAAAATCCTTCTTGGTCATGTCCAGCAGGAAATTCTTGGGTTTTATCATTACTTCGCAGGGTATCCATGTAGACCATGAGAAGACGAGGGCAATCATGGAGATGGGTCCCCCGAAATATCTCCGTGAACTCCGAGGCCTTCAAGGGAGGCTGGCCTACATCAGGAGGTTTATCTCCAACCTCTCCGAACGATGACAGCCATTCACCCACATCATGAAAAAGGGCATTTCATTCGTATGGGATGAAGAATGCCAGCGTGCCTTCGATAATATTAAAGAATATATGTCGAACCCTCCAGTCCTAGTAGCCCTAGTCGCTGGAAAACTATTCCTGCTTTATGTGCGAGCAATGGAGCATTCTTTCGATGCTTTGCTAGCACAAAACAATGATGCAGGCCATGAGCAAGCTATATATTATCTCAGCCGAATGATGATGGGGCTGGAACACCGATATACTGCCGTAGAAAAGGAGTGCCTTGCTCTTGTGTTCGCCATTCAGAAGATGCGACACTACGTCACAGGACAAACCATCCATGTCGTATCAAAAGTTAACCCCCTCAGGGTCCTCATGACCAAGCCAGGTGCACTCAGCTCTCGCCTCGCTACCTGGGCGATATTACTATCTCCCTACCACATGATCTTCGTCCCGCAGAAGGCTGTTAAAGGTCAAGCTCTGGCAGACTTTTTAGCAGCTCATCCAGGTTCGAAGTCAACCAGAATAGACGAAGAAATTTCAGATGAGGTCGCAAATTCAAATATGGTTTCCCTTAATGCCATCTGGCGAATGTTCTTCGACGGCACTTCCAGAACTGGGCCCAAAGGCAACATCGTCGCTGGAGTCGGAGTGGTGCTGATTTCTCCCTTTGGGGTGGTGATCAATCGGGCCTACTCCCTCACGGAGCCCTATTCAAACAATATGGCCGAGTAGAACGCTTTGGTCATTGGCCTCCGACTTGCAAAGGAGCTGGGGGTAGAGAATTTGGATGCATACGACAATTCGTAGTTAATCGTCAATCAGATCCGGGGTTCATACGAGCTTCGCCATGAAGATATGATCCCTTATCACCCAATAGCGATCGACATCATCTCGTCCTTGGAAGGATTCTTCATAGAACATGTTCCCAGACTCCAGAATATTGAGGCCGATGCTTTAGCAGGCCTGGCCGTCTCCATATCAGTGCCGAATTATGCTCATCACCTGGTTGACATAATAGGCCGCGAGTTGGTCTGTCCCAGGAATAATGTTCAATGTGTTGAGAGTTACTCCACACAGACAGTCGACGAAGCACCTGACTGGAGACAGCCATTCATAAAATTCGTAGTCTACAACATCCTGCCAGAGAATCCAAATGAAGCCACTTCTATCAAAAGACGTTCCTTAAGATTCTTCTTTGATACAGAGACAAAAATGTTGTATCGGCGATCATACAATAGATTACTGCTTCGGTGTCTGTCAAATACAGAAGCCAAGGAAGCTGTACGTGAAGCTCACGACGGCGTCTGCGGGGCCCATCAGCTTGGACTAAAGTTGCAAGACCACCTTCGCCGAATGGGCTATTACTGGACCACGATGGTTTCAGATGCAATAGACTATGCATAAAAGTGCAAAGCCTGTCAAGTCCACGCAGATTTCATCCACCAGCCATTCGAGTTTCTATATCCGACGGTGGCATCCTGGCCATTCGAAGCATGGGAATGGACATCATTGGTCCGATCACTCCGCCCTCCTCCCGAGGATATCGCTTCATAGTCGCAATCACAGATTACTTCTCCAAATGGCGGAGGCTATTCCGCTGGTAGAAGTGAAGACTTCAAACGTGATCGGCTTCCTCAAGCATCACGTTATTTACCGCTATAGACTGCCCCGAAGGATCATCCACGACAACGGTCCGTATTTCGTAAGCCGTGCCTTCTATCGGTTCTGCGACAAACACCGGATCCAGAATGTTGCTTCAACACCATACAATCTGGCAGCGAATGGGCTGGCAAAAGCGTTCAGTAAAACTATAATCAAGCTACTCAAGAAGTTCGTGGCTTCCAACAAACACGACTGGAATGAGAAGCTTGGCGAATGCTTATGGGCGTACCGCACTAAATTCGGACAACCACGGAGAACACACCATTCTCCTTGGTATACGAAAGTGAGGCAGTTCTTCCACTGCAGACTCAAATCTCCTCACTCCGCGTCGCCCTTACCTATCGGTTGACAACAGATGATAATCACCATCGCCGATTATAAGAGTTGGAGGCCCTAAATGAGAAGCGCCTGTTAGCTCAACAACGAATCGAGTTGTACCAAGCACGTATCTCGGGGGCTTTCAATAAGAAGGTTAAAATCAGAACATTCCAAGTAGGCGATCTCGTTCTGGTAGTTTGGAGGCCGATGGTTATTACACACAAAATTGTCGGCAAATTCCAGCCAAAGTGGGAAGGCCGATTTGTCATCGAGGCTGTATTCTCTAACGGTGCTTACCGCCTCGCAAAACAAAACGGAGACTTGCTCATATTGCCCATCAACAGCAAATTCCTGAAGAAGTATTATGTCTGAAACGACATCATCCAAATTTCCCAGAATGACGAGTTACGTACCCTCTGGTACCGCTGAACTCACATTCTGACTCCAAATCTTCCTGATTGTTGAGTTATGTACCACCTGGTACCGCTAAACTCACATTCCAACTCCAAATTTCCCAGATTATTGAGGTATGTACCCTCTGGTACCGTTGAACTTACATTGTGACTCCAAATCTCCCAGATTGTTGAGTTATGTACCCGTAAGTACCATCGAACTCGCACTCTGGTCTCTGCAAATGAATCTATATCACATCTCTTAGGTAGTAAGTCATGTATGATCATACCTCTGAACTTTTCTCCTAAAAGAGCTCCCCCATCATGATCTAATACCCGCACTTTCAGTACATAAAAAGGGTAACAGATCCACAAATTTCCCGAAACAACCAAGTCGATGTTACCTCTGAGTTGTTTTCACTTCCATAAAAAATAAACCGCCCCTCACATAGAACTTCTACGTCTTCATTACCTTTGAGTTATTCTGTGTACCCTTCATGGAGCCCACTCCTGCCACATCCTCATTACCCCTGAGTAGGAAGGATCCATCGAAGAAACCCTCATATTTACCACGTCCTCATTACCTCTGAGTAAGTATGTTGGTCCTCTCTTGTCCTATTATCCGTATCCAGAACTAGGGTATGCCAAAGATAATAGGTCCACAAAAAGTCTCCCATTAGGGCAACTACTGCAAGCAAAGAATAGAACGAATGTATTCTATTCATTTAAAATCGGTTACATTCACATGACTGCATCTCATGATCAAGCCAAAAAAGTTTTCGATCGCTTCATTCAGACAAGAAGAAAAAAGATTACATGGATGTCCAAAAGAAGCAAAATACAAACTACAGCTAAAGACAGACAGAAATATCAAGACAAAGACGGACATTTGTGGAAGCCCACGAATCCTAGTTATGGGGGCGCATATACCATTCCCTCAACCATTTTTCATATGAAGGATCTATTTGAGTAAGATCCTCGTCCGGAGCAGGAGGATCAGAACTCCCAATACTACCACCTTCAAACCGAGGCTCCTCCTTTACAGCAACTTCAATATTGGGAGTATTTTCCTCCCCTATAGGCACCAGCTCTTGTTTTTGTTCCTCCATTTTTGGAATCACCTCCTCCTTAACGAGCGACTACTCTTGCTTGATAAAATGAGGCAGCAGCTCCTCCTTCACGATGATCTCAGTCTTCGGCAGGGATGCTGCAAGAATCAAAGATAAAAGAAACAAAGTTAAAAGATGGCCAGCTGAAACCAATTTAGTGTTGCAGGGCTTATGCAGCTCTATATTGGCGGAGCATTATGCGGCCCAATTCAGAGGAGCTTATGCGGCTAGGTTTAGCGCAGCCTCATGCGGCCAAGTTCAGATGCGTTTATGTGGTTCTACTTAGAAGGGCATTATGCGGCCCAATCCATATGAGCTTATGCGGTCCTGCTTGAGGAGGCTTCATGCGGTTCGGTTTAGAGGGACTTATACGGCTCTGTTCGACAGGTCATTATGCAATTTAGTTTGTGAAGTATTTATGCGGCCACTAGACAATTCCCATGCGACTCGGATATGGGGGTATACCCCCATGCAGCTCGGACATGGGATGCACATGCGGCCCATACAATTTGAATAGTTCGATGAAGGCGAAGGACGCATTAAAGGCTTGTGCATATATCATGCAACATAGCCATCTTTGTTTGGGTTTTTGAAGCATACAATCCTTCAAAATCTTTACCAGCAATAGCAGAGTGAACGTCGGGATGAACTTCAGGCACCGCAGTCGACGTAGAAGTCACTCCCTTACCCTTCGCCGCAGCCTTGGAAGTATTGGGAGCCGTCGTTGATCGAAGAAGAAGAAGAAGAAGAAGACGGCAGCCTAGGGCAAGAAAGGTTCGAGTAAAAGAAGAAAGTAAAGAGTTTCTATAAGAAATTACTCTTATTTATAGGAGGACAAGGGCTCATAAACCGACGGATGCTTCGATTCGCGTGTCGCCTAAAGAACAAAATTGACGCTTCGGTCATCGAGGCTAATCTGACCCTTGGGATCCTGCCCCCAAAAGACGGCTCCAAATCAAAATGAATCAAAAGCAATTAATGATGCCTACGTGGCAGAAAGGACAATATGCGGACAGAGCAATCCATGCGGCCAGAGTGGTCCATTCGGCTAGGCAGTCCATGCGGCCAGGCTGTCCATACGGCCAGGAAGGCCATGCGGCTAGGAAGTCCATGCGGCCAGAATATCCTATACGGCCAGGAGGGCTTATGGGGACAAAGCAACGCTTCTCATTCAAAGTATTTTAATTTTTCAAATTGAAAACTTTGAAGGGGGTCTTGTAGAAGCATAGAAATGAACAGAAAATCCTATGTGGCTCAAGACTAGGAGAGTTTCATGCGGCTCCAAAGTGATGGAACTGGGGATTCCCAGGACCCTTCCTTTGGTGTGCGTATTGATCGATAGAAAGTTAAATAGATCAAATACGTGTTCTAACCCTTCATAGGCGGAAACTAGGGTTCACGAATTATACCTGCGGTGGAAAGGAGACAAGTAATTCCTGGCAATCTCGAGCGGACCATCCCAAGATCTTCTGCACGTATTCCTTCCTCGAGTTGGACGTCGTGAGGGCGACGATCTTCCAACCTTTTCTTCTCCTTGGCAGCACTCTCTTTCTCTCCTTACGTGAATCACGAATTTAGAGAAAATTTCAGATTTCTAATCGGTAATCTGGCGGCCAAAGAATAGAGGATATATATAGGCTACGGCAGGGACCATAAGGAGAAATTAGGGTTCGGCCTCCTAACGGATCTAGATATCCCGTGTTCAGTCGGAACACAAAATCCAGGCCCATTAACAATAGCTCGGTCCACTAATGAGCTATTGTTGCACTACCTCCCTAATCCCAAATTATGTTTTGTGGGCTCCTTTTATTATATGCTCGTTTGGCTCCCCATGTTAAGATATCGTATGTCCGTCGATCAAATTAAGTTACTGACAACTATATTGATTCGACATCTTTTATCCTTAAGTAGTACCGCTCAACTTTATTTGTCATATCGGATATAATCCACCTACAGGGTTACATGACAATCCTTATGAGCTCCTTAAGAGGACATCATCAACCCGATGTATCGGGACATGGATTCCATTTATAATCAACAGCCCATCATACATATAATGTTATTACCCAATTCATAGAGGTTGTTGATCCATAATGAATCTCACTCTTTTATGAGTCAAAGTAATGCACATTGCATATACATGTCCGTTATTATATCCGGATTAAGAGTACAAGCATCCATAATAACATAGGTGCTTGTTCTCTTATGTAATCAGTACAAAGAGAACAACCTCAAGTGGTCCCGTTCAATACACACAAAGTGTACTAGTGTAAACCTATAGTCAAGATAGACTAATACCAGATTACACTACAACCTTTCCAATAGATTGTCCAAGTCCATCTAGGTTGTGAACTATTTATATACTCTATAGGAAACTGATAATATGATCTTCTGTGTGACACCACACACCATATTATCTACAATATAGAATATCAGACATTTGCATTAACACTTGCAACAAATACAATATGCAAACATTTGCCCATATGATTCTCATTCAAAATTTAAGGAAATAAGGTTACTACAAAAGTGATGCTTTTAGTATATAACCCTAACACAAAGTTCATTAGAGTTTCATGCGGCTCAAAAGTTCATTAGATTTTCATCGGCTCAGAAGTTTCCAGCAAGTCACGTAGCCTTATGCGGTTCAAAAAGTCCTTCACAAATCGACCTTAAATTAATTTATGCAGCGGGCTCAATTAATGCAAAGCGACGGCTCTGATACAAATTTTTGACAGTTATGACATAAAGCTGCAATGATGACTCTAACATAATGGCGTGCTCCTAGGAAAGCAAAGAAAATCTCTATAAGGAAACAAAAAAAATCTCTATAGCTGGCACGATCCACCGAATTCCAAAGTACTTCATTCTATGCGGCTCTAACATGTGGCCATCCTTATGCGGTTCAGTTGGAGGCCACCTCCATGCGGCTGCTACCCCTATGCGGCTTGGATTATGGGGCCACCTCCATACGGCTGCTACTCCCATGCGGCTTAGATCATAGGGCTACCTTCATGCGGCTCAGATTAAAGGATTGTCATGTGGTTCAGATATGGCCACCCCTATGTGGTTCAGATCATAGGGCCACCCTCATGCGACTCAGGTTAAAGGATTGCCATGCGGTTCAGATAAAGCCACTCTTATGCGATTCTGACACGAGACCACACTCATGCGGCCCAACTAGGACAGTCTTCTATACGGCTCACAGCAGTTGGGACACGTAGCGGGAGCTGATCGAATCTCAATAATTCATATTTATTGCAATCAATGAAGGACACGTGGCAGGTGTCGATCAAATCTCAATAACTCAGATTTGCTGCAATCAATATAACCGTCCAGATTTGGTCAAATCCTAAACAAATAACATTTATTGTAATCATCATAATTACCCAGACCAATCCCTAGCAAATGATGCTGATTTATTACAATCAACATAAAAGCAAGATCAGAGCAAATCTTAACAAATCCTTGGCCGTCCCTATTTAAAATACAATTATTGCAAATCCTAATTATCAGACCCCACTCCTATAAATAGCAAGGTACCATTCCCTTGCAAACGGGGACAAAAAAGAGTGGAGACCGAGCAGAGAGAGCACAGAGATATACACATAAGGCCAAAAATAGAGAGGTCCACACCCGAGCAGGAGCATTTCTTTCCAGGAGCCGAGGCTGCGTCCGATCGTCCAAGGAGTAAAGCAGAGCTGCCATCGCTTTCCCGAGCCTCTATTATTACCCCCAAAAAAACTAAACAATTGTACTTAGATTGCTGTACCTAGGTTTTCGTCCCTAGGCTTTCTTTGTACAAGCTAGTTTGTGTTGTGAAGTAAAAGTCCAGTCCTTCCATAAAACTGTTCTGTTCTTTTATAATCAATAGCAAACAGCCTATTTGCCCTTGTTATCTTGGTTGTTTGAAGAATTACTACCATTGTTGTTGTTGGTATTAGGGCGTTTGCCCTTGTCCTCTCCTTCCGAGATTTAAAATCCCAGTTGGCAAGCTTTTTTCAGCTTGTCTTCTGCGCTAGTGGCCCTGATGATGAAAGTCTTCCAGTCCTTGAACTGACTTTCGCCCATCCAGAGGCTGATCGTGGGAAGCAGCCTCTTTTGGCCGATTTCGATCAAGGAAGAATCTGGATTGACAGAGGGCAATTTCATCATGGTTTGGCAAAACCGTTTAATGTAGTTCCTTATCAACTCCTTTTCGCCTTGAACAACGTTCATGAGGGTGGACATTG
The DNA here is from genome assembly GCA_029216955.1 of Iris pallida. Classification (NCBI taxonomy): domain Eukaryota; kingdom Viridiplantae; phylum Streptophyta; class Magnoliopsida; order Asparagales; family Iridaceae; genus Iris; species Iris pallida. Next base: position 4,737,100 of record JANAVB010003800.1, on the reverse strand, counting down.
TCACATCTTGTCGTACTTTATAGAACCATTCGAGGAACATATTTTTGAAGCTGGCGAACGAATAGATGCAGTTGTCCGGCAGATTGTCTTACCAATCAAATGCTACCCCCTCCAATGCCCCGACGAACAATCGCGTGAGGATCGTAATATCGTACGGCAAGTATTCTGTTGTGACCTCGAAGTAAGTTATGTACCGGCTTGCAGATGTCTTCTTGTCGTAGTGGTTGATGTTGAACGGCTTGTACCGTGGAGGAAAGGGGACATCCCTCCATGCAGCGGGATACGGTTGTCGTATCTTCAAGTCCTTAGAGTATTCTCGTGCATGCAACATCGCACAGAGCTCCTGGACTTCTCTCCTTGCCTCCCTAGCCTCGTTCGCAGTACTGGGAGTCATCATTCCGGAAGGATTGTTACCCGGGGTTGGTGCAGTAGTGTTCGAGTCTGCATTGACGTCGTGACCCAAACATGTCTGATCAGGCGTCCTTTCTTGAAGAGTTGGTAGGGCCGCCTTGATTTCTTCCACCGACTTCACTAAGGTGTGAAGTATAGCCTCAGGAGTGTCAAGGCGCTGTCGATTGCTGCGACCGTCTTGATCATTTCCAGTCGTGAATGTCGTTCTTATATGAGGGACGGTGCAAGGCACGGTAGAAGATGTACTCTCCGAATCATACCCTCGAAGAGAGAAGTCGTCGGGGTATGTGGGGATGTTCTCCTCCGATTAAGACTCGGAGGAAGTGTTACCCCCAGCATCGGAGGTTGCTTCATCTTGGGACCCATGGACATCTGGGTCCGTTGCATCTGTTGGGGGAACTGTCTCCCCTGCTTGATCTTCTTGGAACACTAGATTATCATAGATGTTCTGGGGAGTGCTACCTCCAGCTTCGGCTACCCCCTGAGGTGCAGTTGATGAATCCCCCAGTGTTGAAGATTTCGTCTTTGAACGGGTGCTCTGGTAAACTCCTCCTGAGGTGGTTGTGGACAACCGCTCGGACGAGGGTTTCCTAGTCACGCTAGTTAAGATTGACGGGCTAGAAATATTTATCTTCTTTCCCGCCTTGCCGGTAGGGATCTTCTAAGCAGAATTACAGGAGGCGACATGAAGCACCCCGTCTCCTGAGCTTTGTTGCAAGACTGGTCCTGGCGGCTGCAGTCGTCAGAAGATGGACTGCCGGTCCTCTTGTAGTGTCGCCTTGCTACAGTAGCAGTTGACAATAACTTGAGTACAGTGATGTCCATGGAAGGACTCTCTACACACCAAGTTTTCGTCTCTTTCCTTACGCTTGTGATGGATCAGATCGTGTAAGTCACTCATTTTGTGGGCCCGGGAGTCCCGAGCACACGAGTGTGTTGGCACCATGTTTGCTCCCTGATTGGGATACTCTTGGGAACCACTCTGTCCGTTTGCCGCCGGAGGCTGGACACGGTCAGTTCTGTACAACTTTCCATCAGAGGCCCGTCTAACAGTAAGTGAAGCTCTCTGATAGTCAGAGATTAGGATAGCTGACTGAGCTCGACGAGCCCCCGCTGTCCCAGACTTCTTCCCTCTAGCACCTGAGGGCGCATAGTAGGAAGAGTCCAAATGGTGCCGTATAAAATCTGGCATATCAGGACCGCATAAGAGGCAGTCGAAGACTGAACCCGAGTCTCATGGAGCAAATGGTCTGCGGCTGGAATTGGTGGCCGTATAAGCATTCATGCGGCTGGCATTTGTGGCCGCATCAGCATTCATGCGGCTAATATTTGTGGCCGCATAAGAATTCATACGACTGGATTTGGATGCCACATGGGCATTCATGCGGCTGGCATTTATGACCGCATCAGCATTCATACAACTAGAATTTATGGCCGTATCAGCATTCATGCGGCTGGATTTGGCTGCTGCAGGGACCTTCATGCGGCTGGATTTAGTGGCCGCATGAGCGTGCATGCAGCTGGAATTGTTGGCCGCATGAGCCTTCTTCATGCGGCTGGCACCCTTTTGCGACTTCTTCCTGGACCGCATAGAGCCCCCAATTGCTTCCTCAAGTCCAGCATCGTAGTGCTTTCCTCTGCCGGACTTGAGACCAGCAGGGTCCTCTGCGGCCTGAAGTGGGGCCGCATGGGAGTCTTCTCCGCCGTCTTGTGCAATAGAGAATGCCTCTTCCAGAGCTTGGGGTGGAGCAAATGACTTAGGCCTCCACTCCCTGTTGGCCTTCTTCGTGCGAGCTCGCTTTTGGACCGGGCCAGCGTTCCCGTCGGAGAGCATTTGTTCAAACGCCTGCTGGTCAAAGCGAACAACCAGTATCTCTTGCATGGAGCCAAGCTTGCGTCCGATTGCGTCACCAACTTCTCAGCAGTGGAGAAGTTAGTCCCCAGCAGAGTCGCCATCGTGTTTACAATTGATTACAAAAGAATAGAACAATTTTATGGGAGGACTGGACTTTTACTTCACAATAAAAACTTGCTTGTACAAAGAGAGCCTAGGAACAAAACCTAGGAAAAGCAATCTAAGTACATTTGTTTAGTTTTTCGGGAGGGTGACGATAGAGGCTCGGGAAAGTGATATCAACTCTGTCTTACTCCTTGGACGATCGGACGTAGCTTCTGCTCCGGCGAAGAAATACTCTTTGTGTGTGCGGGGGTTGCTAGTCTCTCTGCTCGGGCTCTGTGCCTATAACTCTGTGTCTTGTAAAGGAATAATCCCCTACTATTTATAGGGCTTTGTGATAAGTAGGGTGCGCAGTAATTGATCCTTAAAAAGTGGGCGGTTGGAGATTTGGTTAAGATTAGCCTTGATCTTGTTTATTGGAAATTAATCTGGGCTGTTTATGTTGATTGCAACAAATCTACATTGTTTGTTGGAAATCGATCTGGACAGTTAATGTTGATTACAACAAATCTACATTATTTGTTGGAAATCGATCTGGGCAGTTATGATGTTTACAATAAATCTGCATTGTTATGATTTGTAGGTTGCTAAATCCGAGTGGATAAATCTTAGTCAATCTTCTGCCACGTGTCCCAACTATCATTTATGCTACGAGCCGCATGAACAGGGCGTCCTGGCAGAGCCGCATGAGTGTGGTCTGCTATTTGAGCCGCATGAGGGTGGACTCATAACCGAGCCACATATGGGTGGCCCCACAACCGAGACGCATGAGGGTGGCCCCACAACCGAGCCGCATGAGGATGGCCTCACAACCGAGCTGCATAAGGATGGCCTCCAACTAAGCCGCATAAGGGTGGCGAGCCAACTGAACCGCATATGGGTGGCAAGCCAACTGAACCGCATAAGGGTGACCTCCAACTGAGCCGCATAAGGGTGGTGAGCCGCATAAGGGTGGCCCCCAACTGAACCGCATAAGGGTGGCGAGCCGCATAAGGGTGGCCCCCAACAGAACCGCATAAGGGTGGCCTAGGCGGTCCGCGTAATTAATCCTCCTTGGAATTTGTTAACTGAGTCGGCTATCTCAGAGATTTTCTCATCTTTTGATGAGAATGACGCGTCTCTTCATTATGTCAGAGCCGTCAGAACTGCTACTTTATGTCAGAGCTTTTAATGGCCTGCTGCAGTCATTATGGCCAGCTGTATTTGGCCTTTTTTGAGCCGTATGAGGCCACGTGGCCCTTCCTGAGCCGCATAAGATTCCTGAGCCGCATCCTGCTCTTTGGGACTTTTCGAGCCGCATAAAGCTCTTCAAGCTTTTGAGCGGCATGCTGAATCTGGGCCGCATATGATTTACTTTTCTTTTTCATGCTTCTACAACTGCCACGGGGCACGGCTCGGGTTTGGTACAGCGACTTGGCTCGGGACGAGCCGGGGTACCGCAGCTTGCGGCCGACGGGTGAGACAGTCCGGGACAGAGGCGGACGCGCCGGAGGGCAGGCCGCGGAGGAGCGGGGCTCGGGTCGACCGACGGTCGGAGGCGACCGCAGGGAGGTCGCATGGAGGCGTCGCGGAGGCTCGGTGCCGCTGATGGTCGACGCACGGCGGGGAGGAGCTCCAGTCGACGGGAGCTCGGATAAGGCTAGGGATTGGCTCAAAATTAGGGGAAGAGGAGGAATGGAAGGGAAGAGAAGATGTTCTGAAGTGGGGGAATGAATTTCCAGAGGGTGAGTGATCTGTGAAAAGGGAGAGGGTGTTGGAAAGTCCTTAAGAGATGGAGAAGTGGAAAGAGTGGGGTGATGAGAAAATTAAGGGGAGAGTGTCCAAGTCGTGGGGGGCTGGAGCCGGGTCTGGAAGTGAAACATGGGGTTGGCTGTTAGGGATAGTTAGTTATAGTTTAATTTCTTTTTTTTTTCTTTTAACAAAAGGTTATACATTTACATAAATATATATATAAGAAATTTATTAATGTATTTCATAAGACTTCGGGACGGAACCCAAGTCGGCTTCGGGCTCGGGGCCGGAAGACGGGATCTGGGTACGGACTCGGGGTCAGACCCCGGGCACTGGATCGGGGCAGACCACAATCAAAGATCCAATAATTAATTTAAAAAAATAATATTTTCCTGATCTGACTATAATAATAATAATAATAATAGTAATAATAATAATTAACTAACTAAACTAGCTAGCAAACAAAAATCCAATAATTAAATAATAAATCCAAATTTACGGGTTTTACAACCTTCCTTCCTTAGGAAATTTTGTCCTCCAAATTAAAGGATAGGGTTATTAAATTACCTTAGGTCTCAAACAGATACGGATACTACTCCCGCATCTCATCTTCTCGCTCCCAGGTAGACTCGCCTGGGGAGTTGTGCCGCCACATTACTCTGACTATTGGTGTAACAGAGTTCTTGGTTCTCTTCTCTCCTATGTCTAATATCGCCACTGGCTTCTCTAGCACTGTGACGCTGGGTCCAATCTCCAACTCTGAATGATCCAATATGTGGCTTGGGTCCGGGATGTAGCGTCTCAGCTGTGAAACGTGGAACACGTTGTGGACGCCTTCGAGACTTGGGGATAAAGCCACCCGTTAAGCTACTTCTCCAATCCTGTTTTGTACTTCAAAAGGACCGATATACCTGGGGCATTAGCTTTCTTGCTCTGCCGAAATGGATGGTTCCTCTGGTAGGGGAGATCTTCATGAACACACTGTCACCTTCTTCAAACTCCAACGGCCGTCGGCTGCTATCGGCCCAATGCTTCTGTCTGTCCTGGGCAATCCTGAGCTTGTCTCTAATCATCTTTACCTTCTCTGTTGCATCGGTCACCATCTCAGGTCCAAGCAATACCCTTTCTCCTACATCGTTCCAAGCAAGTGGATTGCGACAACGACGTCCATAAACTGCCTCGAATGGAGTCATATCGATACTAGCTTGGAAGCTGTTGTTGTAGGATAACTCTACCAAGTGCAAATGGTCTTTCCAAGACCTCCCAAATTCCAAGATGCAAGATCTCAACATATCTTCTAGCGTCTGGATTGTTCTCTCCGATTGTCCGTCAGTCTGGGGATGGTAGGCGGTGCTGAACTTCAGTTGCATTCCCAAACTATCGTACAAGCTCTTCCAGAAGTGAGAGGTGAATCTGGTATCCCTGTCAGATACGATACTTACCGGAATTCCATGAATCCGGTAGATGTGCCGCATGTACAATGCCGCCAACGTCTCGATGGATAGACCAACCTTGAAGGAAATAAAGTGGGCTGACACCGTCAATCGGTCCACGATAACCAAAATGGCATCCTTCCCTCCATAGGATCGAGGCAGTCCTGACACAAAGTCCATCGTTATGTGTTTCTATTTCCGCTCTTGGATGTCTAGCGACTGTAACAGTCCTGCGGGTCTCTGTTTGCTAGCTTTCACTTGTTGACAAATTAAGCATCTAGCTACATACATGGATGCATCATTCTTCATTCCGTACCACCATACTACAGTACGCATATCCTGATACATTTTGTTAGCTCCTAGATATATGGAATACTGCGACTGGTGTGCTTCTTGTATCAGCTTGTTCCACAGTTTGCCAGTTGGTATGCAAAGCCTCGTACCGTGATTCAGTGCTCCGTCGCTGGCGATTGAGAATCCTTCAAGTGTTCCTGCCAGCCCTTGGTCTCTAAGTTTGTAAAGCGTCTCGTCTTGGAATTGTGTCTCCTTAACTCTGTCCATTAGACTTGAACACACTTGCAACTGTATCATTAATGAATCAGCTCCTGGTGCAATGGATTCTCTTTCCAGTTTTTTTATTTTTTCTTCGGGTAGTATAATCTCCAGTCCAAGCTTTTCCATATCTTCCAGTAAGTGCCATTCCTTGGTCAAGAACATCGCCATCGGGTATCGACTAAGTGCATCTGCAACAGCATTAGCCTTACCCGGATGATACTGTAGGTTGATATCGAAATCTTTCATCAGCTTCAGCCATCGTCTTTGTCGCATGTTCAGCTCCTTCTGAGTGAAAACATATTTAAAACTTTTGTGGTCTGTAAATATTTCTACTCTCTCTCTACAGAGATAGTGCTTCCACAACTTCAATGCGAATATAACCGTTGCAAGCTCCAAATCATGCGTGAGATAGTTCTTCTCAGGAGTCCGTAATTGCTTAGATGCGTAAGCAATTACAATCCCGTTGTTGAAGAACACAGCCCAATCCTTTACCAGAAGCATTACTGTATATTAAGAAACCGTCGGTACCTGATGGTAGCGCAAGTATCGACGCCGTAGTCAGTCTCTTCTTCAGTTCCTCAAATGCTGACTTGCAAGCTTCAGATCAAACAAATTCTTCGTTCTTCCTGGTGAGCTTTGTCATCGGCTCAGCAATCCTGGAGAAGTCCTTTATAAATTTTTGGTAGTAGCCAGCTAAGCCCAAGAAGCTTCTGATTTCTGCAATTGAACCTGGTGCAGTCCACTTCTCAATAGCAGCTATCTTCATTGGATCCACCGAAATTCCTTCTCCTATGACAACATGACCTAGAAAATCTACCTTGTCTAAGAAGAATTTGCATTTAGATAGCTTTCCATAGAGCTTCTCCTTCCTTAAAGTTCCCAGAACTTTCCTCAGGTGCTCTTCATGCTCTTCTTCGGTCTTCGAGTAGATCAGAATGTCATTGATGAAGACAACAAGAAACTGATCCAGGTATTCATGAAAAACCTTGTTCATAAGGTTCATGAATACTGCGGAGGCATTTGTCAGTCCAAACGGCATGACCAAAAATTCATATTGTCTATATTTGGTATTGAACGCCGTCTTTGGAATATCCTCCTTCCTGACCTTGATTTGATGGTAGCCAGACCTGAGATATATCTTCGAAAATACCTTAGCTCCACTCAGTTGATCAAACAGGTCATCGATCCGGGGCAGAGGGTACTTGTTCTTGATGGTGATGTTGTTCAGCTCCCGGTAATCAATGCACATCCGCACGGTTCCATCCCTCTTAGGCACGAACAAAATTGGCACTCCCCATGGTGAAGCTCCATCTCTGATAAATCCCGGGGCCTTTAGTTCGTCAATCTGGTCCTTCATCTCCTTTGCTACTTTTTGGTTGACTCTGTAGCATCCCCGAGAAATAGAAAAAGAGCCGGGAACTAGGTCGATGGTAAATTCCACACCTCGATCTGGCAGCAATCTCGGAAGACTATCTGGAAAGACGTCCATGAATTCCACTATGATAGGGTGAGGAGGCTCGGTTTCTTCGGTGATAGAGGAGTAGGTAACACTCTTCATGTCTACCGGAGCTCGAGAGATTTCAAACTTCGATTCTCCTGGTGGACTAAAGATTACACATCCTTTGTGACAATCTATCAGCGCATGCTGCTCACTTAACCAGTCCATTCCTAGGACTACATCATAGTTGGGTAAGGGCATCAAAAGTAAGGGTGCTAAGAATTTGTGGCCTAAGATAGTTAAGGGGCAGTTACATGTCTCGGTGATGGGTATGAGTCCACCACCGGTCATAAATCTACTTATCAACTTGCTAAATCCCGTAACTAGTTGATGTGCAGAAATGAACTTTGATAATATAAAACTGTGTGATGCAGCCAAATCAAAAAATGCTGGAGCGTGATGTGAAAATACATAAATGGAACCTGTGATGACATCAGCGGTGGGTTCCTGCTCTGTTCTTGCTCGTCTGCTGCTAAGGAAAAAGCTCGTCTGGTCTTCTGCTGATATTGCCCGAATCGTTGTTGCTGGGTGGGTAGAGGAGCTCTTTGCTGAGTTGCTTCGGTCTGGATGAATGATATGGGGCAGTCCATCACTTGGTGGGTGGCAGACCCATAAACTAGGCAGTGTCCTAGTTTCTTCCTGCAGATGTTTGCCTGATGTCCTGGTCTCTTGTAGAAGTCATAGACAGGGATCTGCTTCTGAGGTGCTCTGTCACTAGTCCTCGCCTGATGGTGTTGCTGGTGGTGGTGAGAAGGCCTGTTATTGTTGTAGTCGTTGATGTTGGGCCTTTTCTGGTTACCCTGGAAGTTGTTAGTTCAAGGATACTCCCTTTTTGAACGAGAAGGCTGGCTCTTCTCCACATCCTGAGCTCGTATCAGGATCTTCTCGTATGTTTTAGCGCCACCTGCGATCACAGGGGTGCAAATATCTTTCCTTAGTCCATACCTGAATCTCTCAGCACGATCCACGGGGTCAGCAACCAGGTTCTTGGCAAAGTGACTAAGTCGGCTGAACTCTGCCGTATACTCTCCCACCGTCATTTTCCCTTGCTTCAGATCCTGGAACTGTCTTTCCATCTCCCACGACTCTGATGTTGGGAAAAACTTCCTGCAGAACAACCTCTTGAAGGTGTTCCAGTCAAGCTGCTTGTCCTGGAGTCAGGGTTCATTCCGATACCAGGTGCTGGCTACATCTCGCAGCTGGAGTCCTACTGCTTCGACATGGAGGTCGTCGGGTAGTCGAGCGACGCTGAGGAGATGCTCCATGCTTTCGAGCCATTCGTCGGCATAGATGATTCCCTCGGTTCCCTTGAAGGGTCGAGGGTCCTGTTTCTTAAAGTACTCGATAGTGCCGACTTTCACATAATAATATGTCTCCTATCAAATTGAATGTCCTTAATGATACATAAATTAGCTCTTAGATTTATGTTTACCTTAGCGGGCCTTGGTTCCGATTGAGCTGTTCCTCCTCTCTCGAGGGCAGCCATAGCCACGTTGTGGGCATTCTCCATGCCTTCTCTCATGATCGCTGTCTGTTAGCGATGTGCTTCAGCTTAGGCTCTCTGGGCCTCCAGTACTCCTCGTAGCAGGCCTACGAGCTCCGTGGAGTCCACCGGTACTGGTGGGGCAGCTGGTGCGGGCACTACCAGAGGGGACTACGGCTCTGTTCGGGGATCTACCGGTTCTGCCGTTTGTGCTGTACTAGCTTGAACGTGACGGGGTGCTGGTGCAGCATGGGGACGGAAAGTCAGCTGCAAAGGAGGAGGGTCCGGGCGTGCTTGAGGAGGTAGGGTGTGATTGGTAGATGACACCTCTTTGTCAGCAGGGCCGGAGCGAGTGGTCTTTCCTTTGGCCATACTCTGGAAGGTTTAGGATGCAATACATAAGCAAGGTATCCTAGCAGTCTATAATCAGACAAAAATATGTATACATATATAATTCGAACCTATGTTGTGACAAATCAATGTTCAAATATTCTAATTGTTTCTAGGTATGTTCACCTAAGTTATTGTTTTCAACCTGCATGGGCCACCACTAAAATATGTTACGACCCGATCCCTAATTATTGGATCGAACCGGATCATGCCCAGCCTACACCATTGTGAGATGGCAGCAGTAAGCTGTTCTTTATACAGGTATTCACAACAACATTTATTTGCATTTGTCACAACACGAATTTACGAATATTTAAAAACTTTTATTCAGCAATTGAAAAGTACCACTGGAAATGAAAGTACTGAAAACAGTACTGAATTCAAATCAACAAACTATAATACATAAAACTAGCTAACTGAAAAACAACTAACTAAACGGTCGGCTCATCGGCCTCAGGTTCTGCATCCTCCAAGGGGGACTCTAGCAACACCACAGGATATAATACTGGGTCATAGTAGCTTTTGAACAATAGCTCGACATCATCAACATCACCTATGAGAGGATCCAGTCAGGAAAGGAGCAAGTACGAGTACATAATCCGACATTCTAAATAATAATAAAAATATGCAATTTTAAACAGTTGAAATTCTTTGAACAATATTTTTTTGCAATTTTTAGCAATTCAGTATTTGAAACAATGTGATTTGAATAGGTAACGTCTATGACCGGCTTGGGTTGTACAATAGCATCATAGCGATGCGATACGGCTTATCCCCGTGTGTAAGAGAGGTAAGCTCGCATAATAATGCAATATGTGGGTATTGGTCATAAACGCTACACTACTCCCCCAATAACTCCACAATTAATAATCGAACTCAAGGAGAGAGTTCCTTGCAGCAATGTGGTTTAAGCATGCAATCATGACAATTACTAAATAAAATGCAAGAAAACATAACCGTAACTTGTCTTTGTTTAATGACTGGAACAGGATGTCGGTACCGGAGAGGAAGTCAAATATGTCCTTGAAACCCTACAGTTGAGAATCCCGACTTAGAAACATAGATGAGCCAAATCTAGGTGTGCTAGTTGCAATTTCTAGAAACAGACCCTAGTCAAGTTTTATGTTATTTAATTAATCTACCGAAATCTGTCTAACGTTGTAAACTATATTTGTTATCAATTTACGGAATAACCGATTACTGATTTAATTGGGAAAAATGACAATTATAGATTAATTTGCAAACTTTATATTTTAATAATATATATATAACTAAATTTTCTTTAAGTGATAAAAGCATGGACTTGTCATCTTACTGGTAATTATCCATTTTACTTAAATATGAGAAGTCCTTATTAATTTTTATATAAAATAACTAATACCCAATTATAGTTTATACGTCTAGCTACGCAAATAACCAATTCAGAAAAGAAATAGAAAATCTAAGCTACACAATACAGGACCACAGAAAGCAAAGGAAAACTGGGCTTATGCCCTTACAACAAATTAATTAAATTAATTTAAATGTTGAGGCGAGCACTGAGTGCCGTGAAGCGGTCCAAACAGAAGGCCGAGGCCCTGCACCCAAAATACTAAAGGCAAGTAACCAATTCTAAAAAAAATATAATATAATATAACTCATAGAAAACGGGCATCTCAGACTTGGTCATGCAATCTCATGTTGCTGGCTAACGCCTCAACGTACAGGAAGTCCTGTAGCGTTTGCGTTTCACCGAGGCTCATCCGACCAATACGGTCGTCGCCTAATAGAATGCAAAAACTCACAAAATCCAATACTTAAACCAATCTTAAAACCAATGAAATAATTTTAATAAACTGTTTCAAGGACCAGGGTTTTGAAATAGGTTCTAAATTACCAAATTACTGAACTTAATTAAATGCTATTATTTTGAAATATTTTACCGAAAATTTGGGCAACACCTCCTTTGTAACTAGGACAACCTAGCTACGAGGCGGTACCGGTCCAACACAAACCCAATATCTAAAAATATAGATATATAACTTCCAGCCCTTCCAAAACCCAACCAATAACCAATACACAACCACAAATCCAAAATATACACCACAAGTCCAACCAAAAAGCCACAAGACTTTGAAAGTCCAAGCATCAACCATAAAATGAAAAATAATTATAGCCTATAAGCTCACACAGCAACATGCATACGCCCACCACCAAAGAGGGATAAAAATACGTATATACTAAAACCAACCCAAGAATCACAACCGAAATATCAAGTCCGAGTCGAACTCGAAAAGCCGTATCCACTAACGCAACGAGATGAAATCCGAATCCCATAGTGGGACCCGGGACCGCGTCATCACAGACTCTACGGGAGGGACACAGTATTATACCTCGGGTGCACGGTAGAGCTCTCAGATACAAAGAATAGGAGCCGAATCCGTGTGTCTCGGACAGCTCGGGACAGTGGACAGTAAAAAACTACAAAGGTGAAATGCGGACGACGGCCCAGGATAGCGCGGACAGCACTGTTATAGCCGTGAGGAACGGCTAGAGTCTGGGACAACGACTTGGCTTGGGATGAGTCGGGGGACCGCAACTTGCGTCCGACGGGCGAGGCGGTCCGGGACAGAGGCGGACGCGCCGGAGGGCAAGCCGCGGAGGAGCGGGGCTCGGGTCGACCGACGGTAGGAGACGACCGCGGGAAGGTCGCAGGGAGGCACCGCAGAGGCTCTGGGCCACGGATGGTCGACACACGGCGGGGAGGAGCTCCGGTCGACGGGAGCTCGAATAGGGCTAGGGATTGGCTCAAAATTAGGGGGAGAGGAGGAATGGAAGGCAAGAGGAGATGTTCTGAAGTAGGGAAATGAGTTTCCAGAGGGTGAGTGATTTGTGAAAAGGGAGAGAGTATTGGGAAGTCCTTAAGAGAGGGAGAAGAGGAAAGAGTGGGCTGATGAGAAAATGAAGGGAAGAGTGTCCAAGTCGTGGGGGGCTAGAGCCGGGTCTGGGAGTGAAACATGGGGTTGGTTGTTAGGGAGAGTTGGTTATAGTTTAATTTTTTCTATTAACAAAAGGTTATATATTTACATATATATATAAGAAATTCATTAATGGATTTCATAAGACTTCGGGACGGAACCCAAGTCAGGTTCGGGCTCGGGGTCGGAAGACGGGATCTGGGTACGGACTCAGGGTCAGACCCCGGGCACGGGATCGGGGCAGGCCACAATCAAAGATCCAATAATTAATTTAGAAAATTAATATTTTCCTGATCTGACTATAATAATAATAATAATAATAATAATAATAATAATAATAATAATAATAATAATAATAATAATAATAATAGTAGTAGTAGTAGTAGTAATAATAATAATTAACTAACTAAACTAGCTAGCAAAAAAATCTAACAATTAAATAATAAATCTGAATTTGCGGGTTTTACAAGGTATTCCTGCATAATTGAGAAAAACTAAGGCAGGACTAATTTGGGGATCACCTGTGCAGGCTTTGGTGCCTTGTGTACTGCACAAGTGTTAAAGATAGGCAATTACAAGTAATTTGCAGCTCCAGCAAAGCAGTATAGGTAGAAGGGCAGTAGGGGTGTAAGCTAGTAGTATAGGTGTATGTTCCAGAGTGCTAAGGAGGAGTTCAACTAAGTGCAGCCTAGATACTGAACTAGTGTGTGTGTGTCTGTGTGAGAAAGTTGAGTGTAGTAGCTACCTACAGATTTGTGTGTGCAAGGCAGTGATTTGTGTGGAGGTAAGTGACTACAAAAGGTGTCTGTGCATAGAGGGGCGTCAACTGTGAGCAGGATTTAGAAACCTGTAAGTGGGAGAAACTACTACTAAATAGATAGCTAGTTGCAGGTTTAACATCTCTAGAAATGTTGTACTAGGGAGTGTGTGTGTGTCAGGAAGGTTCCCATAGAGGTTATACAGATTAGTTGAGATCTGGAGTATCTAGAACAAAGAGCAAAGCCTATTCAGATCTGTGTTAGATTGTGCACAGGTGTGTGCATTTATAAGGAGTTGCAACTGATAACCGTTTGTACAGAGTTGGACTGCATAAGCAGTTTGCAGCTTATATTAGCTCAGAAGAATAAAGAGGGTCATTAACAGGCTATCTATTACCTTAGCCGTATGATGGTTGGAGCTGAGCATCGATACACTCCAGTAGAAAAAGAATGTCTAGCTTTGATGTTTGTTGTTCAAAAGATGAGATATTATATCACTGGCCAAACTATTCATGTTATTTCTAGAGTTAACCCTCTACGGGTCCTGATGAAAAAGCCCAGTAAACTCAATTCCAGGCTTGCAACATGGGCCATATTGTTAGCACAATATGATATGGTTTATGTTCCTCAAAAGTCAGTTAAAGGTCAAGCCCTAGCTGACTTTCTGGCAGCTCATCCAATTCCCGAAACATCTAAACTCTATAACGAAATTCCAAATGAAACTTTGGAGTCCAACATGATTTCAGAAAAAACTTTTACATGGCGTCTATTCTTAGACGGAGCATCCAAAATTGGACCAAAAAGTGCTATTGTTGCTGGAGTTGGAATCGTTCTCGTCTCATCAGAAGGGTTAGTTATTCAGAAAGCTTATTCTTTAGATGAGACGTGTTCTAATAATGTGGCTGAATATAATGCTCTACTTATTGGTCTCCAATTGGCTAAACAATTAGATATTAAATATCTTGAAGTTTACGGAGACTCCAAACTGATTGTCAATCAAGTTAGAGGCACATACGAAGTTCGACATCAAGATCTAGTTCCGTATCATGATACAGCGATCAGGATGGCTACCTCCTTCAAAGGTTTCTTCATCGAGCATGTACGCTGACCATGTAATACAGAAGCTCATACACTTGCTAATCTTGTAGCAGTATTAGTAATTCCAGTAAGAAGGCAACAAATAATTGTCATCACTAATAGAGAGTTATTTTGTGCTGAGAATAACTTAAATATTGAAGTTAACAACCGAAGCATGGAATTCAACAATTCAGTTGAAATCTGTGCCATCAGTTAAGATTGGATGACTCCTTTCATAGACTTCGTAGTCCATGATATCTTACCCGAAGATCCTGAAGAGGCTACAACCATTCGTCAGTGGTCACTCAGATTTTATTATAATCATACTACAAAGACACTCTACCGAAGAACGTTTGACGGTTTACTCCTACGCTGTCTTGCGGAAGAAGAAGCAAAACAAATACTTCGTGAAGCTCATGACGGTGTTTGTGGTGCACATCAACCTGGTCCTAAACTGCAGGATCGTATTCGCCGTATGGGCTATTATCGGCCCTCGATGGTATCTGATGCAATCGAGTATGCAAGGAAGTGCCGAGCATGTCAAATTCATGCTGACTTCATCCATCAACCATCAGAATTACTTCACCCGACGGTAACATCTTGGCCTTTTGAAGCTTGGGGAATGGATGTCATCGGTCCTATCAACCCTCCTTCGTCTCGAGGACATCAGTTCATATTAGCCATAACTGATTATTTATCAAAGTGGGCTGAAGCTATACCTCTAACTGAGGTCAAGACAAGTAGCATGATCAACTTTATTAAGTATCATGTTATCTATTGATTCGGTATTCTTCGGCGAATCATTCATGATAATGGACTATAATTCATCAGTCAGAAGTTCACTCGATTCTGCGATGACAACACGATCAATAATATTACTTCTACAGCTTACAATCCTGTAGCTAACGTGTTGGAAGAAGCATTTAACAAGACCATCATCAAACTCCTCAAGAAGTTTGTTTCTTTCAAAACTGGAGTGAAAAGCTTGGAGAATGTCTGTGGACTTACCGTACTACTATACGTACTCCTACAGGCTGTACACCTTTCTTTTTGGTATATGGATGCGAGGTTATCTTACTATTAGAAATCCAGATCCCTTCCCTAAGGATTGCCACTGCCAATGAACTCACAACCGAAAATAATGATCGTCTAAGACTTCAGGAACTTGAAGCGCTTGATGAGAACGGCTCCTAGCTCAACAACATATTGAGTTATACCAAGCTCGTCTATCAAAAGCCTTCAACCGTAAAGTCAAAGTCCGAACATTTCAGAAAGGAGAACTAGTCCTAACCGTCAGATGTCCAATGATTATGATGCACATGAGCAAAGGAAAATTCTAAGCAAGGTGGGCAGGACCCTACGTTGTAAGCAAAGTTTTCTCCAATGGAGCTTGTCAATTTACTGGTATGGATGGTCGAGTCGCCATGATGCCCATTAATGGTAAATTTCTCAAGAAATATTATGTTTGAAGACAAAAAGGAAATATCAACACAGAAACTCAGAATGTAAATAAAATTCTTTTTTATTTGCATAAATTCAGACAGAAAGAAATATATAAAATTAACGAGGACTGGAGCCCTCTTGATTGAAAATATATTTCGCAAGAAACTCGAAGACATTATTGTCCGATGACACCAGCAGTTCAAAGACAGCCTTCCTCAGAGCTTCTTCCTCGGCAGTACTCCCAGGCCCCAAAAGTTTGGCAAGAATGTCCTACTTCTGTCTAGGGACAACCGAGCTTTCTTCAATTTCTAGCTGAATAGGAGGTGGAAGCTCGTCAGAAGGAGTGTCGAGGGTGGCTTCGATGTTCGGGATAACTCCCGTCTCTTTAGGCATATCTTCTGAAGACATTTATAAAGAAACAAAAGGGGTGAATGATGCTCTTAGAAAAGTTCCACACTATTTATAGATAGAAAAGCTAAACATTCTATCTCGAGAACCGAAACAACCTTTCCTCGAAAAGGCATGTTCGTTCATCTTGTGAAGAGATCTTCATTTACACTTTGTCTCGAGAATCGAAGCAACCTTTCCTTAAAAAGGCATGCTTATTCATCAGTCTTTTCATCTCTATTTCATTTCGTGAATAGGCCTACATTTATTATCGTTTAATGACTTTTTCGTGAATAAAGCCACAAGATAATAAAAACTCAAAATCTTCTATGGAGTCTATACGAATCATCAATTCTGTCTTTTGAAATCCAGCTGTTTTAAAAGATATCTTTTCTTTATGATAAATCTGTACCATTCAAAAATTAATTAGATGAACCGGTATACCGTCGGTATTCTGCGGTATGCCATCGGTATACCGATGTTCGTCACAGAACATTTTGTGGCTAACAAAATGGTATACCGTCGGTATGCCGTAGTATACCTTCGGTACTCCAATATTTGTCACAAACATTTTGTGGCTCACAAAACGATATACCATCGGTATGCCATAGTATACCGTCGGTACTCCGATGTTTGTCACATAACGTTTTGTGCCTCACAGAACGGTATATCGTCGGTATACAGCGGAATACCGTTGGTATGCCGTTCTTGTAGACATTGATTTTTGACTGAAAAAATAGAAGAACTTTTTGTTTTGTCATCCAACCTTAGGTGTTTACAGACAGACCTAGACCTTGAACAGACTCGATATCTTGAAACTGTTGAGAGCCATCTTTAAGGATCGCTGGTCTTTTCTTCAGTCTTCTTTTAGGAATATCCATAAGGCTTTGATGACTTGGCTTGAATGGACAGACTTCATGTAGTAGAGCTTTTGAAAGAATATCTATCTGAAAAATAGAGAAAGCTAGACTACGAAAAATGTTGTTAATGTTATCAAAATAAACTGTGCCAACAATCTCCCCCATTTTGATAATTGACAAAACAAATAGATAGCATCTTCAGGGAGTGACTCTCCCATAGGTAGACAACTCCCCCTCAATACGTTTTCTTCCCCGTTGTCACTTAGTCAAAGATTGAAAATAAGTAAAAAAAAAATTAGCAATAAATAGAAAAAACACTACGATGGACAAAAGCATGCATATATTAGAATTGGAAATAAGGTTCATGCTTGATACTACACAAAACAAGATAAAACTCTCCTCTATGAGAGTGATCAAGACAACATCAAAACATAAGAAATAGTCCCCGTAGGACTTCACACAACAGAAGAACAAACTACTGGTCCCCGAAGGACCTCAAAGGACACAAACTAAAACGATAACAATTTATTCTACCATCATCAACAGGAGGCCACAAACTACTCATCCGCCGGATCATCGTCGTCCCCACCCTGAGCACGATAAAATGCACCGAAAGGTTCCACGCCATCCGGGTACATAAATCCGTAGGCATTGGGGTCAGAGAAGCTGGAGCCTTGGTACATGGGATCCTGAAGGTTGAGATCCAGATAGGCATTCCGGTTCTGGAGAGTACTCTGGATGAAATAGGCCTTGTCATGGAAGCGGCTCTGGATAAGGTTCCCAAGGCCGCGAGTGTTGGCCCTCATCTTCTCGTCTGCTTGAGCCATGTACATGTCAAAATGCTGCTGGGTCAGCGGCATGTAATGTCCGGATGGAGGAGGGGTAGAAGAGGGTGCAGCAGGAGTAGCGGCCGACGGTTCTTGGGAGGAAGATGCACGAGACGCTAAAGCCCCAAGGACGGAACAAAAGATAGCAAGGAAGGATGGTACATCATCCGACTGACAGAGGGAGAGATCCACGTTATTCGTCTCCAGGATTAGGGTGATGAAGACGCCATAATAAAGTGATTGCTTTTTCGCAGACAGGACGCGGAAGAAGACATTAAGAAGAGTTTTAGGAAAGTACCAAGTCTTCTTATAGTAGAGATAGTACATGCATATGAGTGCGTCATTGGTGATCGTATCGTAGTTGTCGGCCTTGGGGTAGATGGTGTGGCAGACGATTCGATGGACCTCATAGTAGAACGGCTCCAACTGCGTGGAAAGGGCCAGAATGGCCGGAGGATTGGGTCCTTTACAAATGATGGCACAAAAATTGTCAAAGGAGACTTTGACAGAAGATAGAGAGCAGCCAAGGTCGGCAAAGCATCTCCTTTGTTAGGGACTTCAAGAATTTTAGCAATATCTGAAGCCGTCAGGCGAAAGTGGCGATCGTTCACCATGGTCTCGATGGCGTTGTTCTGGATATCTAGAATGAGATTGCAGTAGAACACGCACACCGCTGTGGGGTAGACGGGCACCTGATACCGAAGAAGAGTTGAGAGACCGGCCGACTCAAAGAGGAAGAGATGGCCGGAGAAAAGATTCCAGTTGATGGCTCTGCCCTTGTAGACGTTGTGGTTGGCATAATGCTGAAACCAAGCGTCGGCAGCCATGGCGGAGGTAAAGATTTTTGGATCATAGCCATGAGGGAGAGGCCCAAGAGTGAACGGGTTGGCAGTGGTGGAGAAAGAGCGAGGACGTTTGTGGGTTGCCATGGGTGGATGGAGAGGTTGTAGGAAGAAGAGATGAAGAATGAAGAGGAGGAAAAAGAAATTTGAGGATATAAAGGAGGAGTAGAAAGAGGAAAGGGTTTTTGAAAATTGATTAAGAGTGATGGAGGAAGTAAATAGGGGAGTTTTGAAAAATGTGGTGATGAATGTAGTTAATTAGGGTAGTGGAAGGGGTAGGATGGGATGGAAAGTTATAGGGAAGAGGATGAGATTAGATGGGTAGTTAATGAGAGATAGAAAGTGAGTTGATGGGTAGTTAATAAGGGGAGAGAAAAAAGGATAGTAGAAGAGATGGAGGGGCCCAATGCAGATTTGACAGCAGCTGTCTACCTCAAACGGCATACCGTTGGTATACCGACGCATGCCGGCGGTATACCGATTTTGGGCACAGAACCTAGTTCTGAAGGCAAATTGGTATGCCATCGGTATGCCGCCGTATACCGTCGGTGTGCCGTTGGAGATGAGCTAAGTGTCCAAATAAATGATGCCTAATTCTTGGCAGAGAAAAATGAAACGATACTCCATGAGTGGTTTGGTGAAAATATCGGCTAACTGATAAGTAGTGTCAATAAAATCAAGGCAGATATCCTCCTTTAGTTGATGGTCACGAAGAAAATGGTGTCTAATCTCAATATGCTTCATGCGGGAGTGACAAATCGTGTCTTTCGTGAGATTTATTGAGCTAGTATTATCACATTTAATAGAGGTGCAAGTAGAAGAAATGCCATAGTCTACAAGTGTTTGTGACATCCAAAGAATTTGTGCACAACAGCATCCGGCCGCTATATACTTAGCCTCAGTAGTTGAAAGAGCACCAGAGTTTTGTTTCTTACTAAACCACGATACCAAGGATTTCCTAAGGAATTGACATGTGCCGCTAGTGCTTTTTTGGTCAATTTTGCATCCGATAAAATCTGCATTCAAGAAGCCGTGAATCTCAAAGGATGAAGATTTTGGATACCAAGTTCCATATTAATGGTACCTTTGAGATATCTAAAAATATGCTTTACAGCACATAAGTGCGATTCCTTTGGATTTGCTTGGTATCGTGCATAAAGACGTACACTAAATATGATATCAGGTCGACTAGCAGTTAGATAGAGTAAGCTATCGATCATACCTCGATACTTACGAATGTCGGCCGAAGTACCATCTTCATCGTTGTCAAGCTTTGTCGTTGTTGCCATAGGAGTCCTCATTGATTTGGATGAGTCAAGTTCGAAGCGCTTGAGGAGATCCTTTGTATATTTTGTTTGATTTATGAAGGTTCCTTTGGGTCCTTGTTTGATTTGCAAGCCCAAAAAGAATGATAGTTCGCCCATCATGCTCATTTCAAATTCATCATGTATTACTTTAACAAATTCTACACAAAGTGAATTGTTAGTAGAACCAAAGATAATGTCATCGACATAAATTTAAGGGATTTGATGAAAAGTGTGGTATCGACTTTGCCCTTAGAGAAATTATGTGAAATAAGAAAGGAACTAAGGCGCTCATACCAAGCACGAGGAGCTTGTTTGAGGCCATAAAGGGCTTTGTGTAGTTTTAAAACATGATATGGAAATTAAAAATCTTCAAAGCTAGGAGGTTGCTTAACATAAACTTCCTCTTTAATAATACCATTTAGAAAAGCACTTTTAACATCCATTTGAAAGAGTTTGAAATCATTAAAGCAAGCAAAAGCACATAGCATGCGAATAGATTCAAGACGAGCAACCAGAGCATAGGTTTCATCGTAGTCAATGCCTTCCTCTTTGTTATAGCCTTGAGCAACAAATCAGGCTTTGTTACGAGTCACTAACCCATCTTCATTAAGTTTATTCCGAAACACCCATTTAGTTCCAATAATGGGGTGGTTGTTAGGTTTAGGGACAAGTTTCCAAACCTTGTTTCACTCAAATTGATTTAGCTCTTCTTGCATCGCTATCATCCAAAAATCATCATTAATATTTTTAGGCACTATTTGGGAAATAAAAGCTACGTTTGCACAAAGATCACGACTGGAGGATCTAGTACTTACACGGGATGAAGGATCACCAATGATAAGCTCCTTAGGATGATTAGGAACAAATCTTCAGTCCTTTGGAAGATCTTCTTGAGGAGGCTCGAGTGGTGGAGAATCTTTTGTTAGAGGGGTCACAATTTTATTCTTAGATAAAGAAGGACGAGGATCTCCAATAGAAGAGTTCTCCAAACCAAAAGAGATGTCATCAATATCATTGGATGATGAGGGTGTAGAAGAGTTAAGTTCATCAAAAGAGACATTAATTGACTCTTCGACAACAAGACTTCTTTTATTAAAAACATGAAAACCTTTACTATGTATTGAGTAGCCAAGGAAAATGCCTTCATAAGCTTTTTCTTCAAATTTTCCTAGGTTGTCCTTGGTATTCAAAATAAAACATTTGCATCCAAAAAGATTAAAATATTCAATAGTGGGAATTTTGTCAAACAAAAGCTCATAAGGAGTCTTTTTAGAAATAGGTCTAATCAAGACCCTATTTATAACATGACATGTCGTGTTTACGGCTTCTGCCCAAAAATATTGCGGGAGCTTATATTGGTTTAATATAACCCGGGCCATATCGCCAAGGGTTTTATTCTTTCTCTCCACAACACCATTTTGTTGAGGAGTTCGAGGGCAAGCAAAATCATGACCAAGACTATTCTTTTCACAAAATCTTTTAAAATCAACATTGTCAAATTCTCCTCCATGATCACTTCTAATCTTGTTAATAGAAAAGTCTTTCTCATTTTGAACACGTTTACAAAATGCAACAAATTTACGAAAAGTATCACTTTTACAAGCAAGAAAAATGACCCAAGAAATCTCGAAAGATCATCAACCGAAACAAAAGCATAAAGTTTGCCTCCAAGACTAGCTACTCTACTAGGACCAAATAAATCCAAATGAATAAGTTGAAGTGGTCTAGTGGTACTCACAGAGTTGATGGATTTGAAGGATGACTTGTTCAACTTACTTTTCTCACATTCTTCACACACCATATCCTTTTTGAAGGGGATACTTGGAAGTCCTCGTACAAGCTTCTTGGTTGCAAGACGGGAAATGGTATCCATGTTGGCGTATCTGAGCCTCATGTACTAAAGCTAACTTTCGTCGTTACTTGCAACTAAACACCTGTCATTGTTAGTACCTTCGGCAAGATATAGAACATAGATATTGTTTTCTCTAATGCCTTCATATACTGTAGATCCACTAGAGCTATCGGTAATGAAGCATTTGAGTTTAACAAACTTAATATCATAACCATTATTCGTAAGATGACTAATACTAAGAAGATTGTGTTTGAGATTTGTAACAAGATAAACATTCTTAATACAAGGATAAGGAGGAGAACGGATATTACCATATCCTATGATATGGCCTTTTAGATTGTTACCGAAGGATACATGTCCTTCCTTCTTCATCGATAGCGTTGTAAAAAGTAAGGCATCACCGGTTATGTGCCGTGAACAACCGCTATCGAAGATCCACTTGCTTCTAGCATGAGAAGGATTCTTCACCTACAACGTAAGTTGAAGATGAACATTTTGGTACCCATAATTGTTTGGGTCCTTGATTGTTAGTCTTAGGAACCCATTTATAAACTTTCATATCAACTTGTTTCCTTGTCAGACAATAAATAGAATTATGTCCAAGCAAGCCACAATAGTTGCATATCATAGAAGATTTAGAAGAAAATGTGTGAGTGTCATGTACCTGTGAAGCTTTAGTGCAAGGAGTTCTATTATGAGTGTTATGATGATGATAATATAATGCATGGTGTGAGGCCTTCTTCTTTACAAAGGGTCCTTTCCTTGTGTTAGGATAGGACTTGTGTGTAGTGTTCTTGTTCATGTAAGAGTTATGACTAGTAGGGTGATGAGTGTAGGCGTGCCTTTGAGCATGTGTGCAAGTAGTGTTCTTATCACCTAGTTTCTTACTCTGCACAAGAAGATCATTATACTTAGTAGAAGTATCATATTCTCTTTTATTTGTGGCTTGAACTTTATGCATAACAAAATCATAAGCCCTTCTGAGGGATTGAATCTCATCATCCTTTTTTCTTAATGGTAACTAGAGATTCTTGAAACTTGAGTCGCAAAGACTATATCTCATCTGTGTCGGAAGCAGGAGATTTTCCTTTTACATCAATAATGATGTTGGAGATTCATTCTACTTCTAGTTGAAGTGTATCAACCTCTATTAAAGATTTCTTATATTTATTTCTAACACCTTTGTGTTCTTTATGTAGTTCAAGAATAGCATTTTCCAAGTCATCATAAGTGAGAGTATTTAAAGAGAGATTATCGAGTACCTCATCGGTTGCCATGAGACAAACATTTGCATTATGTTTGCAATCTTTGTCGTTGTCTGAATCGCTAGCATCGCTCTCACACCAAATGCTGGTGTTGGCAAATATTCTGGAGGAAGAGCTTTCTTTGCTAGGCTTCTCGTACTTACTAGAGTCTTTTCTTATCATAGGGCAATATCTCTTGATGTGACCGGTTCTTCTTTATTGGTAGCACGTCGGATCTTCTTCGTTGTCCCACGTGAAAGAATACCGTCCTACGTTTAGGCGACAAGTCATCGCTGAAAGAATGTCCATCTTGTGGCCAAATACTAGACGCACAACAACAAATAGTACGTCTCGATAAAATCTATCGACTACACTGGCCCCGTGAACTACAAACCGTCGCAGCCACAAAGAAAGAAAACCCGCCAACTGGGCTTCTTATGACATGGGTCTGTAACCCTACCTAAGATAACTCGTAATAGAAGCACCAACTTTAAATGGGTTCCAGTCCACATCTAGGATGTTATCGGTATGCTTGAACTTTTCCATCAGTTTTTTTATGTCGCTACGGCTGAGTGGTTTGAAGAAGCAAGGATCGCAAGCCTGACTCTCGACTATCTTGTCTTTAATGATATGGCCCAAAAACAAATACGACAGCCAATTGGTTGTATAAAAAGTCCCTATGGAAATACTTTTGCAATAAAGGGAGCATATCATATAATGGCACAGAAGCTCCTCAAACACATCCACCATCTGAGGGTTCTCTGTAGACAGAATATCCAGTTCCTCATTAGTGGACACATATTCTTCATATGGGTTGTTGCCCATTTGAAGATGTGAGAGATATTTCATCTCATGAAGTGCAAAACCAAGTTCCCCGTAAGGGGTCATGAAGGTACCGGTTCTGTCGTTGTATCTTTCAATCAGAGCCAAGAACATTTGAGCATTTGGGCGAAAGCCGTGAACAATGGTCCAAATGGCCTTATAAAGTTCTAGTTCGAGGAGTTTGTCCTTGAACTGATCCAGAATCCAAATCACTAAGCTGCTCCAATGTTTCATGTCGTGCTTCACTAAGCCTGTCAAACGCATGGCCTGATCCGGGTATCTTCCTTCAGCTTTAGCAAATGTGTTCGCAAAAATGGGTACCCTAACGGGAAGAAGCATCGACAAATCTTCAAGAGGTATACAGCTCGGCTTCAAACCCCTCAGATGGGAGCTATACTTGTCTAAAGTATTGTAAAATAGGTCCTTGCTCCGCAGACCTAACTTGTAACATATTTTTCCAATTATGGCTTGCTGAATCGGAGTCATATCCCATACCATCCGTCGAGGATGACTGAAGAATTCATATCGGGACAAGGACATGTGTCTTAACATCTCAGTGAGATGCATAATTATGTCCCTACATTGATAAATCATTCTTCTTTCTTGGTCTTTGGCTGAGGTATCTTCTTGACTGCATCTCCAAACAAGAAGGCCGGTTTCTTATGAACCACATTGTCTACACTCTCTAAAGGTTCACCGTTCATCAGACATAACAAAGTATTACTTTCTTAAGCATTTACTTTGGCCTTTCTGGATTCAAGTGCATCATATTGTGGATATGAGACATAAGATAAGTCTTCTTTATATTCTGGTACATTGAAAGTTGAACCAAATTTCTCAGCACCAGGGTCTTCCCTACGATCAACTATAAAAAGAAAAAGAACAAACACAAGTTAGTCTAAAAAAGAGTCTGATTCTATGAAGCAGAATACACAAAATCACAGGTTGTGCGACACCTGTGTTGCACGACAACCTGTGTTGCGCGCTACCTGTGTTGCGCGATAATCTGTGTTGTGCGACACATGTATTGCACGACATCTGTATTGTACGAAAATAGTGTTGCACGACACCTGTGTTGTGCGACACCTGTATTGTGCAACATCTCTGTTGCGCGTGGCCTCAAGTTGCGCCAATTTGACATGTGCAATCACACAAAATCAAAAGGCACAAGTTTGAAACTCGTGCAACATAGTTCGTAAAAACGAACAGTATGTGGACAACAACCAAACCCTAAAAAGGGAACGCACGCGTAAGTTATGAACCGCGCCTACACTCTAAACAAAAGGAGGCGCACATTATGAAATCATGCAGATTAAAACCAAAACTCTAAAAAGCGTCGGTCAATTCTGTCGATAATCGGTTCGTTCTCGAAGAGTCACCTTCCAATGTCGGGTTGGTTGTCTCAATTCTCGAAGTGGGCATTACATGTTGAGATACTCTTTTCGATGATGCACGCGACGAAGGCCTAGTAATGGCCTTTTCCTTGTCAGCAATGGATCTCTTTGGCGCCAGAGGATTGGAGAAGCTTAGGAAGAAGAAGGCAAGAAAGAGTTTTTAGGGAAATTAACTCTCAGTAAAAAATAAAAAGTTCTCTTTGAATGGCTATTTATAGCCTAAAGAGTATTTCAGACTGTTGTGCAACTTGCGCTTAAAAAATAGAGTTGGTTAAACAAAGACAAGCACAACCCGTGTCAAATTTTTCTAAAATTCAAAGTATTTGAAAATTTGAAAAAATTGAAGGGGGTCTTGTAGAAGCTAAAAATCAAGGGCCGCCACTCATTAAAGTGCACAGTCATCAAGTGGCGCCAGATCATTAGGTTGCGCCATTCTCAAGTTGCGCTAAAGCCAAGGTATGCGACGCCACGTGGCAAGCCTCCTTGAGAAGCTGTAATGGCTGCCATCATTACTGGCAGCTCTGTCACCAAGAAAATCAAAGAAAATCTATTTGTATCTTGTGCCATATGGTACTCGAGAAGATTTTGTCAGGATGTAATTAATGCTGACAGTTAGCCCGCGCAAGTCGTCATGTGGCGCACGAATTAATTAATACAGTACATAAGACCCAGTCAGAGGTGCCAGTTGTTGAGTTGTGCCCGCGCACAACCTGGCTAGTTGGTGCCACTTGATCAAATTTTATATCCAAAAGCAGGATGACGTGGTGCGCATGCCAATAATCTCGAAGAACGTGTCCACTATACTGCCCACGACCAACCATATCTCACTCAAACGATGCCACATTTTCCCTGTAGTTGAAGTAACCGCTCGCGTAACTAGACAAGAGGCACGCAACCTGAAGTGCATGCCATTCAGAATAACTACATGATAGTTATTTCAAAACTCTATAAATAGAGTTTCAAATCAGTCTCAAAGCATCACTAAGGATCATAATCTCCTAACAAAGTGCTGTTGCATTCTCCAGAGGCTTCTGCCTTCGACATCACATCATCCAAGGGATAAAGTGATCGTCTTCTGATCAGATTCCTATAATTGTACATTCCAAAAACCAATTGTACTCTTTTATAAGTTTGTAATAAAACTTTTGTTTTTGCAAACAGTTACAGCTCTTAGGCAAACAAAAATTAAGATTCAACACGAGCTAAGACTTGCTCGACGGCTAAACGCCACAAAAGAATAATTTACAATAGAGTGGGAGAGAAAAGAATCTCACTCGTTGCCAGGATTACGTCTGGTATTCACCATCTGGCTGGAAGGCTGGTAGATCCTCGGGTGCTTCTCTGAAATCGGCCATACAAAACCAGCTGTGTCAGACCCCTAGAAGAACAAGTGCTACAAGGGAGGCTCCACTTAGGAACTAAAACCAGTATATAATAAAAGAAGAACTGATAAAAGAGCATAGTTAAATAACATGAATGACTGAGTTAACATAAAAGATAAGCTTACAGTAGGAGCAACAAGAGGTGGAATATAATTTCCATGTTAATCTTGAGACAATTTATTCAAGCACGACCAATCAAATCCTACGGCTTGTTATTGTTAGATAACTAGGGTTATCATAAGCTTAGTTACTAACATGATGCAATGAGATATTCCCGCAGTCACAATCCCTGCAAACTATCCAGGTTATCCAGGCGAGGTTACAAGAGTTATCAAGAATTAAGAAAATTTATTAGGTGACTTAGAGTGCAACACATGATAATATGTTGAAAATGCACCCTACTCGTCGATAGGCTACAAGTCCACAGGTGTGGCCGGGAAAACAGGATCGCCCATAACTGGGAAAATCTTTATATGAACTACTTGATCAATCTAGTTGTTAACCTAGCCAGATTTGTACGAATCCTTGACTGTAGTAAGTAGGAATCCATGTCCTAGACACGATGCAAGATAGGACAGATAGCTTGTATTGGCACAATTAAAAAAATCAACCACGGTGTCAAGACAAGAGTTACACTAGCAACACAGGAATAATTGTTGCAATAGCAATCAAGATTATACATGTTATGTCAGGTTTACTTGTCACGTCAAGAGTACTTGTCAAGAGTGCGCCTCGGCGGGCCACTAGCATGTCATGTCAGGTTTACTTGTCATATCGAGAGTACTTGTCAAGAGTATGCCTCGATGGGCCATTTCACGAATATGAAAACGGGTTCATGCTATCATATCCAAGTTAAGTCAAGTTCAATACTAGCAAGTCATAGACATGCTCAAACTCTATCGTGCTCAATTTTAACAAGTTATCAAGATGGGTTGCAAAAGTTAGGCCGAGTACAAGATGCATGTAAGGTTAAGATATGACACTATGAACTATATGAACAAGCATAGAGATATGGGACAAGGGGTATAATGGCAAGAATAGCACTGAGCCAAATGATACTGAGTGGCGCCGGGCCAAGAGAGCTAGGAGGTGCGCGACAAGTGGCGCTAGGCCAAATAATGTTGAGTGGCGCTGGGCCAAGAGAGCTAGGTGGCACAAGACAAGTGGAATTAGGCCAAATGATGCCAGGAATAGCACGACACAAGTTGGTACGCACACACTGGGATGGCACGGCACCAAGGGGATGCATATCCGAGATAGCACGATGCTAAAGAGCATGCGCAACCGAGATGGCACGGCGCTACAGAGCACGTGCAACCGTGATGGCACGGTACTACAGAACACGCACAATAGAGATGGTGGGACACTACAGAGCGTGCGCAACCGAGATGGTGCAGTGCTACAGAGCGCACGCAACCACGATGGTGTAAACCCCCTAAATATCTACTATGGTTTTTATAAATTGGTATTTAATGGTATTTAATTTGAACTTCATATTTGTACGACGCATGCAAGTTTGCATTCCCATATTTGTACGTCGCATGCGAATGTGGGTTTTTCGTATTTGCTCGTCGAGTGCAAATATGTGCGAGGTATATATTTTTAGAAAACGTTTTATTTATATAGATGTAAATTATATTTCAAAATAATATATGATAAATATTTTATATTGCTTGAAGTTGTAAATGCGTCGCATCGAGGATTGCCAAACTTTAATTTTTATTTGTTATAAAAAGGCTATTTTTTTGCTACAAGTATAACTGGTAATTCAGAAAAACTGTGTTTTATGTAAGTATTATTTTGCATGCGAGTGTATATATATATATCTGTATTTTCAAAATTAATTATTATCATTAATTTATTATTTGAAAAAATATTAAATATTGTTTGATTTAATATGTAATTAATTATGGTGATTTAAATTAGAAAAGATTTTAATGAGTTTATTTAAATATATTTTAAATTAAAGATAGAATTTATCCAGATTGGATTTGATTTGGATTGAGTTGATTTTAAATCAATTTGAATTAATAGGTGATTTACCTAGTTGGGATTTAAACGAATCATGGTCTCTACCCAAGTAGGAGCTTCCACCTCCTATATAAGGAGAGGCTCCTTTGGTCTTTTCCATGAAATTTCATAACCCAAATTCTCTACCAAAGCATCGTGCATCGTGTCCGTGTCCCCCTTCCCATCCACTATATTTTTATTTGTACAAATATAGTATTACTCTGTCCGACAACCTCGAACCTTGACCCCATCCATGTCATACAGGCACACAACCCAGCCGTGTCGGATACATCCCGATACTACGTCCCTAACCCTAACCCAAATTTTGGTGCTTCTTTTCCGGTCGACAATCCGCACCCGCCTCCGCAACCTAGCAACTCCCCACGTAGTAGTTGCCGTTCCTCAGCCGCCCACCACCGTGCATCACCACCGCCACCATCTTCACAACACCGCCCCAACTTTAAGCCGCCATTGTTTTCTTTTCTGTCCAGCCTCGACAAAGACCTCGACGAGATTCTAACTTCGATCAAGTTTTCCGGCCACCACCACCATCATCACCAAATTAACTACCAACATCGTCACCATGGCGACACAACCACCACAATATCACCGCCACCCAAAATAACAAGAAAACCCTAAAAACTCACCCTATCTCTTCCGTAGTCGCCATTACCTAACCTCCTCATCCGTCGACTGAAAGCCCAGTCGTCGACGCCACCGGTGTCCCCTGTTTTCTATGCCTCAAACCTCGTGCGCCTGCAGCGACCAGCCGTACCGCCAAAGTTTACCGGACCGTAATGTTGGACCGCTCGACTACGCCCTAGCCTCCTCCTGCACTCCTGCGACCGACTACGCAGCACCCAACTGGTCGACCGACCACCTTCCCGTGGCTGCACTCTACCTAGATCCAGCCGTCGGCGCCACCGTCGCAAGCACCCCGGACAGCCTCCCGCTTCTGTCGCGTCCGCTAGCGGTCGTCGTGCCACACGCCCACTCCGCTCTATAACTCAAAGAAGAGTTAGCTATTCCTATTCTGTTGTGCTGCTTCTTCCTTCACTCTTCACGAGGGAACGAAGCTAGCTCACGAGAATAACAGAAGTAGTTTTGGATCATTGAGGTATTAGTAATTTTTTTATTTATTGGATATACTGACAATATATGTATATATATATATACTAATTAGTGTATTACTAATATTACTATCATTTATCTTATTACTAGTATTGTGTCATTTATTTATTATTTATATATTATTATTAATATTAGTTTGTTGTTTTGTTAAATATTATTATTTACATTATTGTTATTGTTATTATTTTTGAAATTGAACAAATATTTTCTAGCAAATTGCAAGTTAGTTTTAAAACGCTAAAATATACTTTTCGATTTATTTGTATATATATTTGATCAATTATACTTTTTGGTCTGAATGATTTAGAAATATTTTTAAATATTTAACTAAAATATATATTTAGTTTGTGAAATGTAGTTTCCACCTTAATCATATTTTACAACTTAGAGTATTTTGACTAATAAAATATAATTTCCAACATTATTATATATAGAATATTTTCAAGTATTTTAGTAAAAATTATTTTTACTAAAATAGTTTCCCTATCTATAAATTTTATTTTTGTAAACTTAGTTTTTATCCTAAAAGATATTTTCATTTTAAAGTATTTTTTCTAAAACTATATTAGCTACCAAAAAATATTTTTAGGTATTCTAAAATAGTATAAATACTTTTTCTCCACAAATTGTCATATATTGTCAAATGTTGATCATGACTGATCGTACTTCTATTTTCTCGCAAATTTCGGACCCTTATGCATTGGCCATGGCTATTGGACAAAACAGGACATCACGATCATCGCACCACAATAGGCGACGCACCAGGAAAAATACCTTGCCATTATTTACTGTTTATAATTAGTCTGTATTTTATTTAGTTATTGCATATTCCTGTCTATATTTTCAGTTCTTCTAGTATATTATTGTGAGAGTTCCTGATTTATTTATTTGCTTTCACAATATACTTCCTGCTTGTCCTTGAAGTTGCATATAGGACTAGAGTTAGGAGACTACCATTAGTTTAGCTTATCTACATAAACTTTGACATGGAGGTGGCACGAGATGTGTGAGTTGTGAATAACATTTAGCCTTCGGACTTATGTGTTGTCTAATCACTGATGCGTATGGGACGTGAGTTAGGTCTAACTGTGAATAGATGAATGTTAGAAGACTTGACGGCTAGTAGTGTTACATGGTCGTGGATACGACTTTGATAGGTACATCGGGTGGGGAGAATATTTCCTTGTCGTTTGGGCTTCTATTACACATTCCCTTGTAACCCGGAAGCTTCGCTAGAGATACGCGGATGCTTACCCCCTCAGATTGGCCACTAACATTTTTGAACGTTATGCGCTTGGTCACTGGTGTCCAAGAGGGGGCTATGCAAGATCCTATTATTAGCCAGGGCTCATGTGACTAAAGGGTTGTTCTTAACTACATGTATACTGTAGAACGGTTAGGTGACCTTATTTGATGTCTTGTCACTTTACTTTTATTTGTGACTTATGTCACAATTTATATTTAGTATTTATGGCATATTTTTTCTGTATCTTGTTACGTCCTTATGAGGACCTGGTGATCTCTCCAGGTGTGTCCTTTTGTGATGTTTCGCAGGTATTCAAGCCAAGGCCATGTTTTACTCTCTTCCTCTGAGGTGATTGCACTTGGATCGCCTTCACATTGCTCGATAGATTCATCTGTTACGTATTTCTTCTCTTTTTAGTTGGTAGTGGATTTGTCTCCGCCCAACAATTTATAAATGACAATTTATGAGTTGATTTATAAATTCTTTCTTCGTTATTTATGGATGAGATTAGTGTCGTGGTTTACTGCATTTTACAGCTTATGTATGCATACGAGGGTTTCATATATTGAAGTATACTTCGTATGTTTGCAGCTGGCATGTCGACGTACTTAGTCCTAAGTATTTTGGGACTAGAGCATTACATGTTTTTGTGGTGGACCATGCAGGTCAAGTTTGCCGTTTCGATTACATTAATGTACCGAGCGGGCCTGCAACATAGGATTAGAGTCTAGGATCTCATCTACATACTTGACCCATTTCTTGACTCCAAATTTTGAACTCTTGTTTGCCTTCATTGATTTTCATCTTGCTTGATTCCTTTCTATCGTGAAATCCCTATTTCTCGTGCTTAGTGATAGCTAGGAAGATGACTACAGTACTACATGCTCATAGGCCAATTACATGGTTAGAAGGACTATATTGGCAATTTGTAGGCAATAGATGTTCCATTTTAAAAGCAGTATATATATCGAGGATCAAGTGTCACGCCCCAGAACCAGAATACTGGCAAGTAGGGACGGACCAGGCCAGCTACGTATACCAAAGTACTCAAGTACTCCAAAATAACGTATAAGCTGTATAGATGGGGGTTACTACTACAAGCCAACAGTCGATCCTAGGTCAAGCAATCCTAGGTATCTCAATCACATGCAGTAAACAATGTACAAGAAGTAAGATCAACTGGAATATAAAATAGTAAAGCGTCCCAAACTATCATATATCAATGATCATGAAGCTAGTAATACAGAGTGAAGACTAGCAAGAGTAATAGTCATACATGATAAGATCTAGCTATAGTCTAGAATACGCAAATCATGTTCTGGCCCATAGGCTAAATGTCAAGTCCAAAATACGAGCTAAATACGTGTTCAGAGGCTAAACGCCACAAAAGAATAATGTACATAACTAGTGGGAGATTGAAATAGAAAACCCACTAAGGTATTCTGGTGCTCTGGATAATCACCAATGAGTGGAAGGTACGGAAGATCCTCCGGACTCCTCTATCAGATCTGGCCAAACAAAACTAGTGGGGTCAGACCCCCAAAAGCAAGTACCACAAAGGAAGCCAAACTATGAACTAATACCATCATGCAAATCATAGCAACGGATAGAAACAGAAATAAGTAAAAGCAAATCGAGGCTCGTGCGCTACCAATGCACTTATCCCGAAGAAAGAAAAGACAATAAGCAACATGTAGCATAAGGTAAAGAACATGTGACATAATGTATGTTTGCTATTGATTATCTAAGAACAAAACAATTTTATGGAAGGACTGAACTTTGATTCACAATTACAAACTCGCTTGTACAAAAGAAAGCCTAGGAACAAAACCTAGGAAAAGCAATCTAAGTACAATTGTTTAATTTGGATTCTGGGGGTGACGGTAGTGGCTCGGGAAAGTGCTATCAACTCTGCCTTACTCCTTGGACGATTGAACGCAACCTCGGCTCCGGCAAAGAAATACTCTCAATATCTCTATATGTGTCTGTGTGTGTATACAAGAGAATAGCACCTTGCTATTTATAGGAATTTGTGATGAGTGGGGTGTACAGCCACGTGGCCACATTCTTGTAACTGCACCTTGAGAAGTAGGCAGTTGGGGATTGGTTAAGATTAACCTTAATTTGTTTGTTGCAATAAATCTGGACAGTTATGTTAGTTAAAATAAATCTGAATTGCTATGATCTGTTGGTTGCAATAAATCTGAGTTGTTAAGGCTTAGTCAACTTCTGCCACGTGTCCCAACTGCTACTAGGTCGCAAGCCGCATGAAGGACTGTCCCCCTGTCCGAGCCGTATGAGGGTGGCCTCGTAACCGAGCCGCATAAGGGTGGCCTCATAACCGAGCCGCATGAGGGTGGCCTCATAACCGTGCCGCATGAGGGTGGCTTCACAACCGAGCCGCATGAGGGTGGCCTCACAACCGATCCGCATGAGGGTGGCCTCACAACCGTACCGCATGAGGGTGGCCTCACAATCGAGCCGTATGACGGTGGCCTCACAACCGAGCCGCATGAGGATCACTCAGGCGATCCGCATAAAGGACTTTCTTAGAATTTGTGAACTGTGCCAGCTATCACAAAGATTTTCTTATCTTTTTATGAGTATGTCGCATCTTTTCTTTATGTTAGAGCCATCATTACTGTCACTTAGTGTCAGAACATTTAATGGCCGGCTGCACAGAGTAATTATGGCCAGCTCATAAGGCCACGTGGCTCCTTCTGAGCCGCATAAAGATTTCTGAGCTGCATGAGACCCCCCAGTTCTGATTCGTATGGAGTTTCTGGGCCGCATAAGAATTTATTATTCTTTTCCATGCTTCTACAAGACCCCCTTCAAAGTTTTCTATTTGTAAAATTGAAATACATTGAATAAGAAGCATGGGTATGTCCGTATAAGTTTCTCTGGCCGCATAGGCTTCTCTGGCAGCATAGACTTCTCTGGACGCATAGTCTTCTCTGGCCGCATAGGCTGGTCTTCGTGCCACGTAGGCATCTTATTAATTGCTCTTGATTTGTTTTTGATTTAAAGCCATCTTTTGGATCGGATCCCAAGAGTCGGTATTAAATATTTAGATTTGCCTTGATGATTATGAGCATCCTTTTTTGCATGAAAGGGGATAGAATTCCAAGAGTCGGCTTTATCTTCTATGCAGCACTAAACCTGAAGCGTATATCGGTTCACATGCCCTTGCTAGCCTATAAATATAAGTAATTTATGAAGAGAAAAGTTCTTTACTCTCTTTATTCTCTTCTTTCTTCAAACTTTCGTTCCCTAGTCGCCGTCCCTTCTTCTTCTTCGACCATCAATGGCTCCCAAGACATCCTCCAGTGCTGCGGTGAAGGGCAAAGGAGTTGCCTCCTCGTTAGCGATCCCAGTTCACCCCAACGTTCATCCTGCCATCAACGGTAAGAATGTTGGGAGAAAACTGCATGGATTCAAACCCTAACCATAATGGCTATGTCATATGTTTTATGCACGGGCCTTTGGCAGGTAATGCCCTCTTCGTCTTCATTGTGTTGTATGGGCCGCATGAACATCTTATGTCCGAGCCGCATGGGGTATGCCTCATGTCCGAGCCGCATGAGAGTCGTCATGTTGCTGTATAAGCACTTTATGAACCGGGCCGCATGAAGACCTACCAAACAGAGCCGCATAAGCTCCCTTAAACTGGGCCGTATGAAGTCTCACTAAACAGAGTCGCATGAGCTCTTATGAACTGTGCCGCATGAAGTCCCACCAAACAGAGCCGTATAAGCTCTAATGAACTGGGTCGCATGAACCCCCACCAAACAGAGCCGCATGAACTCCTTTAAACTGTGTCGTATAATGTCACGACCCGCACCCTAGAGTAAGGGCATTAGACGTGGGTACATCCAGCCTACGTCACAACATCTAGCAGTAATATAGTAAACAGTTTATACTCCCCGAATGGGGGTGACATAGCAGTAAACGAACTCAATCACAACTAAGGAAGAGATAGCACGATATGAAATAGAACTCAAGGAAATATAGATGATAAAGTAGTCTAAGATAACATCCCAGCAACAACCAGAGTACAAACTCGGCTACAGTAAATGAAAGAATATATACAACTTAGAAACTCTGAACAGAAAATAAGTCTAGCTAAACATGTCTCAAGGCAACATAAAATAAGATAAGCCTAACTAAACTAGTCTAGGCAATAGGGGTGATGTCCTCAGCTAGAGCTGGGTCCTCCTGAGAGTCCAGCTCGCAAGTGTCGTCTAGGGCTGCCCCGTAGAAGGTATCCACACAGGCCTCCTCCTCTTCCTCTGTAATATTTTCAACAGGTCCAGTCAGGACAGGAGCGAGTACAGTACATCTCAACAGTTCATAGCAGGTTAGAAAATATAATCATGCAGTAAAATAAGATACAAGTACTAAAAGAAGTGCAGTATGTAAACAGAGAGGGAGCTGTAATAGAAATATATACTATAAATAGAGAACTAACATGTGGCTAGTGAGTCAGAGTACAACATAGACATGTAAATGGCATGGGATGATTCTGATGCTACACTATGGAATGATTCTGATGCTACACTACTTGGGTATTATTCACGTGTCCACTTCTACTATCCCGTATCCCCAATCAATACACAAGGATCCAACCAGGTTATGTTATGATTCCATGCAAGGCCCCCGAAGGGTAATACATAGATGTCCCATAAATGGGGATTCTAAGAGACCCAATATATGGGATGAGGATTCACGGAAGACACTGTGATCATAAGAGTATATGTCACAAGTGATCAATGAACCAATGAAGCACAACGATACGCCATGTAAGTGAAACACACAGAACATGGAGTACCCGATGCTCCATGAAGGGATAACATCTCAAGAAGGGATCCATATAGTACCAATCCGTGTGATCGACGTGACAGTAACAAGTAAAGTAATTTAATACAGGAAATAATTCTAAGCAGGATATGAAATGAGCAGAGAATGTACTCGCCTGGTATCTGAGTGTCCAATATGAAAGTACTGTCCGAGGAGTGGTGTCTGGCTCCTAATCAGAACAGCACAAGTCACAATAAGTCCAGAATGGTAAACTGAAACACTACAATGCATTCTACATGAGTCTAGGCCAATCTAGGCCAAAGTCAACTTTTGGTCAACTCTGGTCAACCCTAAAAGTCAAACTTAGTCAACTATGGTCAAACTAGGTCTAACAAGTCTAAACTAGGTCAAACTAGTCTATAATAGTCTAACAAGTCTATTCTAGGTCTAATCAAAGCTATACAAGCCCAATCTAGGCTCACTAGTCAAACAGACACACACAGGCCATAGGATATATCATGCCTATTAGCCAACCCAAAATACAAGACAACATGACATTACCTATATCTATAATACAACACATATTGATATATTTACGTAATCTAATACATAACACATGTATATATATTACACAACCATAATATATATACACATTACATGATACTACTATATATGCCAATATACCTATTCATCCAATGCATGAATCTATACTAAATACTTATATATAATACACAAACTTACATTATATATATATATATATATATAGATACATATATTAGAGTATACATTACATATATACTTACATTACATATATATATATATATATTACATTAGGAGATAGGATAGGTATATAGAGAGGGTGTGTATGTGTGAACTGTGAGTGAGGGGGCTGTCCCTGTGTGACAGTGAGGCTAGGTGTAGGCTAGTATGTTGTGTGTGATAGTTGTAGATAGGAATGTGTGTGTCTAAAGGGGGGTGTATGTATGAGCATAGGTGTAAAGGAGATAGGGTGTTCTCAGTTAAGCTCAAAACTCAGTTCAGATTTTTGGAGAAAGAAGAGGAAATCAATCTTTTCAACCTACACTAAACTCAGGTTTACATGAACTCAGTTCTTGAGTTCAAAGTATCAATAATGCAAATCTCAGGTTCTTATTAAACAGTCCACTCTTGACAGTTCACATGCCACTTCGACATCCAAACCCCACAATCAATAAACAAAATTTTGCATATATGTAGATTATATATAGGTAACCAACCTTAGGTATTTAGACATATAATTAACAGCATCTAGATAGATTAAATTAGCTACTAAAGTTCATTCTCAAAACTGGAAAAATACAGGATTATATACACTGATTTTCAGAAAAAGGTACATGGCAAATGAAGAATAAAATCAAACTAATATGCAATAAAAATGGTTGGTAAAGGAAACAACCCATGTGCACAAACCCCACACTTCATTTCATGCCACCCAAAGTCGGACACGGCATGTCCCCCACAAAACAAACACTTACAGTGCACATAACAGACATAGTGAAGAGCACATGTTCATGCATGTCATATACACGACACGACACGAACTAGGACACGTGATCGTGTCAGTAGGTGCACCTAGGGTAGACCTAGGTCTGATACACCCTGAATCGTGTCCTCGTGTCGTTGTGTTTGACTAAATAGGCCGTGTCAGAGGGGGGGAAACCAGTGCATAGTGTCAGTGTAATCCTAAAGTGAGGCCTCGTGCGTGTCCGACAAGAAACTATTAGACTAGAGACTGAAGGGGGAGACTGTCAGTCATTGCTCCTTGGTCTATGCCAAGTGGCACGAGTCCAAACTTCGTGTCCAGCGAGCACGAGCACTCGAGTAGCAGGGGACTCGCCCAGGCCGCGCGCGTGTGTGTACACCGCATGTCTGCGTGTCCGCCGAGACCCAACACGATACGAAAACAAAACACAGACACTGGAAAACCATAGGCAAGATAAAAACCCTAATTCCTATTCAAAAAGTTTGCACAAAGAGAATCGAAATGCCCTTTGAGGCATTTCGACAAACACCAATGAACAGTGTCTGATACGTGTCCAATACGGACACCTACAGTGTTCAAAACCTAGGGTTTCCTATTCTAACAGCTAGGTTAGCTTAGGGCTCCCTAGATGTATAAAGAATCGAAATTTTAATGAGTATTGAAGAAGTTACCTATATATGAACTTTCTAGAAAATCCTCCTTTGTTGAGCTCCTCTCCTTGATATCCCAATCCAACAAATCAATATCAAACTGAAATACAACTCCAATAACAGCAAGTATAGGTATATTAAAACCTAATGGAAGAGATTTAAATGAAAAAGGACATGAAATGGAATTTCTATGGATTAAATGAAGTAGGAACAAACCTCTTTCTAAACTTGATCTTTCCTAAAAGAGGCAACCCTAAAACTAAGAGAGTATTTATAGAGTGGGTTTCCCAATGAGGATATGGTGGCCGGCCACATAAGTCTAGGGCTAGGGTTTTGTAATTTCTTGGGATTTGGGCCAATCTACAAGGATATGAGTTAAGTTGATTTATCAATGGTTCTATATCATAAGTCATGACTTATGACTTTCTAATTCCTATTGCTAACTAGAGTCTATTGACCAAACTAAGGTTTAGCTTAGGTTAGACTAGAGTCATATAACCTAACCAAGTCCATACTAACTAGGGTTAGCTTCTAGGTTGGTCTCCAAGGGTCAAAACTAGTCAAAGTCAACCTAGTCAACCCTCATCCAAACAATTCCAAAATAATTCCTAAAAATTCCCATAAATTCAAATAAATTCTAATAAATTCAAATTACCCCAAATTGTCAAAAATACCCTCAAACTAGAAATGTGGTATGACAAATCTACCATCCTTAAAAGAATTTCGTCCTCGAAATTGAAAGGCGAAATACAACTGATAAGAAGGATATAAAGTATACCTCACGGTCCAAAAAGATATGGGTAACGCTCGTGCATCTCATCCACCCACTCCCAGGTAGACTCTCATGGAGAATGATGCCTCCATGCGATACGTACCAAGGGTATCACCTGGTTCCTCAGAACCTTCTTCCATCGATCCAGAATCTCCACTGGCTGCTCTGGATAGCTGAGAGAAGGCCCAACCTCAATCTCTGAATGATCGAGCACATGGCTAGGGTCAGCCACGTACCATCTCAACTATGATACATGGAATATGTTGTGGACCCCCACTAGCACAGGCGGCAAGTCTAGCATGTATGCAACGTCACCGACTCTCCCGCTGATAACGAAAGGGGCGATGAAGCACGGGCTAAGCTTCCCGCCTCCACCAAAACGTATCGTACCATAAGCCAAAGATATCCTCAAGAAAACCTGGTCTTCGACCTAATCACAAGCAAGGTCTCAATTAATTATAATAAACAAACATGATCAAAAATCACAAACAAATAAACCTAAATCTAATCCTACTCTAATCTGTACCTCAAACTCCAATGGCCTCCGGTGGCTATCGGTCCAGTGCCGATGTCTGTCTTGCGCCACGCGAAGTCTGTCCCTGATGAGCTTCACCTTCTCGGCTGCATCAACAACCATCTCTAGCGCCAGTAAAGCTCGCTCACCAACATCATCCCAAGATAAGGGTGTACGGCACCTACGCCCGTACAGAGCCTCGAAAGGTGAAATCTCGATGCTTGCCTGGAAACTGTTATTGTAAGCAAACTCCACCAAATAAAGATGATCCTCCTAGGAACCTCCAAAGTCCAGGACGCACGTCCACAGCATATCCTCAAATGTCTGAATAGTCCTCTCTGACTGTCCGTCCGTTTGGGGTGGTATGCAGTACTAAACTTGAGCTGAGTGCCTAAGCTGGTCTGCAGATTCCTCCAGTAATGGGAAGTAAAGCGACTATTCCGATCTGAGATGATGCTGACCGGAACCCCATGAATCCTGACTATCTGCCGCATATACATCTCCACCAGCCTCTCTGTAGACGTACCCACCTTGAAAGGCAAGAAGTGGGCCGATTTGGTCAACCTGTCAACGATGACCCAAATCGTATCTTTTTCTCCTGGTGTACGCGGCAATCCTGATACGAAGTCCATAGTGATATGCTTCCATTTCCACTCGGGAATAGGCAGTGGTTGCAACAATCCACCGGGCCTCTGTCTCTCTGTCTTGACCAGCTGACAGACCAAACACCTAGCCACAAAGCGAGCCACCTCCCGCTTCATCCCTGACCACCAAACATGCTCCCTCAGATCTCAGTGCATCTTGTTGGCACCCTGGTGTATAGAGTACTGAGATCTGTGGGCCTCCTATATAACCTGCTCCCTGAGCTCCCCGCTGGGCACACATAATCTGGAACCGTACCTCAAGGCACCATCCTCTGCAAGAGAAAACTCTTCCTCCAGCAATCCTGCTCGAACCTACTCTCGGAGACACCGCAGAGCAACGTCCTCAAACTGTGCCGACTTGATCCTCTCTACCAAGTCTGACTGAATCTGCATTCCCCATAACTGCATCTGTACTCCAGGCACGATCACCTCAATCCCATGTCTCTCCAATTCTGTAAGCAAATGCCGATCCATGGTCAAACACATGGCTGTCGGATACCTACTCAAGGCATTGGCAACCACGTTGGCCTTTCATGGGTGATACTGAAGTAGGATGTCAAAATCCTTCATCAACTCTAGCCATCTGCGATGTCTCATTTTCAACTCCTTCTGAGTGAACACATACTTTAAGCTCTTGTGATCTGTGAAGATCTCCACCCTCTCACCATACAAATAATGCTTTCACAACTTCAGAGCAAATATCACTACTGCCAACTCCAGGTCATGGGTAGGGTAGTTCTTCTTATGGGGACACAATTGCCTAGAAGCATAGGCAATCACCTTCCTATGCTGCTGCAAGACGCAACCCAGCCCCTTCCCTGAAGCGTCACTATAAATAGTGAATCCACCTGATCCTAAAGACAATGTCAGAATCGGAGCTATCGTAAGCTGCTTCTTCAACTTATCAAAAGCTGCCTGATACTGCTCTGACCAAACGAACTCAGCATCCTTCTGGGTCAACCGAATCAACGGTTCTGCAACCCAGGAGAAATCCTGCACAAATCTCCGATAATATCCTGCCAGCCCCAGGAAACTCCTGATCTCTGCAACTGAAGTCGGCGCTGCCCATGCCTCAACTGCTACAATCTTCTTGGGGTCAACTAAGATACCATCTCCAGTCACCACATGCCCCAAGAAGTCTACCCGGTCCAAGAAGAACTCACACTTGGGGAGCTTCCTGTAAAGCTGCTCCTTCCTGAGAGTCTCCAGTACGATCCTCAAATGCTCCTCGTGCTCCTCCTTAGTCTTAGAATATACCAAGATGTCGTCAATGAACACCACCACAAACTGATCCAGGTACTGGTGGAACACCTTGTTCATAAGATTCATAAACACTGCTGGTGCATTGGTTAGCTCAAACGGCATAACCAAAAACTCAAACTGCCCGTACCGCGTCTTAAAAGTGTTCTTGGGAATATCCTCCCTCTTCACCTTTACCTGGTGATATCCCGACCTCAGATCAATCTTGGAAAATACCCGAGCTCCGCTCAACTGGTCAAAAAGATCGTCGATCCGTGGCAGTGGGTATTTGTTCTTGATCGTGAGGTTGTTGAGTGCCCTATAGTCAATACACATCCGTACTGACCCATCCTTCTTTGGCACAAATAACACTGGTGTACCCCATGGCGACGAACTCGAGCGGATGAAGCCCTTGTCCTGTAGCTCATCCACCTGCTTCTTCAGCTCCACCAGCTCACTGTTGTTTACCCGATAGACATGCTGAGAGATGGGTTCCGCTCCTGGAACCAAGTCTATCAAGAAATATATGTCTCTGTCTGGTGGCAATCCCGACAACTCCTCTTGGAAAACATCCATATACTCTGCTTTCAAGGGGTGTGGAATCGCCTGCTCCTCGACCGAGACTCCACAGAAGACTCCGCTGCTCTGCTCTGCCTGACGTCTGGAGTACTCGAACTCTGGCTCCTCCGGTGCTCTGAAGAGAACTCTACCCCCTCTGCAATCAATGCTGGCGTGGTGCCTGCTCAACCAATCCATGCCTAGTACTATATTATAGTTCGGCAATGGCATTACGAACAGGCTTACCTCCAACTCACGGCCTCCCAAAACTACTCTTCGACCCCTACAAACATCACTTACGAGGATAATGCCACCCCCGGTCGTTATCTTGTAAGTCATAGGCAACGATTCAGCTATGATACCATGTCTAATCGCAAAAGATACTGATATAAAGCTATGCGAAGCACCGGAATCGAATAATACGAAAGCTGGACTGGAGTCGAGAAGAATCGAACCTGCGATCAGCTCTCCTATCACCTCTGCATCCCCAGCTGCCATGGAAAAAGCTCGCCCCTGCTGGCCTCCCCTGGCCTGCTGCTGATGCTGAATAAATCCCTGCTGCCGCGTTGGCAGGACTGGTCCCCTCTGCTGGCCAGCTGGAGCTCTAATAGCTGCTCCCTGGGTTGCTCGTCCCATACAGCACTCCCTCATCTGGTGGTCTGCTGAACCACATACTAAGCACTAGCCTAGCCTCTTCCGACACTCATTGGCGACATGCCCGGGCTTCTTACAGTAGGCACAAGTGATAACCTGCCTCTGGCCCTGCTGGTGCTGCCTCGGCTGCTGCTGGTGGTGAACTGGCCTCTGCTGAATCGGCTGCGGCTGGAACTGCATCGG
The DNA here is from genome assembly GCA_029216955.1 of Iris pallida. Taxonomy (NCBI): domain Eukaryota; kingdom Viridiplantae; phylum Streptophyta; class Magnoliopsida; order Asparagales; family Iridaceae; genus Iris; species Iris pallida. The sequence goes on along the minus strand of JANAVB010003800.1, from coordinate 4,694,567 downwards.
CTACTGGAACTGAAAGTGAGGCCTCTTGGCCTGGCCCCCGCTGCTACTGCTGCCCCCAACTGGGTCTCGCCCCTTCTTGAGCCTAAGCTCAAGATCATCCTCTGCCAACAAGGCTCCCGTCAAGATCTCCTCGAATGTGGCATCCACGTTTCTCCTGGGCAAGGACTTGACCTCCTTGGCTAGACCCTTTCGGAACCTCTGGGCCTTCGCCGTCTCGCTCAAGCCCTCTACAAACCTGCCTAGGTGGCCGAACTCCCCGGCGTACTCCTCCACTGAAGGACTCCCCTGGATTAGGCTCTCGAACTGCGACTCCAAGGCTCTGAGTACTGAATCTGGGAAGAACTTCTTCTTGAAGAAGCCCTTGAAATCCTCCCAAGTCTGCCCAGGTACCCCCACCCTGGGGTCTGACTGATACTAGGTGCGAGCAAGATCTCGCATCCGGCTAGCTGCGACGTCAATTCAGAGATCTGCTTGTATCCGGGCCAGGCGAAAGATCTCCTCTATATGCTCGATCCACTCATCAGCATATAGTTTCCCCTCTGTCCCCAGGAAGTCTATGGGGCTCATCTTTTGGAAATGCTCCATCCCCGGTGTCCTCGGCTGCTGAACCACTGGTCGAGCTGCAACTGTAGTAAGGGCCAACTCCATGCCGCAGTCCTGTCGAGCCTGCTGCCGGTCCATGAACTGCTGGAAGTACGCGAACATCTGCGCTGCATCCACGTATCCTGTAGGCAGCGGCTGCTGGAAGGGCTCCTCTGCGATGACTGGGTCCTGCCTCCGAGCCGGTGGAAGCATACCCCCTGCTGCTGCTGTCGAGGTCTCAATATGAGCAGAGGTGGCAGGAGCTGCAGTCCCCTGGCCCTGCTGTACTGGCTGAGAGGTAGCAGTCCCCTCTATAGAATCCCCATGAATGGTACGCTGCAATCGAGTCTCTACCATCCTGAAGATAGACAAACAAGAGTATCAATTTCTGATAAAGAAGTGAAATAACAAAGGCGGACAATTAAAATTCAAAGGATCAGCTGACAATAAGGATTTAGATGGCAATAAATGAATTTTTCCTAAAGTGATTGAGTACCTTAAAATTAATGTCCTATATCCTACAGCAGGCTGTAGTGATACTCTAATTCGAATACCACTACACTTTTAGTCTAGACCTGCATGAGCCACCACTAAAAAACGTGTCACGACCCGCACCCTAGAGTAAGGGCACGAGACGTGGGTACGTCCAGCCTATGCTACAGTGTCGGCGGTAGAATATTGTCCTAGGTCACAACATCTAGCAGTAATAAACTAAACTGTTAATACTCCCCGAATGGGGGTAACGTAGCAGTAAATAAACTCAATCACAACTAAGGAAGAGATAGCATGATATGAAATAGAACTCAAGGAAATATAGATGATAAAGTAGTCTAAGATAACATCCCAGCAATAACCAGAGTACAAACTCGGCTACAGTAAATAAAAGAATATATACAACTCAGAAACTCTGAACAAAAAATAAGTCTAGCTAAACATGTCTCAAGGCATCATAAAAAAAGATAAGCCTAACTAAACTAGTCTAGGCAATGGGGGTGATGTCCTCAACTAGAGCTGGGTCCTCCTGAGAGTCCAGCTCGCAAGTGTCGTCTAGGGTTGCCCCGTAGAAGGTATCAACACAGGCCTCCTCCTCGTCCTCTGTAATATTTTCAACAGGTCCAGACAGGACAAGAGCGAGTACAGTACATCTCAACAGTTCATAGCAGGTTAGAAAATATAATCATGCAGTAAAGTAAGATACAAGTACTGAAAGAAGTGCAGTATGTAAACAGAGAGAGAGCTGTAATAGAAATATCTACTATAAATAGAGAACTAACATGTGGCTAGTGAGTCAGAGTACAACATAGACATGTAAATGGCATGGGATGATTCTGATGCTACACTATGGAATGATTCTGATGCTACACTACTTGGGTATTATTCACATGTCCACTTCTACTCCCCCGTACCCCCAATCAATACACAAGGATCCAACCAGGTTATGTTATGATTCCATACAAGGCCCCCGAAGGGTGATACATGGATGTCCCATAAATAGGGATTCTAGGAGACCCAATATATGGGATAAGGATTCACGGAAGACTCTGTGATCATAAGAGTATATGTCACAAGTGATCAATAAACCAATGAAGCACAACGATACGCCATGTAAGTGAAACGCACAAAACATGGAGTACCCGATGCTCACTGAAGGGATAACATCTCAAGAAGGGATCCATATAGTACCAATCCGTATGATCGACGTGACAGTAACAAGTAAAGTAATTTAATGCAGAAAATAATTCTAAGAAGGATATGAAATGATCAGAGAATGTACTCGCCTGGTATCTGAGTGTCCATTATGAAAGTACTGTCCGAGGAGTGGTGTCTGGCTCCTAATCAGAACAGCACAAGTCACAACAAGTCCAGAATGGTAAACTGAAACACTACAATGAATTCTACACGAGTCTAGGTCAATCTAGGCCAAAGTCAACTCTTGGTCAACTCTGGTCAACCCTAGAAGTCAAACTTGGTCAACTATGGTCAAACTAGGTCTAACAAGTCTAAACTAGGTCAAACTAGTCTATAATAGTCTAACAAGTCTATTCTAGGTCTAATTAAAGCTATACAAGCCCAATCTAGGCTCACTAGTCAAAGAGACACACACAGGCCATAGGCTATATCATGCCTATTAGCCAACCCATAATACAAGACAACATGACATTACCTATATCTATAATACTACACATATTGATATATTTACCTAATCTAATACATAACACATGTATATATATTACACAACCATAATATATATATACACATTACATGATACTAGTATATATGCCAATATGCCTATTCATCCAATGCATGAATCTATACTAAATACTTATACATAATACACAAACTTACATTATATATATATATAGATACATATATTAGAGTATACATTACATATATACTTACATTACATATATATATTACATTAGGAGATATGATAGGTATATAGAGAGGGTGTGTATGTGTGAACTGTAAGTGAGGGGGCTGTCCCTGTGTGACAGTGAGGCTAGGTGTAGGCTAGTGTGTTGTGTGTGACAGTGGTAGATAGGAATGTGTGTGTCTAAAGGGGGTATGTGTGCGTGAAGGTGCATGTGTGAGCATAGGTGTAAAGGAGATAGGGTGTTCTCAGTTAAGCTCTTCAGATTTTTGGAGAAAGAAGAGGAAATCAATCTTTTCAACCTACACTAAACTCAGGTTTACATGAACTCAGTTCTTGATTTCAAAGTATCAATAATACAAATCTTCGGTTCTTATTAAACAGTCCACTCTTGACAGTTTACATGCCACTTCGACATCCAAACCCCACAATCAATACACAAAATTTTATATATATATAGATTATATATAGGTAACCAACCTTAGGGATTTAGACATGTAATTAACAGCATCTAGATAGATTAAATTAGCTACTAATGTTCATTTCAAAACTGGAAAAAAATAGGATTATATACACTGATTTTCGGAAAAAGATACATAGAAAATGAAGAATAAAATCAAACTAATATGCAATAAAAATGGTTGGTAAAGGAAACATCCCATGTGCACAAACCCCACACTTTATTTCGTATCACCCAAAGCCGGACACGGCGTGTCCCCTACAAAACAAACACTTACAGTGCACATAACAGACACAGTGAAGAGCACATGTTCACGCGTGTCGTGTACACGACACGACACGAACTAGGACACGTGATCATGTCAGTGGGTGCGCCTAGGGTAGACCTAAGTCTGACACAACCTGAATCGTTCCTCATGTCGCCGTGTCTGACTGAACAGGCCGTGTCAGAGGGGGGAAAACCAGTGCACAGTGTCAGTGTAATCCCAAAGCGAGGCCTCGTGCGTGTCCGACAGAAAACTATTGGACTCGAGACTGAAGGGGGAGACTGTCAGTTATTACCCTTGGTCTATTCCAAGTGGCACGAGTTGAAACTTCGTGTCCAGCGAGCACTCGCACTCGAGTAGCAGGGGACTCGCCCAGGCCGCGCGCGTGTGTGCACCGCGTGTCCGCGTGTCTGCTGAGACCCGACACGATACGAAAACAAAACACAGACACTGGAAAACCATAGGCAAGATCAAAACCCTAATTCCTATTCAAAAAGTTTGCACAAATAGAATCGAAATGCCCTTTGAGGCATTTCGACAAACACCAATGAACAGTGTCTGATACGTGTCCGATACGGACACGTACAGTATTCAAAACCTAGGGTTTCCTATTCCTACAGCTAAGTTAGGCCTAGGGCTCCCTAGATGTATAAAGAATCAAAATTTTAATGAGTATTGAAGAAGTTACCTATAGATGAACTTTCTAGAAAATCCCCCTTTATTGAGCTCCTCTCCTTGATATCCCAATACAACAAATCAATATTAAACTGAAATAAAACTCCAATAACAGCAAGTATAGGTATATTAAAACCTAATAGAAGAGATTTAAATGAAAAAGGACATGAAATGGAATTTCTATGGATTAAATGAAGTAGGAACAAACCTCTTTTTAAACTTGATCTTTCCTAAAAGAGGCAACCCTAAAACTAAGAGAGTATTTATAGAGTGGAGATCCCAATGAGGATATGGTGGCTAGCCACATAAGTCTAGGGCTAGGGTTTTGTAATTTCTTGGGCTTTGGGCCAATCTACAAGGCTATGAGTTAAGTTGATTTATCAATGGTTCTAAATCATAAGTCATGACTTATGACTTTCTAATTCCTATTGCTAACTAGAGTCTATTGACCAAACAAAGGGTTAGCTTAGGTTAGACTAGAGTCATATAACCTAACCAAGTCCATACTAACTAGGGTTAGCTTCTAGGTTGGTCTACAAGGGTCAAAACTAGTCAAAGTCAACCTAGTCAACCCTCATCCAAACAATTCCAAAATAATTCCTAAAAATTCCCATAAATTCAAATTACCCCAAAATGTCAAAAATACCCTAAAAGTTGAAATATGGTAGTGACATATAAAGACCCCTACCGATTTTGACCCAAGTACCAGTTTTATTGTCGGTAGTGGTTTGAAGGAGAAACCAAAAGGGTCCAAGACGAGGACAAAGCAAAGGAATACAGTTGAGGTGTCAGACTTAGAGTCCACCAATGCGAACGAAGAGGATAACCACAATAACCTGTCCCTTCCTCCCGCTGATGATGTGGTGGCAGATCAGCCTCCTATTGTGCCTGGTCCTTCACGCAAGTGAAGCAGGCATAAATCTGCTGTTGGCCGCATAACTTACTCCCAGAAATAGGCCGCTGTCAAGCCCCGTGGGCCAATCATTAGGGAGAGAAGCGAGGATGCTGATGCCGTTTTGGAGGTGAATCGAATTACAGTCCTCTTTTATTAGTTCTTCTTTTCTGTACTATGATCTGATCATTCTTCTTTTCTTTGTAGGCGTCAAGAGAAGTGGACTCTCGAGAGCTGGCTACTGTCTCCGAGGTCGACTGACTCTAACTGCTTTAATTAGTGATATGAGTGCCGAGATTATCTTCGCCGAGGTTCTCCCGGCGATGGCTGAGGTTCCTCCGGTTGCTGACGTCTTAACCCAGGGAGACGTGGGCTCTACTGAACCCATCCCAGAAGTTGCTGAATCCCAGCCGGGTGATGCCGACCCAGTTGCGTCTACCTCCGGGGCGGCTGGGTGAGAGGAACCTACGACATTTGGCTCAGATGTCACTGGTGAATAGGACACGGTGGCTATGAGTGAGGTATTCGAACTAGAGTATCACTATAGCCTGTAGTACAATTAGGATATTTTGAAGGTACCCAATCACATTAGAAAAAACTCTTAATCAGATTCTTGTTAACTAAAATTGCTACATTATTGTCTTTCCTTGAAAATAACCGTCCTCCCTTGATGTTATCGCTTCATTCTCAGTGATTGTCCTCTCGTTTGATCTGTCTTCAGGATGGTTATGGAGGCGCGATCTCATCTCAATCGAAAAGACATCACTAAGTGGTCTACTATCCTCGTCCTGATCAGCAGGGCCCCGAGATTGCAGCTCCTATTATGCCAGCTCAGGCTGGGATATCTGCAGCTTATGGGAGTGCACCTCTTCTTACTCCGGGACTTTTCCCAGTCATCCCGAACGTTCTTCAGCAGCAGTCACCATCATGGTCAGAGGACGTGGCGTAGTTGTTCTTCTTCTTCCAGCAAATAGTAGAAACACAGCGGCAACAGTTGTTCAAGAGGGGACATGACATTCACGGAGTTAGCAGCAGCGGAGGCCAGGCCAAGAGGCCCCATGTGCAGATTCAGTAGACGCAGACACCAGTGGAAGTTTAGCAGGTGCAACATCAGTATCGGGGTCAGGACCCGAAGGCGATCAGTTGTCCCTACTACAAGAAGCCGGGACACATCTGGAAGCAGTACAGGAAGAGGTTAAAGGTTTGCTATTTCTGTGGGTCAGGTGCCCACCAGAAGATAGATTGTCCTATTGTACCTCCTTTTGAGGGAGCTAGTGGCAGTGTGGGCCTGGCCAAGATGCCCCTCTTACAGATTCAGCAGCAATATCCGCAGCAGATGCCACCCCTACAGTTTTAGCAGCAGTATCAGTAGCTGAGGGTCTACCTCCAGCAACGGCATTTTCAGGACTGTGTATCCTTTCAGCAGGCACAGCAGCCAAAGAGACAGCAGCAGGCCCCGGGACAGCAGCTTGTTATTATTTGCCCTTTCTGCAAAAAACTAGGGCACGATTGGGGCAAATGCCAGAAGAGGCTAGGCCAGTGCCTAGTGTGTTGTTTAGCAGACCACCAGATGAGGGAGTGTCACATGGGACGAGCAGCTCAGGGAGCAAAAGTCAGAGCTCCAGCAGGCCAGTAGAGGGGACAAGCCCTGCCGACACAGCAACAGAGTTTCATTCAGCACCAGTAGCAGGCCAGGGGAGGCCAGCGGGGGCGAGCTTTCGTCGGAACAGTCGAGTATGCTCAGGCCATTGGAAATCTAGTTACAGGTTCCGTTCTTTTGATTCTATTTTCGAAATTGCCTCTTATAGATGTCTTGAATTTTGATTCCCTCTGTTCTTGGTTGATTGATCAATTTTGTTCTGTTGTTCATGTGTTATGTTTGGTTTTCTTCTGAGATGAATCATATGGGCTAGGTCACCTCGATTATGGAATCTAGAATCTTTGATAGTCGTGTTTAGCTGACATAATGAGGACATATAGTCAGATTTAGGACATATTTCTCGGGTGTGGAAATTTAAGGTTTTTGCTTCCAAGCATGCGGCAATACAAAAATTTTAAATACCATGATTCTAGAGGTATGTACCGTAGTCAAGTACTCTGTGATTATCGTAGCCTTGCTCACTAGCATGATGAAGATTAAGAGTAACATGACTTTGGACAGACGTATATGATTATAAGATTTTATCTTGAGAAGGTTTTAACATATCATCTCTATCATACCCTTATGTTGTTTTAAAAATTATATTCCATCAAATAACTTAGGAGTAGGGGTATTTAGTTTTGTAGAGCTTATTCATATGTAGTTCTTTCATAGTGTAATGAGGTGATGACTTGTAGAGTGTTTGTACTCTAGAGATGATAGTTAGTATTGGTATTAGAATAGTAACCCATTGTAGATGATTTCCTTGTTATTATAGTACCAACCAGTTTACATATAGGATGTTAGTATGCCTTACAGCCTTGATGATTGTTATTATTTTCCTTACCTTTTTCCAGTAAGGCACCCATGACCAAAGCCTGTCCTTTAGTATAGTTGTAGTTCACCTAAGACTGAGAGGCCTATATACATATAGATTGCAGATGGTATTGGCATATGAGGTATGGGTTTGGTTGGTGTCTATAGGTCATTGTTGTATAGGTTTTTTGTCATGTTGTTAGCCTATATTGGTCCACTCCCTATTTTAGTAAGTTCTCTTGTGTTGAGTTCAGTCATGTTGATCAACCTTTATAGGCAGTGTGCAGACCCTTCCCTAGATAACCTGTCCCCTTTGGTTCAGACTTGTACAAGTTGTTCACTGTACTCAAATTTCATTACCTACCATGTTGCATCATAGGTTTCACTGGACAATAGTTTAGACCCCAATTATTGACTCACCAATATAACCATCAACCCCTTACCATATTCTGCATATCTAGAGAGTTAGTATCATGCATACTAGAGGTCTGCACTCACCCCTTGGGACAGTTCACTATTCTGTCCCAATACACCTTACAGTATCTGACCCCTTCATTGGAGTAATAGGCATGTGGTAGGGAGTATGTGTTATTAGACCTTGAGTAGAGTTGAGGTGCTAAGGGTTAATATATATAGTTTGTATATATATGTAATGTATTTTGATTGGTACGTGGCCTGCACTTATTTACAGTATATTGCCTATTGCATTCCCTGTACACCAGTTTGGTTCACTTCTTCAGACCACTGTCCTGCATGTAGTTAGTTCATCCAGATATAGAGGAGAGGCTAGGTTGATCTAGAGGTATGTTTCAGTCACCATGTAGGTTCCTTTCACTTTGACTTTACAAGTGGACCCAAATGTCCTGTCCTTTAGCTCCTAATTTCAGTCCCTTATAAGTTTAGTCTACTTTAACCCTTGGTTGATCAGTCATATATATATAGATGATATACTTAGGATATATGTGATGAGTTGTTGCTCTTGAGCTTATGTATATATGGTATTTGGGATTGGCGTGCTTAGCTAATAGGTATTTAGTTATGGGTGACTTGATAGAATTGGGAAGTTAAGAGCTAGCCTATTATAGAGTTTTCTTTTGGTAATCTCTAGTTGCCAACACCTAGGTAGCTAGCATAGGTAAATTCCTAAGAAGTTGACCAGCTGATGACCAAGTACTTGGATGTTGAGAAATTGACTAGTGATTGACCCTTGTCTATGTTTGACCTAGAAGGGGTATGACCATCTCAATTTTGAGGACAAAATTTTTATAAGGTGGGTAGGATTGTAACACCCAGTTTTCCAAATGAGGGTAATTTTGAAATTTTGTATTTTAAAATGATATTTAAATAATAATATGAATTTTTGTAATTTTTAATCATTTTTAAAAACTATTTAAAACCATGACTTGTAGTTGGTATTTTGCTAATGTAACACTAGAGATAGCATGACCTAGACCCTAGCCATATGATTAGGGTGTTTTATCCACCACATTTCTAGTTTGAGGGTATTTTTGTCATTTTTGAATTATTTGAATTTAATATATATTATTTGGAATTTAATATGATAATTAAGAATGGTGTGATTTTAAATATTATTTAATTGATTGTCATGTAATTAGTTTAGCCCTAACCTAGATTAGTCATAGCTAGTCTAGTTAGCCATGGTTAGTATTATTTAGTATGGGTTAGTTAGGTTAAGTCATGACTTGTTAGAAAGGAATATGTTGAAACTTGACTAGAAGGAGAAACCTCGATTTCTAGCCATTGAATAAATTAGATGTGATGAGAGCCCTTAGATTGAATCCTAAACCATAAGCCTAATCATGTGGCCGGCCTAGGGCTCCCCCTTGCCTATAAAGTCTCTCTCTTGATATTTGTGCCACTTTTATCCATTCCCCCATTTTCTAAAGGAAAGGTTTGTTCTTCATGAAATTTCTTCATATATTAATCAATAGTGGTCATTTTTCATTGAAATTTCTTCCATAGTGTTCTAAATGATGTTTTCCTACTGTTGGTAGAGTCAAATCTCAGGTTTGACACAATTTGGGGACTTTGGCTAGCTAGTGGAGAGCTCCTATTTGAAGGGTTTATTTGTGAAGGAAAACACCTAGGTAAATCTCTATTCCTCCCATGAAATTTTAGTTTCTTTACATAACCACCAAGCCCTAGGTGTCCTTGTACTGTAGGAATAGGATTCGTACCAATTTGTGTTCTTTACATATCCGTATCGGACACGTATCAGTCAGCATTCATTAGTGTTCCACGAAATACCACAGTGGGCATTTCGATCGTGTTTTCAATTTATGTTTGAATAGAAATTTGTGTCTAGGTGTCGCTTATGGATTTCTAAGTGACTGAGATGAGTTCGTGTCGATTTGGTGTCGAGTCGGACCCATGGACACGGCTCGTGCGTGTGAGCAGCGCTGTCCTGCTACCAGTGGGGTCGTACGGCCTGTTCTGGACACGTGTTCGCGTGTCCTTTGATGCGGACCTCGGGGCAGTGTCTGACATGACACTCCCCAAGTCTCGTGTCTTTTGGTTTCGTGTTGAGTGCAGGATTCACCCCGCACTGGACAGGCGCACCAGTCGACTGAACCCAGTCCAGTGCATTGGGTTTGTGCGAGTGTTTGGACACATTGTGTCCTATTTTCGGACACGTTGGTGAGTGTGTGACACGTGCCCATATTGAATGTTATTTACCAACTCATATTTTATCATATTAATGTGTTTTAATATTCGATTTCGAATCTCCCTATTAGGACTGATACGCAATCCAGTTTTAGAAATTTCTGAGTTTAATCCATTGTATTGATTTAAACTAATGCTAAATTATCACATTGGTTATGAGCATGTGTATTAATACCTAATAGATAGGTTTTACATGATATATTAAGTTTTAGGATCATTAATGGGATTTTGAACATTGGATTGGAATGTATTGACTGATACATATATATTCAGTTTTGATTTGATTTTAATTCCTATAATTAAACTGATTTTATGATGTTAAATATTAGGGTTAGTTTACCTACATGTTTAACGAATAATGTTCATGGTTAATTTTGAATTTTATGATTGATATGGGTTTCGAAATATGGCTTAGGGATTCCTGAGAATACCAATTCCCTGTCATACTAATTTCTCACTATTTCACTAAGGTTGAACTGTCCTTAATTGAAATATGGTATCTTCCTAACTATTGTTTCATTCCCAAATGAATCCAGAGATTACAAGTTCGCACACTCTATTACATGCTAACCTACACACTTACACATGAGAGTCTAACACTGTTACACACTGGTTCTGGGGCGTGACACAACACACACACACACGCATGAACACAAATAAATATGCCTATTTCCTATCTTCTATGTACATGTATATATGTATATATATATATATATATATATATATATATATATATATATATATATATATATATATATATATATATATATATGAGATGCATATATAGGTATCCTATATATTATTATAATGTGTGTGTATTATATTAGATATATTAATATGTGTATATATGAAATATGGGTTGGTTTAGGCATGATATTGCCTAATGGGCCTATAGCCTGGGGCTCATGACCTATGGGTGTGTCTGTTTGCCTAGTGAGTGTATAGTTAGACTTGTATATTTTTGATTAGACCTAGAATAGACTAGTTAGACTAATATAGACTTGTTTGACGTAGGTTTGACCTAGTTGACCTAGTTTGACTTCTAGGGTTGACCAGAGTTGACCAAGAGTTGACTTTGGTCTAGATTGACCTAGATTCATTTAGAATGCATTGAATTGCATCTTATTATCATTTTAGACTCATAGTGACTTGTATTGTTCTATAGGAGATAGACACCACTCCTCGGACAGTAGATATTCTTCAGATACTCAAGATACAGGCGAGTACATTCTTTGATCATTTCATATCATGTTAGAATTATTCTCTTGATTTAAATTATTTTACTTGATGCTGTCACGTTGGTCACACGAATTAGTATCACTATGTTTCATTGTTCATTGAATCACTTTTGACATGTACTCTCATGATCACAGAGTCTTCCTTGAATCCCCCCATTTATGGGCATTCCTAGAATCCCCATTTATGGGACTATCATGTACCACCTTTCGGGGGCCGTTACATGAATCATAACATAACCTGGCTGGATCCTTGTGTATTGATTAGGGGTATGGGGGAGTAAAAGTGGACATGTGAATAATATCCAAGTAGTGTAGCATCAGAATCCTTCCGTAGTATAGCATCAGAATCGTCCTACGCCATTCACATGTCTATATTGTACTCTGACATACTAGCCATTGTTAGCTATCTATTTATAATAGATATTTCCATTACAACTATCTCCTTTATGTTCTTTACTTCTTTCAGTTTCCTGTATCTTACTTTACAGCATGATTATATTTGCTAACCTGCTATGATCTGTTGAGATGTATTGTGCTCACTCCGTCCTGATTGGGCACAGTTGATATGTTTACAGAGGACGAGGATGAGGCTGGTGTTGACACTTTTTATGGGACAGCTCTAGATGACACCAGTGATCCGAATTTTTAGCCGGATCCACTAGCTATAGAGACTAAGGCTCCCTAGTCTAGGTTTTTACTATTTCTGTCATTTGAGATCTGGATTGTATATATTCTTTCATACTCTGTAGTTAAGACTTTGTATTTCTGGATGTTTGGTGAGTTGTTATCTTAGACACTTAGACTCTTCTGATCATCTGTATTTCATTTTGAGTTCTATATCATATCGTACTTCTTCTTCCATAGTTGTGATTGAGTTTACATTCTGCTATGTCACTCCCATTCGGGGAGTATAATCTGTTTAGCCTTATACTGTTAGATACATGAGACCTAGGACATCGTTCTACCGCCGACACTGCGGTGTAGGCTGGACGTACCCACGTCTCGTGTCCTTACTCTAGGGTGTGGGTCGTGACAGCTCAGATGTCGCTGGTGAAGAGGATACGGTGGCTGTGAGTGAGTCTGCACCTCATCAACCCTCCCCTGGTAAGCTTAGTCATGTCTTGACTAGTGAGGAGGTTCATTTGCTCTATTTTTGCATCCTTCGGGTTAAGCTGATCGATGGTTGCTTCGGACATATAGGTCCTGTTCCTTCACCGCTGGCGACGGACATCGTCGAGGGAGAAGTCACCGGAGGGGATCCGGTGAAAAAAATATACCTCCTTCTCCTTCAACTCATATCGAGGGGCCTCCTGCCGGTTCGAGTTCGGGAGATCAGGCAGTGGAACGGCCGGGACGGGAAGAAATGGTCCATGCGCCCTCCTTGATTCTTGTGGCTACAGAGATCGATAAGGTCACCCGAACCTCAGATGCCTTGGAGCAAGCCCTGAAGAAACTTGAAGATGGTTAGCAGGCCCATGCGCATCTGGAGGATGCAGAGAAACTGTCGCAGGAGGCTGAGCGTCGGGATACCCTGAGAATTGAGCGGTCGACGTCCAAATTGAAAGACCGACTCCGCGAATTATGTTTCGTCGAACCATGATCGACTTTTTCCTTTCTTTCTTTATGTTTCTATATCTTTTTCACAGGGATATGGTCCCAAAAAATATAGTACTTTTGGTTTAAATAAATGACTTCGTTTGTATCATCTTTTATCTGTTGTGCTTGAACTGCACCTTTGGTATTATGTGTTTGCCCCACTGGGGGACTTTCTGTGGACCTATTACCCTTGGCATACCATGGTTTTAGGTACGGATAATAAGTTTGATAGGGATACCTAGAACAACTCCGCGGTAAGGTAGATATGGAAGTTCTTGGTATCGGGCGAAAGAATGCCATGGAACAGCTGGGTTCCAGAGGCATGAGATTGTGAGAAAAGAGGCGCATATACTAGAAAACTTAGTACAACATTTATGGTCAACTACGGACATTTGTGGCCAACTGTGGACATTTGTGGTCAACTGTGGACATTTGTGGGCCTAATATCCTTGGCGTACCCTGGTTTTGGATACGGATAATAGGTCGAGAGAAACCCGACATACTTACTCAAAGGTAATGAGGATATGGTAAATATGGGGGCTTTTTCAATGGAGACTTCCTACTCAAAGGTAATAAGGACGTGGCAGGAGTGGACTCTACGAAAGGTACATAGAACAACTCAGAGATCACATCGACGTGGAAGTTCTACGTAAGGGGTAGTTTGTTTTTGATGGAAGTGAAACAACTCAGAGGTGACATCGACGTGCCTGTTTCGGAAATTTTATGGATCTGTTACCATTTTTTATGCACTGAAAGTGCGGGTAATAGATCATGAGAAACATACTCTTTTATGAAGGAAGTTCAGAGGCTTGATCATATATGACATACTACCCAGAAGACGCGATTCATTTCGAGTGACCAGAATGTGAGTTCAGCGGTACCTAAGGGTACATAACTCAGCTATCTGGTTGATTCAGCGGATGTCGTTTAGACATAGTATTTCTTCAGGAACTTGCCATTGATGGCCATTATAAGCAAGTCTCCGTTTTGCTTTACGAGACGGTATGCACCATTGGAGAATACTGCCTCGATGATAAATGGGCCTTCCCACTTTTGCTGGCACTTATCGGCGATTTTATGAGTCATAATCATCGACCTCCGAACTGCCAAGACGAGATCACCTACTTGAAATGTTCTGAGTTTAACCTTCTTGTTGAAGGCTCCAGAGATGCGGGCTTGATAAAACTCGATTCGCTGTTGAGCTAGTAGGCACTTTTCATCTAAGGCCTCTAACTCTTGAAGCCGATGGCGGTAATTATCATCCGTCGTCAATCTGTAAGTGAGGGCGACGCGGAGCGAGGGGATTTGAGTCTCCAGTGGTAGAACTGCCTCAAATCCATACACCAAAAAGAATGGTGTGTTTCCAGTGGCCGTCGGACTGTAGTACGGTACGCCCATAAGCATTCGCCAAGCTTTTCATTCCAGTCGTATTTGTTTGAGGACACGAACTTCTTGAGAAGCTTGATTATAGTTTTGTTGAACGCTTCCACCAGACCGTTAGCCGCCGGGTTGTATGGTGTTGATACAACATTCTGGATTTGATGTTTGTCGTAAAACCGATAGAAGGCATGGCTTGCAAACTGCGGGCCATTGTCATGGATGATCCTACGAGGCAGTTCAAAGCGATAGATGATGTGATACTTGAGGAAGCTAATCACATTTGATATCTTTACTTTTGCAAGCGGGACGGCTTCCGCCTATTTGGAAAAGTAATCCATAATCGCCAGTATAAAACGGTGTCCTCTAGATAAAGGTGGGGTGATTGGACCAATAATATCCATTTTCTATGCCTCAAATGGCCAGGATGCTACCGTCAGATGTAGGAACTCGGATGGTTGATGTATGAAATCTGCATGGACCTGACAGTCTTTGTACTTTCTTGCATAGTCTATCGCATCTACCACCATCGTAGGCCAGTAATAACCTATCCGGCGAAGACGGTCTGGTAATTTTGGGCCAGGTTGGTGGGCCCCACAAACACCGTCGTGAGCTTCGCGTACAGCTTCTTTGGCTTCTATATTCGATAAACACCGTAGCAGCAATGCATCATAGGATTGCCGATACAGCATTTTTGTCTCTGTATCGTAGAAGAATCTGAGAGAACATCTTCTGATAGAAGTGACTACTTTTGGATTCTCCGATAAGATGCCGTAGAATACGAAGTCAATAAACGGAAGTCTCCAGTCATGTGTTTCGTCGACCGCCAGGGCAGAGTAACTCACAGCAAATTGTACGTTGTTCTTAGGACAAACCAATTTATGGCCTACTACGTCCACCAAATGATGAGTATGATTTGGAACCGCCAGAGAAGCGGCAAGTCCTGTTTGGGCATCGGCTTCAATATTTCGGAGTCTTGGAACATGTTCTATGAAGAACCCTTTTAAGGACGTGATGATGGCGATTGCTATCTGATGATAAGGGATTATGTCTTCAGGGCGAACTTCATATGAACCCCAAATCTGATTGGTGATTAACAGTGAATCGCCATATGCTTCCAGGTACTCTACCCCCAGTTCCTTCGCAAGTCGGAGGCCGATGACCAAGGTGTTGTACTCGGCCACGTTGTTTGAACAAGATTTTGTGAGTGAGTATGCCCGATTGATCACCAATTAGGAGGAAGAAATCAATACCACTTCGACCCCAACGACGATATTGCCCTTGGGCCCGGTTCTCGAAGCACCGTTGAAGAACATTCGCCAGACAGTATCATGGGAAGCCATATTAGAATTGGCGACCTCATCTGGGATTTCTTCGTATATTCTGGTTGACTCCGAACCTGGATGGGCTGCTAAAAAGTCTGCCAGAGCTTGACCTTTAACAGCCTTCTGTATGACGAAGATCATATGGTAGGGAGAGAATAATATCGCCCAGGTAGCAAGATGAGAGCTGAGTGCACCTGGCTTGGTCATGAGAACCCTGAGGGGGTTAACTCGATATATGACATGGATGGTTTGTCCTGTAACATAGTGTCGCTTCTTCTGGATGGCGAACACCAAAGCGAGACATTCCTTTTCTACGGCGGTGTATCTATGCTTAAGTCCTATCATCATTCGGCTGAGATAATAGATGGCATGTTCATGCCCTGCATCATTGTTCTGTGGTAATAAAGCACCAAGGGAATGCTCTATTGCTCGTACGTAAAGCAAGAATGGCTTTCCAGCAACCAGGGCCACCAGGACTGGAGGGTTAGACAGATATTCTTTAATGTTGTCGAAGGCGCATTGGCACTCTTCATTCCATACGAAGGAGACACCCTTCTTCATGAGGTGAGTGAATTGTTGACACCGCACAGAGAGGTTAGAGATAAACGTCCTGATATAGGCTAGCATCCCTTAAAGGCCTCTGAGTTCTCGGAGATTTCTCGGGGGATGGGTACTACGTCGTCTTGTGTCCTCGTCGGCAAAAAGCTGCCGAATTGGACTGACACCATGTTGGCAGCGACTGTCACCTCCTCGGAATTAATGTCCAGGGCCTTGGAGTCGATGAGATTTTGGATGTACCGCTTCAATTGGAAGCAGTCTTGTGTAGCATGGTGGACATAGCGATGGTAGTGACAATACTTGGGGCTCTCCATCTTTGCAGGTCGAGGTTCACGCCTTGGCGGAGGGAGCTGAATTTTATCTCCTTGTAAGAGCATGTCAAAGATGGGTTTGACATGATTATCCTCGAAGGAGTAAGTCATCTACGGCCACTGCTTTTCTGCCTGCTTCGGTTCGGGCTTCGGGGCTTTGTCGGCCACCATAGCCGGTTTGCCCTTGTTGTCTCAGTTGTTGGAGGAATTACCACCGTTGTTGTTGTGGGTGATAGAACTGGAAATTCCCAGGAACCTTCCTTTGGTGTGCATATTGATCGATAAAAAGTTAAACAGAACTAATACGTGTTCTAACCCTTCATAGGCGGAAACTAGGGTTCACGAATTATACCTGCGGCGGAAAGGAGACAAGTAATTCCTGGCAATCTCGAGCGGACGACCCCAAGATCTTCTGCACGTATTCCTTCCTCGAGTTGGACGTCGTGTGGGCGACGATCTCCCAACATTTTTTTCTCCTTGGCAGCCCTCTCTTTCTCTCCTTACGTGAATCACGAATTTAGAGAAATTTCAGATTTTTGATCAGTCAAGTGGCGGCCAGAGAATAGAGGATATATATAGGCTACGGCAGGGACCATGAGGAGAAATTAGGGTTAGGCCTCCTAACGGATCTGGATATCACGTGTTCAGCCCGAACACACAATCCAAGCCCATTAACAATGGCTCGGTCCACTAATGAGCTATTATTTTACTACCTTTCTAATCCCAAATTATGTTTGTGGGCTCCTTTTATTATATGCTCGTTTGGCTCCCCATGTTAAGATATCGTATGTCCGTCGATCAAATTATGTTACTGACAACTATATTGATTCGACATCTTTTATCCTTAAGTAGTACCGCTCAACTTTATTTGTCATGTCAGATATAATCCACCTGCAGGGTTTACATGACAATCCTTATGAGCTCCTTAAGAGGACATCATCAACCCGATGTATCCGGACATGGATTCCATTTATAATCAACAGTCCATCATACATACAATGTTATTACCCAATTTATAGAGGTTGTTGATCCATAATAAATCTCACTCTTTTATGAGTCAAAGTAATGCACACTGCATATACATGTCTATTATTATATCCGGATTAAGAGCACGAGCATCCATAATAACAGAGGTGTTTGTTCTCTTATGTAGTCAGTACAAAGAGAACAACCTCAAGTGGTCATGTTCAATACACACAAAGTGTACTAGTATAAACCTATAGTCAAGATAGACTAATACCAGATTACACTACAAAATTTCCAATAGATTGTCCAAGTCCATCTAGGTTGTGAACTATTTATATACTCTATAGAAAACTGATAATATGATCTTCTGTGTGATAGCATACACCATATTATCTACAATATAGAATATCAGACATTTGCATTAACACTTGCAACAAATACAATATGCAAACATTTGCCCATATGATTCTCATTCAAAATTTAAGGAAATAAGGTTACTACAAAAGTGATGCTTTTAGTATATAACCCTAACAATCTCCCACTTATACTCAAAGCATTGCTTTTCAGTATACTGTTACAAATCTTCCACTTACACTTAAAGCCATGCTGCTACACATCTGACTCCCATTCCCTCAACATGACTATCAAAAGCCTTAGCTGGTAAGCTCTTTGTAAAGGGATCAGCTAGGTTGTCGACTAATGCTATGTTGATCACAGCAACTTTTCCTTTCTTTACGAAATCTCGTATCAGGTGGTACTTAGGCTCAATGTGTTTTTTAGCCTTATGGGATCGTGGTTCCTTCGAGTTTGCAACTACACCACTATTATCACAATAAAGTGTAATAGACTTAGGCAAAATAGGTACCACATCCAAGTCCAACAGAAAGTTTCTGAGCCAAACCGCTTCTTTGGCTGCCTTAGAGGCTGCCACATACTCGGCTTCCATGGTGGAATCAGCAATACATTTTTGCTTGATACTCCTCCACACAATGGCTCCACCTCCCAAAGTAAACACATAACCTGAGGTAGATTTCTTGGAATCCCTATCTGACTGAAAATCTGAGTCTATATACCCTAAGGGAACTAAACTATCTGCCTGGTAAACTAGCATATACTCTTTAGTCCTTTTCAGGTACTTCAAAATATGCTTTACGGCCATCCAGTGCTCTTATCCTGGGTTAGACTGATATCTGCTGACCATGCCTACGGCAAAGCAAATGTCTAGTCTCGTACATAGCATTGTATACATTAAGCTTCCTTCTGCTGAAGCATAAGGAACTGCCTTCATGTTCTCTATATCTTTAGTTGTCCTCAGACCCTACTCCTTTGATAGAGCAATTCCATGTCTAAAAGGTAAGAAACCTTTCTTAGAATTTTGCATACTAAAACGAGTTAGTACAGTATCGATATAGGAAGCTTGGGATAAGCCCAATATCCTTTTCTTGCGATCTCGTAGAACTTTGATCCCAAGGATGTGACCTAATTCTTCCAAGTCCTTTATATCAAACTGTTTGGATAACCATACCCTTACATCAGATAACACCTTCACATTGTTTCCAATGAGCAAGATGTCATCCACATAAAGTACTAGGAATACCACCACGTTTCTGTCACATTTTCTGTATACACATGATTCATCCTGACATTGATCAAATCCATAGGATTTTATCACCTGATCAAAACATATGTTCCAAGATCTGGAAGCTTGCTTAAGTCCATAAATGGACTTCTTGAGCTTACAAACAAGATGCTCCTGGCCCTTTTCAATGAACCCGTCTAGTTGCTTCATATAGATGTCTTCCTCAAGACTTCTATTAAGGAAAGATGTCTTGAAATCCATTTGCCAAATCTCATAATCGAGATGAGCTGCAATAGATAAAAGAATCCGGATAGACTTAAGCATGGCTACAGGAGAAAAGGTTTCCTCATAATCGATACCCTCTCTTTGGGTAAAACCTTTTGCTACAAGCCGAGCTTTAAAGGTTTCAACCTTACCGTCTGATCCTTTTTTTTCTCTTATAGACCCACTTGCATCCAATGGCTTTTACACCAACGGGTGGTTCTACAAGCTTCCAGACCTGATTAGAATCCATAAATTCTATTTTAGATATCATTACTTTTTGCCAAGACTCTGCATCTTTATCTTGGAGTGCTTCATTGTTGGTACAGGGATCATAATCTTGTTTCTCAGGGACGAAGTCTGACGACTCTCCCAAGAACATATATCTATCAGGTTGTATCACAACCCTCCCTCTACGACGAAAAACTATCGGTTGTGGTGTAACATTTATAACACATTGTGCAGTTATTTGTCGTTCATCCTCTTGTACTGTTGGTACTGAAGTACTTGGAGTCTCACGTCTCAATTCTTCTAGAACAACTCTACTTGTGGGTTTATGGTTCATCACATAGTCTTCCTCTAAGAATCGGGCATTGGTGCTAACAATGACCTTCTGATCCTTAGGACTATAAAATAAACCTCCTTTCGTTCCTCTTGGATAGCCTACAAACAAGCATACTTCTGTACGAGATTCCAACTTATCTGCTTTCCCATTCAGCACATGTGCTGGACTACCCAAATACGAACATATTTCAGACTAGGCTCACGCCCAATCCATAGCTCTGTAGGAGTAAGAGATACTGACTTAGAAGGAACCAAGTTCAAAATATAAGCTGCAGTCTCTAAGGCATATTCCCAAAACGAATCTGGCAAATCCGAATAACTCATCATTGATCTAACCATCTCCATAAGAGTTCTATTCCTTCTTTCGGCTACACCATTCTGCTGGGGCGTTCCAGGTGCAGTCAATTGGGATGCAATCCCAGCCTCTGATAAATAATCCCAAAAATCTCCAAAGAGGTACTCGCAACCACGATCTGATCGTAATGACTTGATACATTTTCCATGACGTTTCTTCGTTTCAGCCTTGTACTCTTTGAATTTCTCAAAGCACTCAGACTTACGGTGCGTCAAATAAATGTTTTCATACCTTGAATAATCGTCAATAAATGTGACAAAATATTCAAAGCCACCTCTAGCTTGGATAGTTATGGGTCCACACAAATCAGAATGAACCAATTCCAACACATCTTTGGCCCTATACCCCTTTGCCGTAAAAGGCCTTTTGGTCATTTTACCTTACAAGTAGGATTCACAGACTGGTAGTGCCTCCACTTCCAATGAACTCAAAGGTCCATCTTCAACCAGTCTTTGAATCCTTCTTAGGTTAATATGCCCCAATCGCAAGTGCCAAAGATATGTTTGGCTCATATAAGAAGGTTCTTTTCTCTTATTTAAGTTAGATGACATATTATTCATTTCCATAAGTTGTATTGTAGAAGAAATAGAATTAATGATATACAAATTATCAACCAATGTACCAGAACAGATAAAATATTTATTCTTTCTAATAACAATATTGTGATTAAAATAAACTGAATATCCATCCTTAACTAACATAGAAACAGAAACTAAATTCCTTCTAAGTAAAGGTGCATAAAGACAATCTCTCAATGTCAAAGACTTATTTCTACCAAAAGATAAAGTAACATCTCCTAATGCAAAGACCGATACTTTTGTAGCATCACCCATGAACAAGCATATCTCTCCATCACTTAGCCGTCTGGTTTCCTGGAATCCCTGTAATGTATTACAGATATGATTAGTGGCTCATGTATCTACACACCAGGTGCCGGTAGATAACACCGCTAAACATGTTTCAACTACTAGTAAATGAGATATACCTTCTTTGTTCTCTTGTTTGAGAAGTGGACAATCAGTCTTCCAATGTTCTGACCCTTTGCACTTGAAATATTTACCTTTCGGCTTTTTTACCGCGCCTTGAGGTCCCATGCCCTTCTTTGCTGAGTTTGCTTGTTTCTGAATGTTATTCTTCTTCTTACCACCTTTTGGCTTAGAAGTAGAAGCCTTTTCATAAACAAAAACATGACCACTCTGCCTAAAGAGAGATTCAGCATCCTGTAGCTCTTTTGCAAGTTCTGCCAAACTATACAACCTTTTGTTCCTGTTGTAATTAAGGCAAAAATTGTCAAAAAATTTAGGCAGAGTCCCGAGAATGATATCGACTTGGGATTCCCCATCGATTTCAGCTCCAAGGATCTCCATCTCATTCAGATGACCCATTATCTTGAGAACATGATCCCTTACTGGTGTACCCTCAGCCATTTTTGTATTCATCAAACATTTCATAGCAAACTGCCTAGCTGCTCTAGTCTGATGTCCGAAGAGTTCCTTGAGGTCATACATCATGTATAAGCAGTGGCCATGTCCTAATGCTGATGTTGTAGTACATTTGACATAGATGCCAGAATGTAACATTGTGCCATCTCATCTGCCTTTTTCCACTTCTTATAAGCCTCTTTGACCACTTCATCAGAGTTAGCATCAGGCTTAGGTGGGCATTCCTCAACAAGTATATATTTGTACTACTCAGTAGTCAGAACAATATCCAAATTACTTTTTCAGTCAATATAATTAGGTCCACTAAGTTTGTTTTCTTTAAGAATCACCATAAGTGGACTGAAAGAACCCATTTTTGAAATCCTAAGAATCACATAAATAAAATATGTAGGGAAAAACAAAACTTTTTGAATTAACTAAATATTGATTCCCTTAAAACAATAATAAGAAATTAACCAACACCTTGAACACCATGAATTTAGCATGCTACGATAGTGTGGACGTATACAAATTCAACTTTGTTCAAGTATGTTTTTCTTATTAATTTTACTATCATGTCAACATAATTTTATGACAAATAAAATTAATATGCTGGTCTTGCTCTAGTCTTACAAATAATAGCAGTGACTCCGATGGGGAGGATACCAATATTTGTATCTAAGTGTATACCATTACTTAATACTAAGTCCATTACCTTGTAATGAGTTCCTTCAAATAGAGAAGTGAAGACATACTAGGTAACTTTCTACAATTATCCCAAAGAAAGTTTGTACTGGTGATCCATAATTATACTCATCCGATATGGAGGAAAGTACAATAGCCAACACGCAAGTATAATTACATCACCTACAAACCAATAATGGAGACCATAGGATTTAAACTAAATAAATATCCTCTCCCACTTAGTTATTTAACAATGAAGGTTTTTCTACTAGTTGATATTATGTCCATGTTGTCCATTATTAATGTAGGCTTGGTTTTAAAAAAAAACAACCAAGAATAATAAACATGCATAATCAGAAAAAGCAAAATGACAAAAATAAGAGAAAATATCCAACTATTATGGTCATTTTGCTGCTCCATCCTCAACTATCCGAATCCAAAATCTGGCGCTGCGCAGATCTATTCGGGAATTGAAAATCATCGAAAATCATTTGTCTGCCTCTGGACAGCTTAAAACCAGCATCTCGTCCGACGTCAGAAACAACCACCACCGCCATCACGATTGATCAAAAATAATTAAAATTACATCAATCCTATGCCTCCCGAAGGAGTTCACACATAATCTAGATTGCAAAAACAATAAGCATGATCAACCCTCATAATTTTAATTACATCCATAGCAACAACAACATCCATGACATGTCCGTGGTTTAAACAATACAATAAAAAACATGCATTGGACCATAATAGTTGGATCTAAGATGCCTATAAAACCGAGTTAGAACATGTCTATATCTATCGACTATTACACAGCACAGGTTTTATTGGACAACATGGACGTATCAATCAATGCGTAGATCTAAAGTTGCTTTGATACCAATTGATAGAACTGGAGATTTCCAGGACACTTTCTTTGGTATGCATATTGATCGATAGAAAGTTAAACAGATCTAATACGTGTTCTAACCATTCATAGACAGAAATTAGGGTTCACGAATTATATCTGCGACGAAAATGAGACAAGTAATTCCTGGCAATCTCGAGCGGACGACCCCAAGATCTTCTGCATGTATTCCTTCCTCGAGTTGGACGTCGTGTGGGCGACGATCTTCCAATATTTTCTTCTCCTTGGCAGCCCTCTCTTTCTCTCCTTATGTGAATCACGAATTTAGAGAAAATTTCAGATTTCTGATCAGTCAAGTGGCGGCCAGAGAATAGAGGATATATATAGACTACGGCAGGGACCATAACAAGAAATTAGGGTTAGGCCTCCTAACGGATCTGGATATCCCGTGTTCAGCCCGAACACACAATCCAGGCCCATTAACAATGGCTCGGTCCACTAATGAGCTATTGTTGTACTACCTTCCTAATCCCAAATTATGTTTGTGGGCTCCTTTTATTATATGCTCGTTTGCCTCCCCATATTAAGATATCGTATGTTCGTCGATCAAATTAAGTTACTGACAACTATATTGATTCGACATCTTTTATCCTTAAGTAGTACCTCTCAACTTTATTTGTCATGTCAGATATAATCCACCTGCAGGGTTTATATGACAATCCTTATGAGCTCCTTAAGAGGACATCATCAACCCGATGTATCGGGACATGGATTCTATTTATAATCAACAGCCCATCATACATACAATATTATTACCCAATTCATAGAGGTTGTTGATCCATAATGAATCTCACTCTTTTATGAGTCAAAGTAATGCACACTGCACATATATGTCCGTTATTATATCCGGATTAAGAGCACGAGCATCCATAATAACAGAGGTGTTTGTTCTCTTATGTAGTCAGTACAAAGAGAACAATCTCAAGTGGTCCTGTTCAATACACACAAAGTGTACTAGTGTAAACCTATAGTCAAGATAGACTAATACCAGATTATACTACAACCTTTCCAATAGATTGTCCAAGTCCATCTCGGATGTGAACTTTTTATATACTCCATAGAAAACTGATAATATGATCTTCTGTGTGACACCACACACCATATTATCTAAAATATAGAATATCAGATATTTGCATTAACACTTGCAACAAATACAATATGTAAACATTTGCCTATATGATTTTCATTCAAAATTTAAGGAAATAAGGTTACTACAAAAGTGATGCTTTTAGTATATAACCCTAACAGTTGGCATTAGGGCGTTTGCCCTTGTCGTCTCCCTCCGAGATGTACAATCCCAGTTGGCGAGCTTTCTTCAACTTGCCTTCTGCGCTAGTGGCGCTGATGATGAAAGTCTTCCAGTCCTGAAATTGACTTTCGCCCATCCAGAGGCTGATTGTGGGGAGCAGCCTCTTTTGGCAAATTTTAATCAAGGAAGAGTCCGGATTACCGGAGGGCAACTTCATCGTGGTTTGGCGAAACCGTTCAATGTAGTTCCTTGTCAGCTCCTTCTCTCCTTGGACAACATCCATAAGGGTTGACATTGTCACCTCTTGTCCTACCTCATAGAACCTCTCCAGGAATATATGTTTGAAGCCGACAAAGAAATGGATGCAGTTGTCCGACAGGTTGTGGTACCAGTCGAATGCGACTCCCTCCAAGGCCTCCACGAACAACCGTATTAGGATGGTGTCGTCATGCGGCAGATGATCTGCTGTGACCTCAAAGTAGGTTACGTATCGGCTTGCAGAGGTTTTTCCATCATATAGATTAGTGTTGAATGGCTTGTACCATGGAGGGAAGGGGACATCTTTCTATGTAGCAGGATACGGCTGTCGTATCATGAGGTCTTTAGAGGTTTCTCGGGCGTGAAACATTGTCCGAAGCTCCTGGACCTCTCTTCTTGCCTCCTGAGCCTCATCTGCAGCAGTGGAAGACGACATCCTGGGTGGATTATCACCTGGGTTGGTGCAGTTGTGTTTGAGTCCGCATTGACGGTGGGACCCAAACTTGTTTGGCCAGGCGTCCTTCCTTGGAGAGTCGGTCGGGCTGCCTTGATCTCGTCTACTAACTTGACCAAGGTATGAAGTATGGCCTCAAGAGTGTCAAGGTGTTGTTGGTCGCTGGGACCGTCCTGGTCATTCTCAGTCATAAATACTGTTCTCATACGAGGAACAGTGGAAGGAACTGTGGAGGATGTTCTCTCCGAATCATACCCTCGAATGAGGAAGTCGTCGGGATATATCGGAATGTTCTCCTCCTGTTCGGACTCGAAGGAAGTGCTACCCCCTGCATAGGAGGTTGCCTCATCTTGGCACCTATGGACGTTTCCAGCGTGTCTGGTTCTGTTGCATCTGTTGGGGGAACTGTCTCCCCTGGTTGATCTTCTTAGAACACCGGATTGTTATGGATGTTCCTGGAAGTGCTACCCCCAACTTCGGCTACCCCCAGGGATGTAGATGACGAATTTCCAAGTGTTGAAGATTTTGTCTTCGAGCGGGTGCCTTGATAAATTCCTCCTGTGGTGGTTATGGACAACCACTTGGACGAGGGTTTCCTAGCCGTGCTAGTGGAGATCATCGGGCTGGAAACATTTACTTTTTTCTTTTACTTGCTGGTAGGGACCTTCCGGGTAGAATTGCAGGAGACGAAAGGAAGCACCTCGTCTCATGAGCTTTGTTCTAGGACCGGTCCTGGCTACTGCAGTCGTTGGAAGACGGACTGCCGGTCCTCTTGTATAGCTATTTTGTTGCAGCAGCTATTGACAATGACTTGAGTGCAGTGATGTCCATGAAAGGACTCTCTGCACACCAAGGTTTCTCCTCTTTCCTTGCGCTTGTGAAGGATCACATCATGCAAGTCAAGTGCTTCTCGAGCAACCTTTACACTCATTTTGTGGGCCCGAGAATCCTGAGCACACGAGTGAGTTGGTAGCATGTTTTCTCTCTGATGTGGGGCTAGTAAAAGCACTTGGCCTCGATCATTGTTGGGAGACTCTTGGGAACCACCCTGTCCATTTGCCGACAGGGCTGGACACGGGTAGTTTTGTACAACTTTCCATCAATGGCCCACATAACAGTTAGCGGGACTCCATGATGGTCAGAAATTGGGACAGCTGACTGATCTTGACGAGCCCGCGCTGTCCTAGACTTCTTTGCTCTAGCACCCGAAGGCACGTAGTAAGAAGAATCCAAGTTGTGCCGTACAGAGTCTGGCACATCCTCATGGGAGCTTCTGAGGTCAGGACCGCATGAGAGGCGGTCGAAGACTGAACCCGAGCCGCATAGGATGGATGGTCTGCGGTTGGATGCCGCAGAAGCCATCTCCCTGTGGCTGGGCTTGGCGACCGCATAAGCACGCTGTATGCGGCTGGGATAGGTGGCCGCATGAGCGGTCTGCATGCGGCTGAGATTGGCGGCCGCATGAACTTTCTGTATGCGGCTGGAGCTCGTGGCCGCATGAGGCTTCTACATGCGGCAGGGTTTGGTAGCCGCATGAGTCTCCTACATGCGGCTGAGATTGGTGGCTGCATGAGCCTTTATGCGGCTGGCGCCCTTATGCGGCTACTTCTTGGACCGCACAGAGTTCCCACTTGCCCCCACAAGTCCAATATTTTAATACTTTCCTCTGCAAGACTTGGGGACAGCAGGGTCCTCTGCGGCCTAAAGTGGGTCTGCATGTGAGTCTTCTCCGCCATCTTGGGCAGCAGAGAACACTTCTTCCAGAGCTTGGGGAGGAGCAGCAGTTTTGGGCCTCCACTTCCTACGGGCCTTCTTCGTGCCGGCTCGCTTCTGGACCGGGCTAGCACTCCCGTCAGAGAGCATCTCTTCAAACGCGTGCTGGTCGAAGCGAACAACCAGCATCTGTTCCGTGGAGTCGAGTGTGATAGCGTCCGATTGCGTCACCAACTTCTCAGCAGTAGAGAAGTTAGTCCCCAGCAGAGTCGCCATCATGTTTGCCATTGATTATCTAAGAACAGAACAATTTTATGGGAGGACTGAACTTTGATTCATAATTACAAACTCGCTTGTACAAAAGAAAGCCTAGGAACAAATCCTAGGAAAAGCAATCTAAGTACAATTGTTTAATTTGGATTCTGGGGGGTGACGGTAGAGGCTCGGGAAAGTGCTATCAACTCTGCCTTACTCCTTGGACGATCGAACGCAACCTCGGCTCCGGCAAAGAAATGCTCTCTATATCTCTCTCTGTGTCTGTGTGTGTGTACAAGGGAATAACACCTTGCTATTTATAGGAATTTGTGATGAGTGGGGTGTACAGCCACTTGGACACATTCATGTAACTGTGCCTTGAGAAGTGGGCAGTTGGGGATTGGTTAAGATTAACCTTAATCTGTTTGTTGCAATAAATCTGGACTGTTATGTTGGTTAAAATAAATCTGAACTGCTATGATCTGTTGGTTGCAATAAATCTGAGTTGTTAAGACCTATTCAACTTCTGCCACGTGTCCCAACTGCCACTAGGTCGTGAGCCGCATGATGGACTGTCCCCCTGTCCTAGCCGCATGAGGGTGGCCTCATAACCGAGCCGCATGAGGGTGGCCTCACAACCGAGCCGCATGAGGGTGGCCTCACAACCGTGTCGTATAAGGGTGGCCTCACAACCGAGCCGCATGAGGATCACTCAGGCGATCCGCATAAAGGACTTTCTTGGAATTTATGAACTGTGCCAGCTATCACAAAGATTTTTTTCTTTTTATGAGCATGTCGCATCTTTTCTTTATGTCAGAGCCATCATTGCTGTCACTTAGTGTCAGAGCATTTAATGGCCAGCTGCACAGAGTAATTATGGCCAGCTCATAAGGCCACGTGGCTCCTTCTGAGCCGCATAAAGCTTTCTGAGCCGCATGCGGCTCTGAGGGATTTTTGAGCCGCATGAGACCCCCCAGTTCTGAGCCGCATGGAGTTTCTGGGCCGAATAAGAATTTATTATTTTTTCCATGCTTCTATAATGTAAACTGTGTACATGTAAGAAAAAGGAAGCATGTAAACATTAAAGATAAACTAGACATGTGAGCATGTTAAGTAGTCGGGACATGTGAGAATGTTAGGTAACTGGAACATGTGAGCATGTTAGGTAACTGGAGCATGTGAGCATGTTAGATAACTTGGACATGTGAGCATATTAGATCTATATAGAACGACAAATGATAAGATCACTTAGGAACTAATCAGGAACCCAAGTTACAACCCGTAAACCAAATAAGGACCGGGGTTGTAACCCTTCTCCTGAAAAGAACTTTAGTATCTAATCATTTACCGGCAAAAGTAAAGCATAAACAAAGATGTGCTAAAAATAAACAAATTCGGACACTGCCTAGACAAACTAGACTAGACTGGACTCCATACAATAGTCACGACCAAGCAATAAGTACGGATTTATACATTAGCTAACTAGGTTGTCACAATCCTAATTACTAACAAATGCAAGTTTAAGAATTTCAAGTCCAGCACCTGCCCGCTACTACCTAAATGGTCCAAGCCAAAGGAGCAATGGTAATAGTGGATACATCGCCCAGGAGATAAATGTACCCGGTGTAACACTCGACGGTGCGCTGGAAGTGTGCTCATCATGACAGATAGCTCCAAATCCCAAGTATATATATATATAATGCTAAGACCAAAGGGGCAACAGGTAACCGGGAAATTCTCAATGATCTATGTAATCAAGCTAGTTGTTTAGTGCTTAATATTTTCTTGTTGGATTTCTGGTGTGGCATTCCGCAGAATCCATCCTAGACATGAGACATGCAAGACTGGACAAAAGCAAGAATGTGCACCATAACAAGCCACAATAAGAAAATATAATAAACAAGAAGCTAGGAGTGCGCTACGACGAACCACTATAGGGTGTGCGCCATGACAGGCCACTATCATGTAAGCAAAGAAAGACATGTGCAAGAGTGCACCACGCCGGGTCACTATCTAGTAAGCAAAGAAGACATGTAAGAAGTGTGCGCCACGACGGGCCACTATCATGTAAGCAAAGAAGACATGTAACAATATCATAGCTTGTAAGAAAGAATCTATCAAAAAGACATCATGGCATGTGGGAAACAATAATTAAAGCTAAGTACATTTCATAAAAAAATGATTGAACATGTGCCAGTGTCAAGTGTATATAGGTTGTACAATCATTCTCTAACTATGTAAGATCATCTAATCATGTTAAGAAATCATTACAATCGAAAAATATATCAAAAACGGGCAGAAACGGGCAAAAACAGAATAAAACGGCATAAAATGGCATACCGGCGGTATACCGGCCTAAAGACAGAAAGTTTCTGGTACAAAAATCGGTATACCGGATGTATACACGGCATGCCAGCGGTATACCGATTTTTCAAACAGCAACAAAATTAGATTTTTGCCAAAACTTGTTTCGGCCATAAAAACTTCGTTTCAAATCAAAATTCGGATTTTTAAAAGTCAAAATTGCATATAATTGAATTCCCTACAACATGGAACTATTAGATTTCAAAAATTCAAAGATTTGGTAGATCAAAATCTCAAAATACTCCCAAAAATAGGTTTTTGGGACACCAAAACGGGTTCCAATTGCCACCAAACTCAAAATCCATGATATACAAACTATGTGAGGGCCTCATATATGTATATGTGACCAAGATCCATGATGGTAACACTAGTATCACTCTTGATACCAAGTTTTCTACTAAGTCCATATTGGGTTTTAACAGAAAATCAAAACCTTGCCTAAACAAATTTTGGAAACATGCATATATAAGAGAATCATAAGGAAAATATATTTAACAAAACGAGTTTAGAACAATTCTAAGTATTTACTACCAAGGGAAATAAAATAATAAAAAAAAACATTTTTGTTCAAGATTTGGCAAGATGTACTTGCCTAGGTTAAGCTCCAAGCCTAATCTTCTACTCCTCCTCCTATGGGGGTTAGACACCACACCCAAGGCCTCAAGTCCAAGCTCTTGGCAAGCTCCAAGGGAGAGAGAAAGGAAGAAGAAATGAATAGAGAGTTGTAGAAGCATGAATAAGAATTGTAATTCATATACGGCCAAGATTTAGCAGGCGGCTCAAAAGCTTGAAGAGTTTTATGCGGCTTGGAAAGTCCCAGAGAGCCGCATGCGGCTCAGGAATTTCATGCGGCTCAGGAAGAGCCACATGGCCTCATGCGGCTCAAAATAGCCCGATTATAGCTGGCCATAATTACTCCCTGCAGCTGGCCATTAAATGCTCTGACATAAAGTGACAGTTCTTACGGCTCTGACATAATGATGAGACGCGTCATGCTCATCAAAAGACGAGAAAATCTCTGAGATAGTCGGCGTAGTTCACAAATTCCAAGGAGGATTAATTATGCGGACCGCCTAGGCCACCCTTATGCGGCTCGGTTGTGGGGGCCACCCTTATGCGGTTCAGTTGGGGGGCCACCCTTATGCGGCTCGGTTGTGAGGCAACCCTCATGCGGCTCGGTTGTGGGGCCACTTTCATGCGGCTCGGTTGTGGGAACCACCCTCATGCGGATCAGTTGTGATGCCATCCTCATACGGCTCGGTTGTGAGGCCATCATCATGCGGCTCAGTTGTGAGGCCATCCTCATGCGGCTCGGTTGTGAGGCCACCCTCATGCGGCTCAATTATCATGCCACACTCATACGGCTCTGGCAGGACGCCCAGTTCATGCGGCTCACATCATAATGGCAGTTGGGACACGTGGCAGAAGATTGACTAAGACTTATCCATTCGGATTTATTGCAACCAATAAATCATAACAATGGAGATTTATTGTAACCAACACAACAGCCTAGATTGATTTCCAACAAATAGATCAAGGTTAATCTTAACCAATCTCCAACCGTCCACTTTTCAAGGCACAGTTACTGCACACCCCGCTCATCACAAAGTCCTATATATAGCAGGAAATTATTCCTTTGCAGAGACAGAGAAAAGCACATGCACAGAGACATATAGAGCAATACAGAACCGAGCAGAGAGAGAGCTTTTCTTTGCCGGAGCCAAGGTTGCATTCGATCCTCCAAGGAGTAAGGCAGAGTTGATAACACTTTCCCGAGCCTCTACCGTCATCTCGTAGAATCAAAACTAAACAATTGTACTTAGATTGCTTTTCCTAGGTTTTGTTCCTAGGCTCTCTTTGTACGAGCGAGTTTGTAATTGTGAGTTAAAGTTCAGTCCTCCCATAAAACTGTTCTGTTCTTTGATAATCAGTGGCAAACACGATGGCGACTCTACTGGGGACTAACTTCTCCACTGCTGAGAAGTTGGTGAAGCAATCGGACGCAACCAAGCTTGGCTCCATGAAACATATGCTGGTGGTTCGCTTCGACCAGCAAGCATTTGAAAAGATGCTCTCCGACGGGAGCGCTAGCCCGGTCCAGATGTGAGCCTGCACGAAGAAGGCCTGCAGGGAGTAAGGGTCCAAATCATTTGCTCCTCCCCAAGCTCTGGAAGAAGTGTTCTCTGCTGTCCAAGACGACGGAGAAGACTCGCATGCGGCTCCACTTCAGACCGTAGAGGACTCTGCTGTCCCCAAGTCCGGCAGAGGAAAATACTACGATGCTGGACTTACAGGGGCAAAGAGGGACTCTATGCGGTCCAGGAAGAAGCTGCATGAAGACTCATGCGGCCACAAAAGCCAGCCGCATGCAGAAAGCTCATGCGGCCAAAATATCCAGCAGTATGGAGTTGGCTCATGTAGCCACGACTTCCAGCCGCATACAGAAGGTTCATGCGGCCACATCTTCTTGCAGCATACAAATTGCTCAAGCGGCCACAAATGCCAGCCGCATGCAGACTGCTTATGCGGCCACAAATGCCAGCCGCATGCAGATAACCTATGCAGCCACCAATCCCAACCGCAGACCATCTGCTCCATGCGGCTCGGGTTCAGTCTTTGACCGCCTCTCATGCGGTCCTGACCTCAGAGGCTCTCAGGAGGATGTGCCAGACTCTGTGACACACAACTTGGACTCTTCCTACTATGCACTTTCAGGTACTAGAGGAAAGAAGCCTAGGACAGCGCGAGCTCAGTCAGCTGTCCCAACTATTCCGTGGACATCTGATAGAAAGTTGTACAAAACTATCCGTGTCAAGCCTCCGACGACCAACGGACGGGATAGTTATCAAGAATCTCCCAACAATGATCAGGGGCAAGTACTCTTACTAGCACCACATCAGAGAGCAGGAAGGATGCCAACACACTCGTGTGCTCGGGACTCCGGGGCCCACAAAATGAGTGACTTACGTGATGTGTTTCTTCACAAGTGCAAGAAAAGAAAAGAAAGCTTGGTGTGCAGAGAGTCCTTTCATGGACATCACTGCACTGAAGTCATTCTCAACTACTGCTGCAGCAAGAAAGCAGTACAAGAGGACCGGCAGTCCGTCTTCCAACGACTGCAGCAGCCAGGACCGGTCCTGCAACAAAGCTCAGGCGACGTGGCGCTTCATGTCGCCTCCTACAATTCTGCTCGGAAGATCCCAACCGACACGGCAGGAAAGAAGATAAATATTTCCAACCCGACGATCTCAACTAGCATAGCCAGGAAACTTGTATCCAAGCGGCTATCCCCAACCACCTTAGGAGGAGTTTAACAGGGCACCCGCTCAAAGACGAAATCTTTGACACTGGGGGATTCATCAACTGCACCTCAGGGGGTAGCCGAAGCTGGGGATAACACCCATCGGAACATCCATGACAATTCGGTAGTCCAAGAAGATCAACCAGGGGAGACAGTTCCCCCAGCAGATGCAACGGACCTAGATGTCCATGGGTCCTAAGATGAAGCAACCTCCGATACAGGAGGTAACACTTCCTCCGAGTCCAAACCGGAGGAGAACATCCCCACGTACCCCGACGACTTCTCTCTACGAGGGTATGATTCAGAGAGCACGTCTTCTACCGTGCCTTCTACCGTCCCTCGTATAAGAATGGCATTCATGACTGGAAATAATCAAGACGGTCCCAGCGATCGACAGTGCCTTGACACTCTTGAGGCCATACTTTATACCTTGTTCAAATCAGTAGATGAGATCAAGGCGGCTCTACCAGCTCTCCAAGGAAGGACGTCTGGCAAAACAAGCATAGGTCCCTCCATCAATGCGGACTCAAACACAACTGTACCAAGCTCGGGCGATAATCCACCCAGAATGTCGGCTCCCACCATAGCAGAAGAGGACAGGAAAGCAAGAAGAGAGGTCCAGGAGCTTCGGGCAATGTTTTACGCCCGAAAAATCTCTCAGCACCTGAGGACGCGACAACCGTATCGTGCTACATGGAGAGATGGCTCCTTCCCACCAAAATATAAACCATTTTCCATCAATCCATATGATGGAAAGACATCTACAAGCCAGTATATGAACTACTTTGAGGTCACAACCGATCATCTGCCGTATGACGACGCCATCCTTACACGATTGTTCGTTGGGGCATTGGAGGGAGTCGCATTCGGCTGGTACCGCAACTTGTCGGACAACTGCATCTACTCCTTTGCCGGCTTCAAGCATATGTTCTTGGAGAGGTTCTATGAGGTGGGACAAGATGTAACAATGTCAACCCTCATGGATGTCGTTCAAGGAAAAAAGGAGCTGACAAGGAACTACATTGAACGGTTTCGTCAAACCGCGATAAAGTTGCCCTCCGGTAACCTGGACTCTTCCTTAATTGAAATTTGCCAAAAGAGGCTGCTTTCCACAATCAGCCTCTGGATGGGTGAAAGTCAATTTAAGGACTGGAAGACATTCATCATCAGCGCTACAAGCACAGAAGCCAAGCTGAAGAAAGCTCGCCAACTGGGATAACACATCTCAGATGGAGAGGGCAAGGGCAAACGCCCTAGTGCCAACAATAACAACAGTGTTAACTCCTCCAGCAGCCGTGACAATAAGGGCAAATCGGCTATGGTGGTCGACACAGCCCAGAAGCCTGAACCAAAGCCGGCAGCGAAGCAGTGGCCGCAGATGACTTACTCCTTCGAGGACAGCCATGTCAAGCCCATCCTTGACATGCTCTTGCAAGGAGGCAGAATTTAGCTCCCTCTTTCAAGGCGTGAACCATGACCTGCAGAGATGGAGAGCCCAAAGTACTGCCACTACCACCGCTACGTCCACCACGCTACATAAGACTGCTTCCAACTGAAGTAGTACATCCAAAATCTCATCGATTCTAAGGCCCTGGCCATTAATTTTGAGGAGGTGACCATGGCAGCCAATATGGTGTCAGTCCAATTTGACAGCTTCCCTCCAACAAAGACTCAAGATGGAGTAGTACCCGTCCACCGGGCAAAGATGGAGTTTGCTAATCTTCTACCTCCCTTAGACGAGGCTGCTGGACTAGTGCCCCTCATCACATCATGAGGGAAGGTCATGGCGGTCCATCTGGACCTGGTAGCTGAAGTGACTCAGCCCGCACCACCCTCCACCGACAAAAAGATGAGTGCAAAAGTCAAGTCCTGCCGTACAATCTCGACAAATGTTGAAGAAGCTACGGCTGTCATCACCCGGTCTGGTGTACTATCCCAACCTACACCGGATAACTCGGCTGAAGAATGCCAGCCGACCGCTGCTGATGCTCCAGGACCTTCTCAGCCTCCGCCGGTCGATAAGTCCAAGCCGAAGGAGACCCGCTTTGACAAGCCGCTCCAAAAAGACACTCCTCACGGGCTGGAGAAGCCTTATAATTTTCAAATTTTGGCACAACTGGCCAACACACCGGCCAAATTGTCATTATAGGAGCTCTTGAGACTCTCCAAAGATGTTCGCGTCGCACTGAGCGAAGCACTGCAAAATGCTGACACATATCTGGCTCAGGCCAATCTTACAGGGGAGAGCTCTCTAGCGGATCTCCAGGATAGCGCTTGCACATGTGCAATGTCCAACATTATCTTCACTCCACAGGATATGCTTATCAAGACTAATCTGCATGATCGCCCTCTGTATTATACTAGATACGTCGACGACATCAAGGTGGATCGGATGCATAGATTCCGGTTCTTCGATAAGTATTATCCCGAAGATCTTGCTCCACCATCTGCGTAGTCCTATGCATCGTCTGACTCCTACCAGCACCGCTATCAGCAGCTTCAATTCCGGAAGAAGCTATCCTATCGGGAAGATTCGCCTGAAGTGCCAAATTGGCGACCTTCAGTCGAATGTAACCTGCTATGTCATCGACGCAGACACCTCCTACAATATTCTTCTGGGGCGTCCATGGGTACATGATTACATAATCGTGCCCTCCACATTGCACCAGTACTTCAAGTACGTCGACAAGCATGGCTTCGTGAGGACGAAATTTGCCGACATCCATCCTTTTAAAGGGGTCGAATCCTATTATTCGGATTCTTGCTTGTACGAGAAATCCAAGAGGCACCTGATCAACGAGGATGTTCAAGAGCAGACGGAGGCCATTGTGAGGCCTGAGGAACCCTTGAGAATCTATCTCCAACCCCGTAAACCAGGAAGGACTGCACCTTTGACAGCCACTCTGCGTAGAGAAGCAACTGATCTTCCGGTTCTTACTGCATAAAAGGAGCAGATGACAATCCGACTGCCAAGGTCTGGCCAAGGACCGAGACCCACTACGGGGCCGCTGACAATCTGGCTGCCTAGAGCCGGTCAACAACAAACAGAAGAGTCCAATCCTTATGTTAAGCTAATGACGATTCGTCTTCCCAGAATGAGTCGACAGTCGAGCGCTAAGCCGAGGAATGCTAGCGAGCCAACAACTCCCCGCCCAGTACCGAGTACCAAACTGGGGGTCGCTAGTGCGCCAACGACTCCACGTTCTGCTCCACCAGTGAATCACCTAATGATTAAGCTGCCTAGGTCATCCTCCCAGTCTTCATTAACACTGGGGTGGCCGAAGAGGAGTCAGAGCTGGCCAAGTATGTGGCTGCTCACACTAATGTTTCGTCTGCAGATGATGTAATTCCATCGGAAAAGATACCTTATTTCATCAATAAAGGGTTAACTTTGAACTAACTCGAGCTTAATAAGCTTTGTACCATGTATGCTATAAAATACGGTATAGGCACCAACCTACACACACAGGTGACAAATGTCCACACCGCAAACCAACTTACTCCCGTGGAAGACGCTTGTTTCATAGTCGAGGGAGAGGATCATCCAATCATCTTCGGCCGGAAGAATGATCCACAGCCCTTCAGGATAGAAGAAGTTGATCTCGAACCCGACACCGGAAGACTGCCCCTCTATCTGTATAGCGCCCGATCCAAGTACCTCATGCAAAAATAGGGGTATAATTTGGAGACTACGTCAGGCATAAACTACGGCACTGGACGGCGGTTACCCTTACAGTTGCCAGTCCCGGCTGGGAAACCACTGAATTACTACAACAATACCAGATGTGGGCTAGGTTACGTTACACCTGCAACGACCCCTGAAAGCTCAGATGAAGAATGTGACTGGCATTCACACTCAACCGGATCACCAACTTTTGATTCGGATGTTAGCATCGGGGGCATATTCAGGCAAGCTCTGTCTTCAATATGGCATTTGCTGATGCCTACAAAGAAGACGAAGACGTACCCGAACTGCTCGAGTTATAACCTTGGGTCCAATAACTTGATGCACAGTAGGAGAAATGTTTCAAACTCCGTGAACCTCCCACTGAAGTTGAGGTTATAAAAGTCGACCTCGGCGATGAGTCCTCTCCAAAGCAAATCTTCGTCAGCAAAAGCCTGACAGACGAAGAGAGGGAGGCACTTTTGTAACTCGTAAGTGAGTACATTGACGTATTCGCCTGGAGCTATGAAGACATATCAGGGCTAAACCCCAAGGTTGTACTTCATAAACTCAACATTCATCCAGACGCGAAGCCGGGCAAGCAATAGCAAAGGCATTTTTGTCCGGACATCATAAATTCTATCGAAACTGAGGTCAACAAACTGATAGCCAGCGGCTTCTTCCGAAAGGAGCAACATCCAGACTGGGTCGCCAACATAGTACCGGTCCTCAAGAAAAATAGAAAGATTTGAATTTACATCGACATCCAAAATCTAAACGAAGCATGTCCTAAAGATGAGTTCCCTCTTCCCATCACGAACATCATGATCGACAATACATGTGGCTTTGAGCGCATGTCATTCATGTATGTCTTCTCAGAATACAACAAAATCAAGATGTTTCCTGACGACATCATTCCGAAGGCTGATTGGTGTGTACTGTTATACAGTCATGCCCTTTGGTTTAAAGAATGTCAGTGCCGCATACCAACGAGCTATGAGCGTCACCTTCAGAGATCACCTGCATAAGACCGTGGAGTGTTACATCGATGACATAGCTGTCAAAAGCCGCTATAAGGAAGATCATCTGCACGATCTGAGGACAGTTTTTGACCTGATGCGAGCGCACAACTTGAAGATGAATTCTACCAAATCTTTCTTGGGCGTATCTAGTAGAAAATTCCTGGGTTTTATCATTACTGCCCAGGGAATTCATATAGATCTGGAGAAGACGAAGGCAATCATGGAGATGGGTCCCCCAAAAAATCTTCGTGAACTCCGTGGCCTTCAAGGGAGGCTAGCTTACATCAGATGTTTCATCTCTAACCTCTCCGGGTGATGTTAACCATTCACCCAGCTCATGAAGAAGGGCGTCTCCTTCGTGTTGGATGAAAAGTGCCAACGTGCCTTCGATAACATTAAAGAATATCTGTCAAACCCTCCCATCCTAGTGGCCTCGGTTGCTGGAAAGCCGTTCTTACTTTGTGTACGAGAAATAGAGCATTTCCTCAGTGCTCTACTAGCACAGAATAATGATGCAGGGCATGAATAGGCCATCTATTATCTCAGCCGAATGATGATAGGACCTGAGCATAGATACACCACCATAGAAAAGGAATATCTTGCTTTAGTGTTCGCTATCCAGAAGATGCGACATTACGTTATAGGACAAACCATCAATGTTATATCTCGAGTTAACCCTCTCAGGGTTCTTATGACCAAACCGGGTGTACTCAGCTCTCGCCTCGCTACCTGGGCGATATTATTGTCTCCCTACCACATGATATTCGTCCCGCAAAAGGCTGTTAAAGGTCAAGCTCTAGCGGACTTTTTAGCAGCCTATCCAAGTTCGAAGTCAACCAGAATATATGAAGAGATTCCAGACAAATTCGCCAATTCAAACATGGCTTTCAATGATTCCGTCTGGCGAATGTTCTTCGACGGTGCTTTAAGAACCAGACCCAAGGGCAACATTGTCGTTGGGGTCGGAGTGGTACTGATTTCTCCCTCTGGCTTGGTGATCAACTGGGCATATTCCCTTACAGAACCCTACTCGAACAATGTGGCCGAGTACAACACCTTGGTTATCGACCTCTGACTCACAAAAGAACTACCTAGAGGCATATGGCGATTAACAGGTAATCGTCAATCAGATCCGGGGTTCATACGAAGTTCATCATGAAGACATGATCCACTATCATCAGGTAGCGATCGCCATTATTACGTCTTTGAAAGGGTTCTTCATAGAACATGTTCTGAGACTCCGGAATATTGAAGCCGACGCCTTACCTGGACTAGCTGCTTTCCTGGCGGTCCCAAAATATACTCATCATTTGGTGGACGTAATAGGCCATGAGTTGGCCTGTCCCAAGAACAGCGTCCAAATTGCTGAAAGCTATTCTGTCCTGACGGTCGACGAGACACAGGACTGGAGGCTCCCATTTATCGACTTTGCAGTTTATGGCATCTTGTCGGAGAATCCGAAAGAAGCCAACTCTATTAGAAGACGTTCTCTCAGATTCTTCTACGATACAGAAACAAAGATGTTGTATCGGCAGTCATACGATAGATTACTGCTTCGGTGTCTGTCCAATACAGAAGCCAAAGAAGCTGTACGTGAAACACATGACGACGTCTGCGGGGTCCATCAGCCTTGCCCAAAATTGCAAGATCGTCTTTGCCGGATGGGCTACTACTGGCCTACGATGGTTGCAGATGCAATAGACTACGCAAGAAAGTATAAAGCTTGTCAAGTCCACGCAGATTTTATACACCAACGATCTGAATTCCTACACCCAACGGTAGCGTCCTAGCCATTTGAGCCATGGGGAATGGATATCATCGGTCCTATCACCCCACCTTCATTTAGAGGGCACCGATTTATACTTGCAATTATAGATTACTTCTCCAAATGGGCGGAAGCTATCCCGATGGTAGAAGTAAAGACATCAAACGTGATCAGCTTTCTCAAGCATCACGTCATCTATCACTTTGGACTGCCCCGAAGGATCATCTACGACAATGGTCCGCAGTTCATAAGCCATGCCTTCTATCGATTTTACGACAAACATCGAATCCAGAATGTTGCTTCAACACCGAACAATCTGGCGACGAATGGGTTGGCAGAAGCATTCAACAAAACTATAATCAAGCTGCTCAAGAAGTTCGTGTCATCCAAAAAATGCGACTGGAATGAAAAGCATGGCGAATGCTTATGGGCGTACCATACTACAGTCCGGACGACCACCGAGAACACACCATTCTCTCTCGTGTATGGGAGTGAGGCAGTTCTCCCACTAGAGACTCAAATCCCCTCGCTCTGCATCGCCTTCACCTATCGATTGACGACAGATGATAATTACCATCGCCGGCTACAAGTGTTAGAGGCCTTAGATGAGAAGCGTCTGTTAGCTCAACAACGAATCGAGCTTTATCAAGCACGCATCTCTGGTGCCTTCAATAAGAAGGTTAAACTCAGAACATTCCAAGTGGACAATCTCGTTCTGGCAGTTCGGAGGCCGATGGTTATGACTCACAAAACTGTCGACAAATTCCAGCCAAAGTGTGAAGGCCCATTTGTCATCGAGGCTGTATTCTCCAATGGTGCTTACCGTGGTGCTTACCGTCTCGCAAATCAAAACGGAGACTTGCTTATGATGCCTTTCAACGGCAAGTTCCTGAAGAAGTATTATGTCTAAACGACATCTACCAAATCAACCAGATTGTTGAGTTATGTACCCTTAGGTACAGCTGAACTTACACTCTGGTCACTCCAAATGAATCTATATCACATCTTCTGGATAGTAAGTCATGTATGATCATACCTCTGAACTTTTTTCCTAAAAGAGCATCTTCCTCATGATCTATCAACCGTACTTTCAGTGCATAAAAAGGGTAACAGACCCTCAAATTTCCCGAAACAACCATGTCGATGTCACCTCTGAGTTGTTTCACTTCTATAAAAAACAAACCACCCCTTACATAGAACTTCCGCGTCCATATTACCTCTGAGTTGTTCTATGTACCCTTCATGGTGCCCACTCTTGCCACGTCCTCATTATCTCTGAATAGGAAGACTATTGAAGAAACCCTCATATTTATCCATGTCCTTATTACCTCTGAGTAAGTATATTGGTTTTCTCTCGACTTATTATCCGTACCCAGAACCAGGGTACGCCAAGGATAATAGGCCCACAAATGTCCACAGTTGACCACAAATGTCCACAGTTGATCACAAATGCTATACTAGGTCCCCTAGTACATGCGACTCTTTTCTTATTATAACATGCCTTTGGTGCCCAGTTGTTCCATGGCATTCTTTCGCCCAATACCAAGAACTTCTACGTCTCACCACGGAATCGTTCTAGGTATCTCTATTAAACTTATTATCCATACCTAAAACCAAGCTATACCAAGGGTAATAGGTCCAAAAAAAGTCCCCCAGTGGGGCAAACATAATAATACGGTACAAGCATAATAGATGACGGATGGTGTAAACATAGTCATTTATTGAAAAATAAAAGTACTACATGTTCGGGGATCGCGTCCCTATTAAAATAAGGAAAACATAAAGAAAGAAAAGAAAAGTCTGACTATGGTTCGACGACACATAATTCCCTGAGACGGTCCCTCAGCACGGCCATCGACCGCTCAAACCGCCGCTTGGCCAGGCGCTCGGCCTCCTGAGTCAACCGTTCTGCATCCTTCAGATGCTCATGAGCCTGCCAGCCATCTTCAAGCCTCTTCAGAGCATGCTCCAAGCCAGCAGAGGTTTGGGTGACCTTGTCGGCCTCCTAAACAATTAGCTCCTTATCCGTACGGGAGGCCTCGAGCTCAGATTACAAGAAAGCCAATTTCTTTTGGAGCTCGAGGATCTGCTCCCTCGTATCGATTATCTCGCGAGAGGCGGCCGCTTCCCGAGCAATGCAATCCTCTTCCGTGCGGCTCAACTGATCGTACTGTAGAGATAGATTGTGGAGGTCCTTCATTATAACCGGCTTGGACATATCCCGAGCAAACCTTAACTTCTCTATGGTAGTTATGAGGAAGGCATGCTCCTGATCTATTGCTGAAGACAGATCAACTTGTCGCAGTACTTGAAACTGGGCAACAAGCTGATCAGCCTCTAGCAATTTGGGCTCCAAAAGCTCAACTATCCCTGCCCTACCGGGGAGGGTTCTAAGGAGTTCAATTTGGCCACGGGCGCATTGACGGGCCAAGATAAAAGATGCCTCCCACTCTACGGCAGCCTCAACCACTAGCTTCAGGTGGCGGTAGAAACTGTCAACTATATCCTTTGACGATTCATCCAGGACTTTTGAAGAAGACGACGTCAAAGGAAGAGTAGCTGGCAGTGTCAAAGAAGATGCACCGGAACTTGATGCCCCTGCCACAGGGAAAACAAGTTTCAAGTGAAAAGATGCTTGAATAGCGGCTAATTCCTCCTCCGCAGCCCAAAGGATCTGGAGACTCGACACGGCGGAAAGGTCGACCTCCGGAGCCACATGAACAGAGAAGGGTGCAGGGATCATTTCTTTCCGCCCCGGCCGTTCAGCCATCTGCTCTCCCGAACTCGATTCAGCAGGAGGTCCCTCAATGTAGGTTGGAGGGGGAGAAGGCACACTCTCTTCCACCAGATCCCCTCTGGCAAACTCTCCCTCGATAATGTCTGTTGTTGGCAGTGAAGGAGCCGGACCTGTATGTCCGGAGCAACCATCAATCAGCTTAACCCGAAGGATGTGATGATAGAGGAAATGTACCTCCTCACTGGTCAAAATTTGACTTAGCTTACCAGAAAAGGGTTGCTGGGGCGGAGGTTCGCTCGCAGCCACCGTAACCTCTTCACCAGCAACATCTGACCCAAATGCAGCTGGTTCATCTAACCAGTCGCCCTGTAAGAAGATACAACTGGATCAGCGTCACCTGACTGATGTTCAGCAGTCTCGGGGACGGGTTCAGCAGAGCCCACGTCACCATGTATTGGGACGTCAACAACTGGAGGAACCTCACCCTTCACTGGAAGAATCCCGGCGGCAAGAATCCCGGCACTCGTTGAAAAACATATGGCAACTCTAGAGGGAGGTGAATAGAGTTTATAGCGATAATAGCCAATTAAAAATAAATACTTTCACAAGCTAAAATTAATCAGAGTAAAATACGGAAATAAATAAGGAGCAAGAAAGCATACGCAAACACAGCCGATTTTAACCTGGTTTCCCTCGTGGAGGACTAGTCCAGGCCTGAGAACTCTAGCTCAGGATTAAATCTACTATTTGTGAAGTAGTAGTCACACCCCGTGCCTTTTCTTCATAAGATCACGTCAACTTCTTACAAAGGATCGCAGTGGTGATGCCTGGAATTTTCCAAGCGACTTCTTGAACTCTTGCACAAGACTCCTAACTGAAAGATGCTGAGGACTTTATGCTTAGGAGGCTTGTGGCTAGTAGATGAAGAAGGGTACGGCTTATATTGGGCTTTAGAGAGAAGAGAAGAGAAGATTGGATGAATGAAAATGAGAGAATTCATGGCCTATTTATAGGATATTAGCAGGCAGAATTCGGCCAGAAATCTGGTAGGATTTTTCAAATATTTGGCCGTTGGACAAGTAGCAAACAGCCAAACCTAAAAATTAGGGTGCTAATTTTTAGGGGACAGAGTTCTGCCCGAACTCTGTGTGGAGGCAGGGTTCGGCCCGAACTCGGTCTCCAGAGCACATAATGGATCTTAAGGTCCAATGGGCTTATTTGGATGTGTAGAGCTTATGGATTTTGGGTAGGTTATAGGTTAAGTCTCAATAGCTCAGCACAACTCAGCTTACATCAGTCTAGACTCAATAAATATAAAAATACAGACTCAACAATGACTAGCAATTGCAAAACTGAGTTGTCGTCTGACTTGAGCTGGATGTAGTCGTCATGTGTCGTATTGAATTATTACAAGTATTATTTAGTCAATGTTATCAATATTTGGTTGACAGTGACTTTGTGTCAACAATCTCCCCCATATTGATAATTGATAAAATAATAATTGTATATTCAATATTCATGCCTGGACACATGTAAAGACAAAAAGCATAGCTCCCC
This sequence comes from Iris pallida, assembly GCA_029216955.1. Taxonomy (NCBI): domain Eukaryota; kingdom Viridiplantae; phylum Streptophyta; class Magnoliopsida; order Asparagales; family Iridaceae; genus Iris; species Iris pallida. The sequence continues at coordinate 4,650,704 of JANAVB010003800.1, read as the reverse complement.
CATAATCAGTGCCGAGCTTAAGAATAGCTCCCCCGTAAATAATACATGTTGTTGGCCTGATAAGAACATTCTTCCAAAAGCACATATAGACAAAAAGAATATAGAATATACATATCTCCCCCTTTAGGCATTTAGCAATATAAGATAAACAAGTAATAACTGGCAAACACAACAAAAGAAAAGAGAAGAAACTGCATATAAACTGATATAACGACCAAAGTCTCAAGAGTCATAATAGAAGAAATGACATAAACTGATAGAACTACCAAAGTCTCAAAAGTCACAACCTATAATAAGTCTAATACAAACCAAGTATAGAAAAGCAACTAAAAGCAAAATGCATAAACCATAATCTATGATCCTCAGTGGCAGTAGCAAGGAGCAGTCCATATCCATCATCGAGCTCGTAAAGGCCCAGCGTCGTCTGATGGATCAGTAAAAGAGCGATGTGGGTCCACGAATGCCGCATCTGGATCCATGTAACGAAGAACCCAAGGGTCATCGATACGAAATCCCTCACGACCAGGGTCTCGCTCCATAGGAATGGACATGGAAGGATGGAGAGACATGGAATACAGAATATCATGCAGCGAGTTGCTGATGGCACTCATCTGCAAGGTAGTCCGATAATCCAGCTGAGTCCAACGATCGTCCTCCAAGGTGAAGCGATCTCGGAGCATAGTCTGAAGAGACTCGAGAGTGGCAGGAGGAGGAGGATCCTGTCCAAAAGGAGGAGCATCTGGCTCATCATCAGAATGCTCAAACACGACTGGTGAGCCAACGGTCGCCTGAAGCCTCCTTGCCTTAGAGAGGAAGGCAGGGACAGGTAAGAATGGACACTCATCAAGGGGTACATGAAATGTACGAAAGATCATAGGAAGGTATAATGCATAAACTAAAGATCTTGGTTTCTTCCAACAATTAATCATCCAATCCATCATTGTGCGTGGAAGATTAAAGAAAACATGGAAGTGGAGATGATACAATGCCGAGATTTCAAAATAAGTGACTTCATCGATGGAACCCGCTTTGGGTAGAATGGTGTTGAAAATGATCCGATGAAGTTCATAGAAATAGGGATTGAGAAATTTAGCCAAAAGCTTACGAGGACGTGTGTTAGGGCTACACAAGTCGTCCTTGAAGCTTTCAAGTAAAATCCCTTCGGGAAATTGAAAAGATCGAGCTTCAACAAGCTTTTCCCATGAGTTAGGCTCTTGAAGTTCATGATATTCGGCCAATTCGAAATTGTCAACAGAGACATCAATTCCCGCAACCCGTGAATAAATATGTGTATCATCATGGGTTAGGTTGCAGTAGAACATTTGAATAGCACTACGATAAATGATCGAATTTGTGGTAACAAGTTCATCAAAGCAAAGGTCATGAAAAAGTACATCATATTGTGAGAATAGAGTAAAGTTGATGGGGTATCCCGCAAACACCAGACATGTCCGAAAATCATTAAACCAATCATTTGATGCGTCTAGTGATACAAAAATTCGGTCGTCAAAAGTGTTTGGATCATGCGGACGTGGAGGATTGAACAACGGATGGATTGGTGGTTGTTGTTCAACGGCCAGTGCAACGAGTGGTGCAACGGGCGGTTCAACGCGAGGAGGAGCATTCGACGAGGATGCTCTCTCGGTGCGAAGTCTCTTCCCGCGATTGAATAAACGTGGAGCCATAACACAATAAAGACAATGAAGGAAATTTGAGATATAGAAAAGTATGAAATTAAACCTCAAACTAGTGATGAACAATGAAGGAGAATTGAAAAAAGAGGCCTTCTCCTTGAGTTTGGGGAAGAAATGAGCCCTAGAAGAAAGAAATTAGGGTTAGGGTTTTGAGAGAAAGGTGTTTGAGAAGTGGAAAAGGTGGTAATGAAGAAGAAGAGGGAGGAGAACCCAAAAATATGGGAAGGGTTTCAAGTGGTCGGAGAAAATAATGGCCATTGGATCTAAATTTTGATCAACGACTGAGACTGTTTCCGGTTCTGGAACAGTCAGGCCGAATTCGGCCCGAACTCTGCAGGCTGATATGAAAAACGGTTAAGTAAGAAAGACCAAAATAAGACAAGAGTATAAATACAAGAAAAGATCCAAGAAGTAAACAAATGAATAACAGAAAGTGAGCTCGAAGCAGCAATATGAAGTTAAAAAAATAGTATTTCAGTATGTGATAAATAAAAATAAATCGTATAATAAACAAGGAATTATATCATAATTCAATATTTTGAAGCTGCCATGGGTTAGCTGCAGGGGCCGGATCCCAGCTAGCGGTAGTCCTGAGGACTAGTGCACCGTGTCACTTAGGCTTTTATGCCTAGTTGTCAGAAGGACCCTTTCGGCTTGTACCCATAGCAAGTTCATCATAAGAGAATCAAGATATACTCGATATTTATACAGGTTTATTTTAATTTACAACAGCTTCATCTAAAATTCTAAGTTCACGACACAGAAAATTGAAGCGCTCTTCGGATAATGGTTTCGTAAAAAAATCTGCTAACTAATGATCAGTGTCGATAAATTCTAAGTTAATCGTGCCATTTTGTTGATGATTACGCAAAAAGTGATGACGTATTTCAATGTGCTTCGTGCGTGAGTGACAAATGGGGTTCTTAGTAAGATTTATAGCACTAGTTTTGTCACAAAAGATTGGAATATGCATGAAAGATAAGTTGTAGTCTTCAAGAGTTTACTTCATCCACAGAATTTGTGCACAACAACGCCCAGCTGCGATGTTCTGTTGTGGATAGTGCGACAGAATTTTGCTTCTTGCTAAACCAAGAGACTAAAGCCTTTCCTAATAAATAACACGTACCGCTCGTACTTTTACGGTCGACCTTGCATCCGGCGAAGTCAGTATCAGAGTAACCAATGAGGTCAAATAATGTTGACTTGGGATACCATAGGCCCACTGTAACCGTACCCTTAAGGTATCAAAAGATACGCTTAACAACGGTCATGTGTGATTCCTTAGGATTTGCTTGATATCTAGCACAGAGGCAATTGCTAAACATAATATCAGGGCGACTAGCAGTTAAATAGAGTAGACTGCCTATCATACCTCGATACTTACGTTGGTCTACGGGTTTGCCGCTATCATCTGGTTCAAGTTTGGTTGAAGTAACCATTGGAGTGCTGATTGGTTTGACGTTGTCAAGGTTGAATTTCTTCAGCATGTCCCTTGTATACTTCGATTGAAAGATGAAGGTTCCATTGACATTTGTTTGACTTGTAGCCCACGAAAGTAGTTGAGCTCCCCCATCATACTCATCTCAAACTCGGTCTGCATACACTTGGAAAAATCTTGACAAAGGGTTTCATCAGTAGAACCAAATATAATATCATCTACGTATATTTGTACTAAAAGAATAGTGTCTTTAAAAGATTTTATGAAAAGTGTGGTGTCAATTTTCCCTTTTGAAAAACCTTTCTCAAGCAAGAAATTGCTTAGCCGTTCATACCAAGCTCTAGGGGCTTGTTTAAGGCCATACAACGCTTTCTTTAGCTTGAACACGTGGTCGAGAAATTTATGATTTTCAAAGCCAGGAGCTTGTTTCACATAAACTTCCTCCTTAATAAATCCATTCAAGAAAGTACTTTTAACATCTATTTGAAATAATTTGAAGTTTTGAAAATTTATAAATGCACAAAGCATCCGAATGGATTCCAATCTAGCAACGGAAGCATATGTCTCATCGTAGTCGATACCTTCCTCTTGGTTGTATTCTTTGGCTACTAGACGAGCTTTGTTGCGTGTAACTGAACCATCTTCATTCACTTTGTTTCTAAAAACCCATTTAGTACCAATAATCGAATGATCAGTTGGTCTAGGAACGAGTTCCCATACTTGCCTCCTCTCGAATTGTTTGAGTTTCTCTTACATAGCAGAAATCCAAAATTCATCATTGAAAGCTTCTAAAATATTTTTTGGCTCAATTTGTGAAATAAAGGCAGTGCTAGCAATAGAGTCTCTTAATGATGATCTAGTAGTTACTCCACGTGAAACCTCACCGATCACCAAATTTTCTGGATGTGATGGCTTGAAAGAGAATTTCTTTGGCAAGCCCTCCAGAGAATTATTTTCGGTTGTGGTATTCATTGGGGTAGAAGTTGATGGCTCAACATCATCATCAAGAGTAGCTGTTGCACTGTTCTCTTCATCAAAAGTCACATTAGTAGACTCTTCCACAATTAATGAGCGTTTGTTAAAAACTCTATATCCCTTGCTCTTGGCAGCATAGCCAAGGAAAATACCATCGTCAGCTTTGGCATCAAATTTGCCTAAGTTGTCTTTAGAGTTAAGGATAAAGCATCTACAACGAAAAATTCTAAAATAAGAAACATTTGGGGTTCTCCCAAACCAAAGCTCATAGGGTGTTTTCTTCGTAATGGGACGAATAAGCACCCTATTTAAAATGTGGCATGTTGTACTGACAGCTTCAGCCCAAAAGTATTTCGGAAGTAAAAACTTGTTCAATATGACTCTAGCCATATCGTCGAGAGTCCTATTCTTCCGCTCTACAACACCATTTTGTTGAGGAGTTCTTGGACAAGAAAACTCATGATCAAAACCATTAGAATCACAAAACTTTTCAAAATCAGAATTTTCGAATTCGCCTCCACGATCACTTCGGATTCGAGTAATCATGTAGCCTTTTTCGTTTTGAACTTTCTTTGCAAAAATCTTGAAAACTGAAATAGCATCACTTTTATTTGTAAGAAAGAAAACCCAAGTAAATCTAGAAAAATTATCAACAATAACAAAGGCGTAGAGTTTTCCACCAAGACTAGCTACTCTACTAGGGCCAAATAAATCTATATGGAGAAGTTGCAAAGGTCTAGAAGTACTTACAGAGTTTATAGAATGAAATGAAGACTTAGTTGCTTTATTCAATTGACATTCGGCACATACCGTGTCCTTTTTTAATGTGATATCGGGCAAGCCTCTAACTAGCTTCTTAGTCGATAGCCTGGATATAGTATCCATGTTGGCATGACCAAGACGCTCGTGCCATAGTAATCTTTCATCCTTATGAGCATATAGGCATCTACCTGTATTGTTAGTATCTATAGACAAATAAAAAATATAAATATTATCCTCTCTTACCCCTTCAAAAGCAATGTCTCCCGTTAACCTATCATAAATAAGATATTTGTTTTGTCCAAAGTTAATGTCATATCCATGGTCAGCAAGATGACTAATGCTGATCAGGTTATGCTTTAACTCGGTCACTAGGCAGACATCCTTTATTACGGGAGAGGGAGGATAGCCAATAATACCATTACCTATAATATAACCTTTTAGGTTGTTGCCGAAGGATACATATCCTTCTCTCTTCATCGATAGTGATGCGAAAAGATTTGTGTCTTCCGTCATATGCCGCGAGCATGCACTATCGAGAATCCACTTACTTTTAGTTGAGGAGGGAAGGTCCACCTACATCAAGAGTAGATGTGACCTTTGGTACCCAAGTTCTTGAGGGTCCTGAAAAGTTAGTTTTTGGAAACCATGCATATATCTTTCTATCTACTAATCTTATAATTCTATATTATGGTGAAATGTGTCCATGTAAACCACAATAAGTACATATAGTATTCCTATTTATATTAGGAGCATGCTGATGATGTCTATAAGTAGAGTGATGAGGAGAAGTATGATGATATGTAGAATTAGCATGGTGATGATGACTATGTATAGAGTGATGTGGAGTGTCATGGTGATATTGTCTATATGGAGTAGCATGATGATGATGTCTATATGTAGAGTGATGGTGATGCTATTTTTGTGCAACATGGTGATGATTGTATCTATGTGTAGCATGATGATTTTGTGACATATGATAATTATTTCTACGTGCATGTGGTTTGTGTGCTTTGTGAAAGTGTGTGTATATGTAAGCATGATTACGTGTTGCAGATGGATGACGTAGGTGACTGATATGAGAAGTATCATGCTTTGTGTGTGTCTCTTGGGTTTGAGGTTGAGCAACCTGTTTTCCCAATTTAGTCTCTAGTTTCTTATAGACAGCTTGCAGTTCAGTAACCTTAGCATTCAAATCATGCATCTTAGTAATAGAAATCTTGTGTCTACTCTTTTCTTCTGCAAGCTCCGTGTTGAGTGCTGTGATTTCTTGTGTTTGTTGTTCAATGCGTGCTTCGGCATCATGTAAGCTTATTTTAAGCTTAGATACCTCATCTGTTACATCCGTAAGTGAAGTGTCTCTAATGTTATCAAGCAGTAAAGAAAGTATTTGAATTTCAACTTCATGACTTTTGATCTTTTCCTTGGCATGTTTATATTTACCAATGACCTTTTTATGATCATCAAGTAAATCGGTAAAAGCATCGCCAAGTTCATCAAAAGCAAAGTCATCAAGAGTTTCATTTGATACCTTGTCAGATGTTGCCATTAGGCACACATTTGCAGTATCTTGAGGAGAATCATTTTCTTCCCCGGAGTCACTAGCTTCACTTTCATGCCAAATGCTCATGTTGGCATATTTCTTTGAGGAAGTCTTCTTGTAAGGTTTCTCATAGCGGTTGCTCTTCTTTAAGAATGGACAGTCTTTTTGGACGTGTCCTGTCTTCTTGCAACCGTAGGAAGTTGGCTCTTCTTCGTCGTCTTCTTATGGTTCCTTCTTTCTTCGGTTGAAGCGAAGAAATTTCTTGAAGTTGCAGACGAGGAGAGCTTGATCATCACCTTCTGATTTTTCATCATCCGTCTCTTCGGGGTCAGCCCTCCGTCGGTGAGCTTTGAGTGCGATCTCCTTAGCCTTAGGAGCAGGCTCTTCGAAGTCCTTGAGGTCAAGCTCATGAGTCATCAACTTTCCTATCAAGGTCTCCATGGACATGGTTGTGAGATCATTTCCTTCTATGATGGCTGTCACCTTAGGGTTCCAAATCTTTGGGAGTCCCCTAAGTAGCCTTCGAATCTTCTCGTGATTTGAATATTGTTTGCCGAGCGAAGACAGGGGATTGATGATGTCGAGGAATCTTGTGAACATTTGCGTGATCGTCTCGTTTGGCTTCATCTTGAAAGCCTAATATTCTTGACTGAGATGACTTATCTTTGATTCCTTGACTTGGGTGGTTCCTTCATGCGTAACTTCTAGAAGTCTCCAAACTTCGTGAGAAGTAGTGCCTGTTGAGACCCTGTTGAACTCATTCCAGTCTATAGCACAGAATAAAGCATTAATAGCTCTCGCGTCTAGACTTGCCTATTTTTTCTCCTCGTCAGAATATTTGTCATGTGATTTTTCAACGAGATCACCATTGAAAACTATTCTGGCAGGCTTTTTGTAACCGTCAGTGACGATAGTCCACAGGTCAAAGTCTAGCGACTTGAGATAAAAGCTCATCCTTGTTTTCCAATATGTGTAGTTAGTTCCATCAAATAGGGGAGGCCTATGAGTGGACTGTCCTTCACCGTGATTAAAAATCAAGGATTGTGTGGTTGCTATGGATCAGCTCTAGGATGTTAGTCCTTGTTGAGAGAACAGAGCTCTGATACCAATTGAAGAACATATGGCAACTCTAGAGGGAGGGTGAATAGAGTTTATAGCAATAATAGCCAATTAAAAAATAAACTCATTCACAAGATAAAATTAATCAGAGTAAATGCGAAAATAAATAAGGAGCAAGAAAGCATACGCAAACACAGCCTATTTTAACCTGGTTTCCCTCGTGGAGGACTAGTCCAGGCCTGAGAACTGTAGCTCAGGATTAAATTTACTATTTGTGAAATAGTAGTTACACCCCGTGCCTTTTCTTCAAAAGAGCACGTCAACTTCTTACAAAGGATCGCAGTGGCGATGCCTGGAATTTTCCAAGCGACTTTTTGAACTCTTGCACAAGACTCCTAACTGAAAGATGCTGAGCACTTTAGGCTTAGGAGGCTTGTGGCTAGTAGATGAAGAAGGCTATGGCTTATATTGGGCTTTAGAGAGAAGAGAACATAAGATTGGATGAATGAAAATGAGAGAATTCATAGCCTATTTATAGGATATTAGCAGGTAGAATTCGGCCAAAATTCTGGGAGGATTTTTCAAATATTTGGCCGTTGGACAACTAGCAACCAGCCAAACCTAAAAATTAGGGTGCTAATTTTTAGAGGACAGAGTTCGGCCCGAACTCTGTGTGGAGGCAGAGTTCGGCCCGAACTCTGTCTCCAGAGCAGAGAATGGGTCTTAAGGTCCAATGGGCTTATTTGGATGTGTAGAGCTTATGAATTTTGGGTAGGTTATAGGTTAAGTCTCAAAAGCTCAGCACAACTCAGCTTACATCAGTCTAGACTCAATAAATATAAAAATACAGACTCAACAATGACTAGCAAGTGCAAAACTGAGCTGTCGTCTGACTTGAGCTGGATGTAGTCGTCGTGTGTCGTATTGAATTATTACAAGTATTATTTAGTCAATGTTATCAATATTTGGTTGACAGTGACTTTGTGTCAACACTCGTATCTCTAATTAGAGTACTTAGAGTCGGGTCGACCGCAGAGGCAGCAGCCGGCTTTGGAAAGTCCCCTTCTCCTGATGCCTACAGAGAAAAAAAAATGATTAGGTCACAGTTCAGGAAAAAAAAGAGCTAAAAAAAGATGGTTGTAATTCAATTCACCTCCGAAATGGTGCCAACATCCTCGCGTCTCTCCTTAATGAGTAGCCCGCGAGGCTTAACCGCAGCCCGTTTTACGGAGTAGGTTATGCCGCCATCAGCGAATTCACGCCTGCTTCGCTTACGTGAAGGACCAAGCACAACAGGCGGCTGATCCGCCACCACCTCATCTGCATAAGGGAGAGAGTTATCGGTATCATGCTCGTCATCCTCTTCGTCCGCGTTGGTAGACTCCGAGTCCGACAGAGCAACCGTGTTCTCCCCCTTCTTCCTCGCCTTGGACCCCTTGGGCTTCTCCTCCAAGCCACTACCAACAACGAAGCTGGTACCCAGGTCAAAATTAACAGGAGGCTTGTTCGCCATGACATAGTATAGAGCCGCCAAATACAAGATCTCCCCTGATGGCCCAACATCAGGAACTGAGAAGCTGGTACAAGTATGAACCGTGTTATAATAGTGCCAGGACCTGATGCCGTCAAGGACGCTACCTTCAAAACCCAGGCAAGAGCTGGGACTGTCCAAGAATAGCTGACTATACCCAAACTGTCAAAAGAACCTACTGGACAAGTAAGGCTCCAAGTAGACAGTATTACGGTTGCGGTATACCAGGTGGGCAGGACGAATGTTGTGCAACCAAAGGAGCATCTTATCGGATAAGAAGTGGGGAGGCCCAATACCATCAAGATATACGTCGTTGACTTCTGCAGCAGTAAACTAAGGAACAGACACGAAAAAGGTGTATCTGTCCACCCTCGCCAGCACCATCCGACAGGCACATATTGTAACGCCCCAGTCTCAAAATACGTAGGACCAAGTACGTGAACATGCCAGCTGCTCATATACGAAGAACACCCCAATATATGAAATACTTATCTATGCACATAAGCTGTAAATAATTAATCACAGGCCAGAATAACATATCTAATCTCATCACAGCTCAACACAGAAGATAATGAAGTCCATATAAATAAATAAGAGTATCAAAAGATAGCCGGGTGAACATACTCACTACAAACAGCTATGAAAAATAGTCTCACAAGATCGGAGTCCGACCTCCCTAAAATAGAAAGAAAAAGAGGTATAAAATAATGTCTACAACTGTCTCAGATAAGAAATAGACTACAAGTCATAAGGCACTGCCTCGTCATCAATATAAGATAGCTCCAATGCCGCTCCGTACTCCTGTGGAAAATCGTCTAAACCTGGAGAGATAACCAGGTCCTCAGGGGACATAGCAAGATACACGAAAACACCATGTATATAAACTGTGATAATATAATAAGAGAAAAAAGTATGCATGCAATTGGGTTCCTGACCATTCTACTATGAATATGCAGTTAAGATACATTCCTTCGACGCATGAGCCCTGGCTGAATATAGGATCCGGTATAGTCCCACCAGTGACCAAGAGCATGACGTTCAAAAACGACAGTGGCCAACCTGAGAGGCTCATACCCATATCTCCAACGGAGCTTCCGGGTTACGAGGGAAGTGCAATCGAAGCCCATACGTCATGTAATGTTCTCTCCACCCAATGCCTAGTATCATCATATCCATGACTGACATGTACCTCTAGTAACCGCCAAGTCTTCTAGCATGCAACTCTATTGGCAGTTACCCCTATCCGTCGCACGCTCCATACGTATCGGTGGCCAGCCGACTACGCGGAAACGTGTCCTATATGTGACTCACATCACGTGATACAACAAGTATCAAGGCCGAATGAGATATACCAATACCTCAACATCAATGGGTGGTCAATAAACTAAGTCAATGCAAGAGAATAAATCAAAGCAAGAAAACGACCGATAGAGTCGCTTGCACCCAAGTGTGACTTGGACGTACAATTTAAATATCAAGAAACAAGAAATACTAAAAATAACAACTAAAAATAAGAATATAATAATCAGAGAGTAGGGTGGCAAGGTATCTTGCCTGATGGTGCAAAGTGGCAAGTCCAAGTAATCATAATGTCAGTCAAGAAATGTCACAATCTCCAAACAACTCCGGACACTGAAACAAACATCAAAAATGATCTCGGTGAAGAAGATATACCTAGGAAATTCCAGTCCAAAAGTTAAATTATGGAACAGTAGCAAAATCATAATTTTGGGTCAAAACGATGTCCGTCGTTGGACCCGCTTTGCACCGAAACGCGTGCCAAAGTCTACGGTCTCTAAAGTCGTCAAACTATATGTCTACGATTTCAGTTTGAGGAGAGGAACTCCACGGTATTTCCAGTTTTGGATTTCGAGGAGCCGTGTACAAAATTGCCCGTTTGAGTGGGTCGCGGGCCCGCCAAAATTGGGTTCCTATTCGACCTTCTCAGAATCGAACCAAACTTGGCATGCAGGACCAGAATTTCGATCCGGACCTGTTGGCGCAAGTTTTGTCTCGATCCGACGACTGTACACAAAATTATGGGCAAGTTTGCAAACGTCGATACGGGGGTATCTCGACGGATACGCGTTGATTTCGTCACGCACACGCGACAAAACTGAGTTCCGTCAGTTCCCACATGTCCGCAACGTCCATACGCACCTTTCGATGCGTATAGCACATGACCACGTCGCCCGATTTGTCGGGGCGTACGTCGTATCATGGAAATTTTCTGAAATTAACACTTTAGAAAATAATTTTTTGCCCAACTTCAACATCAGATTTCTTCCTACATATTAACCGAAACTTCTATCCAAAAGTTACGTTCTATTCATGGTTATATTGTTAACGACTGTTTTCAATTAGTTTTTATAAAAGTTTAATGGACAGCGAGAAAAGTGGCCGACAAGTTGACGTTTCAAAACAGTTTTTAATATTCAGAAAAGTGGGTTTTTCTCCAACTTCGTCTCGATTTTTCGAGCAAGCCGATGGGTTATTTCGAAATCCATCTGGAGGATATTGAAGAGGGTCAAGTCTACTTTCCAGAAGATCTTACGGATCCAAAATCGGTGCTACGAGTAAAAAGTTACATCATAGAGAAGTAGGGTACATTGAGTGGGAAAACTGCTCCGTGGGTGACGCGGGATTGACTTCCGATGCTCCGTTCGTCGCGCACAAAGCTCCGTCGCTGGTGAAACAAAGTCGTGGGCGAAGGGGGTATAATCAGCTTCAACTTTCGTTTTGGAAGATTAGGATTTTGTGGCTTGTAGAAAAAGTTATATTTATAACTACTTCTAACTAAAACCTAATACTAATAGGTTTTGTAGTTGATGGTTCCCATGGGTCGGGCTTATACGCAAGAGCTGTGCTTGCCACAGCAAGCTTTTCAATCGGTGGGGCCCGCCCACTAATAGTGGGTGGGATTTACTTTTTTTTTTTCCTTTTCTTTTCTTTTTCTTAACAATTGTTCACTTGAACAGAGGCTGGCCCGCCCCCCTGCTGGGTGTGGCCGAGCCTCACATCTTTTTTTTTTTTTTTTTACAAACCATTGTATATTTTTTTTTTACAAACCATTGTATATATATATATATATATATATATATATATATATATATATATATATATATATATATATATATAAAATATATATATATATATATATATATATATATATATATATATATATATATATATATATATACCAACTATAAGTAAATATATATATTAGGCAAAAATTCCTAAAAATTTACAAATAATTTCTAAAAAAATCCTAGAATTTATATTATTCCTTATTTAATAGAATACTAACAAGTACATATATAATACATACACACATGCATTTATATTGACGTACGTATACCAAATAAATTCTAAATAATATGGAAAAAATAATTTTTAAGGCACTAAAATAATTTAAAAAATATTGGGAGTTTACATCCTACCCAACTTTAAAAAAATTTCGTCCTCGAAATTAAACTAATGTCGGGGGTCCAATGCAATGCAAGGGATTTAATAGCAATTTAAAAACTCAACTGCAAGACATACCTTCGTCTACGAACAAATGCGGGTAGCGGTTTCGGATGTCGTCCTCGCACTCCCAAGTAGACTCCCCTGGCGAGTGATGCTTCCATGCCACGCGAACCAATAGAATAGATTGATTCTGCAACACGTTCACTCGACGATCGAGGAAACCTACTAGTTGCCCTTCGTACAACAAACTCGGTCCAACAGTGATCTCGGAGTGATCAAGCACATGATTGCTGTCTGCCACGTACCTCCTCAACTGAGATATATGGAATACGTCATGCACTCTCTATAGCGACGGTGGCAATGCCAATCTGTAGGCAACCTCTCCAATACTTTCCAAGACATCGAAAGGGCCGATGTACCTTGGACTCAACTTGCCACATCCTCCCAATCGAATCGTACCTCTAGTGGGGGATATCTTCAAGAATACATGGTCGCCTTCTTTGAACTCCAAAGGTCGACGACAATTATCTGCCCACTGCTTCTGACGATCCTGCACTGCTCGCAGGTGGTCCTGAATCTTCTTCACTGTCTCCACTGTGCTCAAGACCAACTCGGGACCTAATAGCTGTCGCTCTCCTATGTCGCTCCAACAAACAGGAGATCGACACTTTCTACCATACAATGCCTCAAACGGATCCATCTGAATGCTCGCTTGATAGCTATTTTTGTAGGAAAACTCTACAAGATGAAGATGGTCCTCCCACGAACCGCCAAAATCAAGCATACACGCTCTCAACATATCCTCTAGCGTCTGAATGGTACACTCCGACTGGCCGTTTGTCTGTGGATGATACAATGTGCTAAACTTCAATCGAGTGCCCAAACTCTCTTGTATGCTCCTCCAAAAGTACGAGATGAATCTCGAGTCACGGTCCGACACAACACTAATAGGCACACCATGCAATCTCATAATCTGCTCCATATACATCTCTGCCAATACCTCTGTCGACTGGCCTACTCTAAAAGGTAAGAAATGGCTGACTTCGTAAGTCTATCAACAATCAACCATACTGCGTCACGTCTCCTAGGTCTTCGAGGAAAACCCGTGACAAAATCCATAGTATTGTGCTCCCACTTCCACTCGGGATGTCTCATCGGTGTGGATCCTCAATCCTGTCTGCTCGCTTCAGTCCTCTCCTTGAGCCGTAGAAATCTAGCGTCATTGGGCAATGCTGCCTTGATGCGCTCTACTAATGATGGTTGCACCTGGAGGTTTGCTAATATGCTATCTGCTCCTGATAATACTACCTCAATACCAAGTTGCTCCAAGTCTCTAATCAATTCCTTCTGTGTAGTCAAAAAGTGTGCCATAGGCTTACGGCTTAATGCGTCTGCCATGACATTAGCCTTGCCCGGATGATAATGAAGCTCAATCTCATAATCCTTCATCAACTCCAACCAACGTCGCTGTCGCATATTCAACTCCTTTTGTGTGAACACGTACTTGAGATTCTTATGATCAGTATAGATATCAACCTTCTCGCCGTACAAGTAGTGTCTCCGTAGCTTCAAGGCAAAGATAATCGCTGCGAGCTCTAGATCGTGGGTCGGATAATTCTTCTAGTGCACTCTCAACTGTCGAGATGCATATGCTACTACCCGACCGTGCTGCATCAATACGCATCCTAATCCCTTTCCGGATGCGTCGTTGTAGATCACAAATCCTCCTGGGCCCGATGGTAGTATCAAGATCAGTGTTGTGGTCAACCGCTTCTTCAACTCATCAAAAGTGGCTTGACACTCTTCTGTCCATACAAACTCCTGATCCTTGCAAGTCAATCGAGTCATGGGCCCCGCTATTCGAGAGAAATCTTCTACGAACCGTCGGTAGTAACCCGCAAGTCCGAGGAAACTTCTCACTTCAGAAGCTGTTGTAGGAGCAGGCCATGATTTGACTGCTGTGATCTTCTCTGGGTCCACTGATATACCATCACCCGTAACAATATGACCAAGGAATGATACCTCCTTAAGAAAGAAATCATACTTGCTAAGCTTCGCAAAGAGTCTTTCGTTCCTCAATGTTCCCAAAACTATCCGTAGATGCTGCTCGTGCTCCTCTTGACTCTTGGAGTAAATCAAGATATCGTCTATAAAGACTACTACAAATTTGTCCAAGTACTGGTAAAAGATCTTGCTCATTAAATTGATGAAAACTGTGGGAGCATTGGTCAAACCGAAAGGCATGACGAAGAACTCGTAGTGTCCATACCTCGATCGAAAAGCCGTCTTGGCAATATCTTCCTTCCTAACCTTCAATTGGTGATAGCCCGATCGTAAGTCAATCTTGGAGAATACTTTTGCTTCACTCAGTTGATCGAATAAATCGTCTATACGCGACAAGGGATATTTATTCTTCACCATCACTGTATTCAACGCTCTGTAGTCAAAACACATGCGCACTGTCCCATCTTTCTTAGGCACAAAAAGAACGGGTGCTCCCCATGGTGACGCACTGGCACGAATAAATCCCTTCTCTAATAAGTCATCAATCTGCATCTTTATCTCTACCAACTCCTTGGGTGCCAGACGATATACTCGAGATGAAATAGGCTCGGCTCTGGGAATAAGCTCAATAGAAAACTCAATATCTCGGTCAGGTGGTATTCCTGGCAACTCCTCGGGGAACACATCCTAGAACTCGGTAATAATAGGGTGCCGAGGGGTGTCGTGCATCATCATATGAGTCCCCGATGTGGGTGCCTCACAACTATCTCCGTCTTCTTTGGTGAACTCAAACTCTGTCGCATTCGGTGGTCTAAAGATAATACTTCCCCTATGGCAGTCTATGAGAGCGAAATGCTGGCTCAACCAGTCCATTCCAAGAACCACATCAAATATCGGCATAGGGAATACAAGAAGCCATGCCATCATCTCTCTGCCATTTATCACTACAGGACAAAGTCTACAAATACCACTAACAGGTAAAACTCCTCCTCTAGTGAGGATTTTAACATTCTTAGCTAAGGGTGTGATGGGAATGCTATGTCTAGTGGCAAAACTAGTGGCTATAAATGAATGTGTGGCTCCAGTATCAAATAATGTAATAGCAGAAAAAGATGCAACTAGAACCATACCTGCTATGACCTCTGCCTCTGTCTCTACATTCTCAACAGCTAGAGAGAATGCCTTTCCTTGGTTTTATCCTAGGCCTTGAGCTCTGGCCTTGTGGTACTGTGCTGTCTGTGGGGGTAATGGTGGACGAGGTACTGGGGCTGTGGGCCTCTGGGCCTGATGTGCTTGAACTATAGCCTGCTGCTCAGGGCAATCTCTGGCCAAGTGCTGTCCTGATCCATATCTCAAACATAAGCCCAAACGAAGTCGACAGTCATCTCTAATATGCCCCTGCTTCCCGTAAAAGTTACAGATGGGCTTCTGATAAGGTGTGTGCCTTTGCTGGCACTGCCCCATGGTCCTCCTGATAGGTAAACTCTGAGTAGCTCGGGCTGGTGTACCTGCTGGTGTATGACGCCTCAATGTCTGCTGCTATTCCTTGCAAAGAATCTCTTGAGCACGAGCTTCTTCCAAGAGAGCTGAATGGGAGACTCGAGACCGAGTAGTCGTATAAGACTTGTGCTCTGGTGCAAGCCCCTGGTGAAATCTCCTCGCCTTCTCTAACTCTGTCGGAATCAATCCCGCACCAAATCGACTCAGGGGATTGAACTCCGAGTCATACTCATCAATTGTCATATTTCCTTGCTTCAGATGGAGGAACTGGTCGTAGAGACCATCTCGAACATGAATAGAGAAGAATCTCTCATAAAATGCATCATAAAACTGCTTTCAAGTGATCCCAGTGCCTAATCGTCTTCCTTCCGCCTTCCACCAGTGGTGAGCATTGTCTTCTAACAGTAAGTCCACTACTGTCATCCAATCTCGAGCTGGCAACTTGGATGCCTTCAGTAGCTTCTCAGTACTAATAAGCCACTGTGACACCTCTAGTGGCTTCTCCGTCCCTCTAAAGGCCTTGGGGTTCATATTTGTGAAATTCTTGATAGAGCCTTCATAGGGATGCAGAGCCGGTGCTGGTGCTGGTACTGGAGGTGGTGGTAGAGGTCTAGCTATAGCTGCCATCATCGTCTGTCTCATCAGCTCAGTCTGCTGCCACTGAGCCTGCATCATGGCATACATAAACTGAGTAGTAGGGCTCCCATCAGTCGGTGGTAGAGGCATCTGAGGTCCCGACTGTGGAGGAAACTGCTGAGGGAGTGGTGGTGGAGGAGGCAGTGGTACATTCCCTCCCGGTGGCATGGTAGTAGTCTGTCCAGCCTGGCTGCCTGGGGTGTTGCAACCTCTGGGGACTCCGTCGTCGGTGTCGTAGTAGGCTGCGACAGCCCTGGCTGGTATGGTGTTGCTGGAGTCATGGGGGGATTCTATCCCTCCGGAGTAGCCTCTTCACCAGATGTGAGGGCCAAGGCAGAAGTGCGTCTGCTTCTTAGATTCATACTGTTGGCACGAGGAAGATAAGTTGATATTAGGAAAGATTAGCTATGAAGTAAATCAAATAATCAAGGAAGTTTCGAAAAGATTGGGAGCCAAGAGATAGTAGTAGTTCTGGATGAGATATTCCTATTCCTATATGCAGGCTTGTTGGGCACAGTCATGTAACCCAACAATATTAAATCAGACCTGCATGGGCCACCACAAAAATATGTAACACCCCAGTCCCAAAATACGTAGGACCAAGTACGTGAACATGCCAGCTGCACATATACAAAGAACACCCCAATATATGGAATCCTTATATATGCACATAAGCTGTAAATAATTAATCACAGGCCAGAGTAACATATCTAATCTCATCACAGCTCAACAAAGAAGATAATGAAGTCCAAATAAATAAATAAGAGTATCAAAAGATAGCCGGGTGAACATATTCACTCCAAACAGCTATGAAAAATAGTCTCACAAGATCGGAGTCCGACCTCCGCAAAATAGAAAGAAAAAGAGGTGTAAAATATTGTCTACAACTGTCTCAGATAAGAAATAGAATAGAAGTCATAAGGCACTGCCTCGTCATCAATATAAGATAGCTCCAATGCCGCTCCGTACTCCTGTGGAAAATTGTTTAAACCTGGAGAGATAACCAGGTCCTCAGAGGACATAGCAAGATACAAGAAAACACCATGACATATAAACTGTGATAATATAATAAGAAAAAAAGGTATGTATGCAATCGGGTTCCTGACCATTCTACTATGAATATGCAGTTGAGATACATTCCTTCGACGCATGAGCCCTGGCTGAATATAGGACCCAGTATAGTCCCACCAGTGACCAAGAGCATGACGTTCAAAAATGACAGTGGCCAACCTGAGAGGCTCATACCCGTATCTCCAATGGAGCTTCCAGGTTACAAGGGAAGTGCAATCGAAGCCCATACGTCAGGTAATGTTCTTCCTACCCAATGCCTAGTATCATCATCTCCATGACTGACATGTACCTCTAGTAACCGCCAAGTCTTCTAGCATGCAACTCTATTGGCAGTTACCCCTATCCGTCGCACGCTCCATACGTATCGTTGGCCAGCCGACTACGCGGAAACATGTCCTATATATGACTCACATCACGTGATACCATAAGTGTCAAGGCCGTATGAGATATACCAATACGTCAACATCAATGGGTGGTCAATAAACTATGTCAATACAAGAGAATAAATCAAAGCAAGAAAACGACCGATAGAGTCGCTTGCACCCAAGTGTGACTTGGATGCACAATTTAAATATCAAGAAACAAGAAATGCTGAAAATAACAACTAAAAATAAGAATATAATAATCACAGAGTAGGGTGGCAAGGTATCTTGCCTGATGGTGCAAAGTGGCAAGTCCAAGTAATCACAATATCAGTCAAGAAACGTCACAATCTCGAAACAACTCCGGACACTGAAACAAACATCAAAAGTGATCTCGGTGAAGAAGATATACCTAGGAAACGCCTGTCCAAAAGTCAAATTCTGGAATAGAGGCAAAATCGTAATTTCGGGTCAAAACGATGTCCGCCGTTGGACCCGCTTTGCACCGAAACGTGTGCCAAAGTCTACGGTCTCTAAAGTCGTCAAACTATATGTCTACGGTTTCAATTTGAGGAGAGGAACTAAACGGTATGTCCAGTTTTGGATTCCGAGGAGTCGTGTACAAAATCGCCCGTTTGAGTGGGTCGCAGGACCGCCAAAATTGGGTTCCGATTCGACCTTCTTAGAATCGAACCAAACTTGGCAAGCAGGAACAGAATTTCGATCCGGACCTGTTGGCGCAAGTTTCGTCTCGATTCGACGACTGTACACGAAGTTATGGGCAAGTTTGCAAACGTCGATACGGGGGTATCTCGACGGATACGCGTTGATTTCGTCGCGCATACGCGACAAAACTGAGTTCCGTCAGTTCCCACATGTCCGTAACGTCCATACGCGCCTTTCGATGCGTATAGCGCACGACCACGTCACCCGGTTTGTCGGTGCGTACATCGTATCGTAAATTTTTTTTGAAATTAACACTTTAGAAAACAGTTTTTTGCCCAACTTCAACATCAGATTTCTTCCTACATATTAACCGAAACTTTTTTTCAAAAGTTACGTTCTATTCCTGGTTATATTTTTAACGACTGTTTTCAATTAGTTTTTACAAAAGTTTAATGGACAGCGAGAAAAGTGGCCGACAAGTTGACGTTTCAAAACAGTTTTTAATATTCAGAAAAGTCGGTATTTCTCCAACTTTGTCTCGATTTTTCGAGCAAGTCGATGGGTTATTTCAAAATCCATCTGGAGGATATTGAAGAGGGTCAAGTCTACTTTCCAGAAAATCTTACGGATCAAAAATCGGTGCTACGAGTAAAAAGTTACATCGTAGAAAAGTAGGGTACCTTTAGTGGAAAAACTGCTCCGTGGGTGACGCAGGGCTGACTTTCGATGCTCCGTTTGTCGCGCACAAAGCTCCGTCGCTGGTGAAACAAAGTCGTGGGCGAAGGGGGTATAATCAGCTTCAATATTCGTTTTGGAAGATTAGGGTTTTGTGGCTTGTAGAAAAAGTTATATTTATAACTACTTCTAACTAAAACCTAATACTAATAGGTTTTGTAGTTGATGGTTCCCATGGGTCGGGCTTATACGCAAGAGCTGTGCTTGTCACAGCAAGCTTTTCAATTGGTGGGGCCCGCCTACTAATAGTGGGTGGGATTTACTATTTTTTCTTTTCTTTTCTTTTTCTTAACAATTGTTCACTTGAACAGAGGCTGGCCCGCCCCCCTGCTGGGTGTGGCCGAGCCTCACATCTTTTTTTTTTTTTTTTTTTTACAAACCATTGTATATATATATATATATATATATATATATATATATATATATATATATATATATATATATATATATATATATATACCAACTATAAGTAAATATATTTATATATTAGGCAAAAATTTCTAAAAATTTACAAATAATTTCTAAATAAAATCCTCGAATTTATATTATTTCTTATTTAATAGAATACTAACAAGTACACATATAATACATACACACATGCATTTATATTTACGTACGTATACCAAATAAATTCTAAATAATATAGAAAAAAAATAATTTTTAAGGCACGAAAATTATTTAGAAAATATTGGGGGTTTACACGCATGGTCTGGCAATCCCAGGGCATGCGACAATACTGGAAGATGAAGGCATCATCAGTAGTTACGCCAACTTCGGGGCCAGGCCTCATCAAAAGCCGACAATGCATCAACATCCACCCCATCAGATAATGATATGGCAGCTTAATGCATTCAAAGTCATTCGTCGTGTCACGGGCGATGACCTTAGACGAGAAAGTGGGACGGCCACGATATATGCTGCACACCATGGCCGGGAGAAGAGCTAGTCTGACACCAAAGACCAGCTTCACAGCAGGGAGGATAAAGTTACGGCTGATCCTCTCAATAGAACCAGCCCCTCCTGAAACTACGTAATTTTCGTAGCCACACCATCAGAAATCCTGTCAGAAGAGCCTTCTCGAACAACAGCTGAGTGTCTTGATTAAAAAAAAAAAGCAAAAGAGTCAGATTGACTCCCGAACCTGTCACCGGTGGTTCTTACCCTCTTGGCGGTTGACACCTGGTTCTGCACCTCCTCCCGAGTTCAAGGACTTCGGGAAGAAACCTGGCCTGAGGCACCGAGCTTAAAAAGGTAAGTTAGTCAGGCCTTTGTGTGAGGAAGGTTCCCTTCCGTGCTGTCGTTCTTTTTCTTCGACATTTGCTGGCACGTGCTAAGATGACACAGCAATTCCCGGTAGACGGCAACAAGCCCGGGAACCTCTCCTCTAACTCTTTGAACTCTTCATTCGTGGGAGTGTACACGTCAAAGACTTCATTTCCCCAAGGCAGCTTGGAGACATCATGCATCTCGTGGAGAGCAAGCCCCATCTCCCCTACGGGCGTAAAGAAGGTCCCCATACGACGGTTGTACATCTCCAGCACAGCCATGAACAATTTTTTGTTTATGGGCAAGCCGTAACAGGTGCTCCGAATTACATGGTAGAGTCCAATCTCGCGAAAGAGAGTCTCATATTTCTGTACGATCCACGTAGACAGGTTGGTCCACGAAGGAAGGGGGTTTATCCAATTCAGCAGCGACAACCGGCCCACAGGATAGGACCCCTTTCGAGCAAGCTGGTTCAGGAAAGTGTCAGCTTGAGAGAACTTGAAATTGGGACCTTGCACATTCAAGAAATTGCCTGGGGCTAACCCCATCACACAGCGGCTGACCAGTATCCTGTCCGTGTGTACTGACCTTAAATTATTGTTATAGTGAATTTTGTCCACAAATATTCTATCCGGGTCAGAGTTAAGGAATCCTCCATCTTTCTGCCCATCGGCAGCATGTTGAACCACGATAGTGGGAAGTGACGCTCCATCTGAGGAATATGGATCGCCATCCCATTGGAAGTAAAACTCCAACTCTCAGATATATCCAGAACATAGGAGTTCTTTACAGTTAAGGCATCCCCGAAGAGGAACGCAGGTTTCAGGTGTTCTTCCCCCAGCAGCCCAGAGTTCATCATCCCCAAGAGAAAGTAGAAGGACTAGTTTTTAATGTCTCTCAGCCTCTCCACAGGTTCATCTTTGGGAAGCTGGTTCACCACATGCTCGACTAAGTGGTCGAACCTCACGCCCACAGCAGATTGGACGCGACCTATCAAGGGTTCTCCCGCAGGATTGACTGGTAAATTTACTGAAAAAAGAACAAAAGAAACAAGTTAGAAGATGGCCTGTGAAAACTGCTTAGTGTTTTCGAGTTTATGCGGCTCCGATTAGACGGGGCCTCATGCGGCCTAGTTCAAGTGAGCTTATGCGGCTCTGTTTAGCGGGTGCTCATGTGGCCCAATTTAAAAGAGCTTATGCGGCTCTGATTTGGTGGGGTCTCATGCGGCACAGTTCGAAAGAGCTTATGCGGCTCTGATTTGGTGGGGTCTCATGCGGTACAGTTCGAGGGAGCTTATGTGGTCATGTTTGTTAGAACTTCATGCGGCATAGTTCGAGGGAGGTTATGTGGTCCTGTTTGTTGGAACTTCATGCGACACGGTTCAAAGGAAGCTTATGCGGCACTGTTCGATGGTTCTTCATGCGGTCCAGTTTGTAAAGTGCTTATACAGCCACAAGACGACTCTCATGCGGCTCGAACATGAGGCATACCCCCATGCGGCTCAGACATGAGATGTACATGCGACACATACAGCACAGTATACAGATTCATCATAATGAACTTGAACAGTTCAATGAAGACGAAGAAGGCCCGCGCATAAAATATGCGGCGTAGCCATGATGGTTATGGTTTTGAGTTCATATAATTTCTCCCAACATTCTTACCATCAATGGAGGGGTGAACATCAGAGTAGACTAGGGTCACCATAGTTGACGAGGAGGCCGCTCCTTTACCCTTCGTCGCAGCACTGGAGGAAGTCTTGGGAGCCATCGATGATCGAAGGTAAAGAAGACGACAACTAGGGCGAGAAAGGCTTGAACAAGAGAAGAGAGTATAGAGTCTCTCTCTCTAAAAATTACTCATATTTATGGGCAGATAGGGGGCGCGTAGACCGATAGGCGCTTCGGATTATGTGCTGCCTAGAACATAAAACCGACTCTTGGGATTTTATTCCCTCTCATGCAAAAAAGAATGCTCAGAATCATCAAGGCAAATCCAAATATTTAATGCCGACTCTTGGGATCCTACCCAAAAGATGGCTTTAAATGAAAACAAATCAAGAGCAATTAATGAGACGCCTACGTGGCATAAAGGACAGCATGTGGCCAGAGAAGTCTATGCGGCCATAGCAGTCCATACGGCTAGAAAATCCTATACGGTCAGAGAAGTCTATGCGGCATTAAGAGATTACGTGGACATGCTTCTTATTCAAAGTATTTCAATTTTTACAAATTGAAAACTTTGAATGGGGTCTTATAGAAGCATGAAAAAGAATAGTAATTTACATGCGGCCCAGATTCAGCATGTGGCTCAAAAGCTTGAAGAGTTTTATGCGGCTCGAAAAGTCCCAGAGAGTCGCATGCGGCTCAGGAATTTCATGCGGCTCAGGAAGAGCCACGTGGCCTCATGCGACTCAAAATAGGCCGATTACAGCTGGCCATAATTACTCCCTACAGCTGGCCATTAAATATTCTGACATAAAGTGACAGTTCTGACGGCTCTGACATAATGAAGAGACGCGTCATGCTCATCAAAAGACGAGAAAATCTCTGTGATAGCCGGCACAGTTCACAAATTCTAAGGAGGATTAATTATGCGGACCGCCTAGGCCATACTTTTGCGGCTCGATTGTGGGGGCCACCCTTATGTGGTTCAGTTGGAGGGCCACCCTTATGCGGCTCGGTTGTGAGGCCACCCTCATGCGACTCGGTTTTGGGGCCACCTTCATGCGGCTCGGTTGTGGGGACCACCCTCATGCGGCTCAGTTGTGAGGCCATCCTCATGCGGCTCGATTGTGAGGCCATCCTCATGCGGCACAGTTGTGAGGCCATCCTTATGCGGCTCGGTTGGGACACGTGGCAGAAGATTGACTAAGACTTATCCATTCGGATTTATTGCAACCAACAAATCATAACAATGCAGATTTATTGTAACCAACACAACAGCCTAGATTGATTTTCAACAAACAGATCAAGGTTAATCTTAACCAATCTCCAACCGTCCACTTTTCAAGGCGCAGTTACTGCACACCCCGCTCATCACAAAGTCCTATAAATAGCAGAGAATTATTCCTTTGCAGAGACAGAGAAAAGCACATACACAGAGATATATAGAGCAATACAGAGCCGAGCAGAGAGAGAGCTTTTCTTCGCCGGAGCCAAGGTTGCCTTCGATCGTCCAAGGAGTAAGGCAGAGTAGATAACACTTTTCCGAGCCTCTACCGTCACCCTCCAGGATCAAAACTAAGCAATTGTACTTAGATTGCTTTTCTTAGGTTTTGTTCCTAGGCTCTCTTTGTACGAGCAAGTTTGTAATTGTGAGTTAAAGTTCAGTCCTCCCATAAAACTGTTCTGTTTTTTGATAATCAATGGCAAACAAGAGTGAAAAGAATGAAAAGAGAGAGAAGAGAGAAAGTGAAATGGTATATATATAAGGGGGAATTAATCTTAGCCGTCGGATGGTGTTCCATGTGAAGATCTAAGTCAATCTTAGCCATCCAAACAAAACCAGATATCCAATGGGTAATATGGTGCATCTACACTATTCACGAAAATATCTAAATACTATTCATCAAAATAGCCAAAATACTATTCATAAAAATATCAGAAACACTATTCATGAAAACATCTGAAATCGAAAATATCTAAAATGTGGATAATCTGTCTGGACGGTATGCCGTCGAAATATTCCGGTATACTGGAGGTATGCCGGCCAAGAAAAAAATCTATAAGTTAAGAATTTTTTTAAAGCATTACGAAAACCAAGAAAATATGAAATACACTACAAAATACGTATCCGTATATAAATACTGATACTGTGAGACGAGTCTCACAACTCTCCACAACTTAATAATAAATTTTGTCCTCGAAATTTCCTAAATCTAGTCAAGCATGAAAACCAAACCAAAGAGCTGAAAAATCATGTCAATCAAAATAAAGCATGGCATGTTGGTAAGATAAAGACAACAGTAATATAAGTAAATGCGTAAGCAATAACACAACCACAATCAAGACGGGATGGAGGCATATGTATAAATATTTCTCCTGAGTCAGTTGAGTAGGAGTAGGCCTACGCTGACTCCACAACTTAAATAAAAGTCAATTCTCAAAATAAGCCGGTACCAATGACTTAATCCAAGACATGACTATACCCAGGACGTATCTTCGTAGTCGATACTAATAAAGTTATCACATGCCTCTACTACGAAGATAGAAGAGTTGGGGACGAGAAACTCGCCTTCACTCATCGAATAAATCAAGCCGGCTATTGTACTCCATACGTGGATAGAATACAAGGTCGCCTGCAAGAACCCAAGATATACTGCCACTACCTGGCCTGCTACTGAAGGATAAATCAAAAGGATATAACTGAAAGAAGACCATGAAGATGGTACCTAAGACTCCCGAGGTACTACCCTTATGCTAATACTAGAGCTGCCCCTGAGACTGTGCATACAACCGCGCTCTGCACTGTCTGAACCTCTGAGCTCGCGATGGCGGAAGATACTGTGCCAGTGGCTGAACATCTAGTATTAGCCCTAACTGCTCATCCACTGCTGGGGGTGATGATTGAGGAGACTGAAAAGACTAAGGTGGTACATCTGGTGTAGCTGCTTGTCCTCGAGATGTCGGATAGGGGCAAGTGCTAACTGAATGGTCCTCTATATCACAGCAAAAGTATCGTCTAATGGCCGCTTAACAAACTGATCTGAGATGCCCTATCTTTCTACAGTAGGTACATGCTTCTTGTTCTGACTGATACTGTTGTTGGTCTCTCTGTCTATGAGCCTGGGCCTTCATATAGTGATGAAGCCTCTCGTGCCGAAATGCATGGGACTGCGTCGGTAAAGGCTTCTGAGCTTGCTTCTGCTAAATTGGTGCTGGTGCCCCGAACTGTGGAACTGTAGACTGGAAGGATGAACATCCAACTGAACTCCTCCTAGGACAAACCCCTATCATGTGATCTGGTGATCCGTATAACAAACATAGAGAGTTGGCCCTCCAACAAGTAATATGAGTGTGTCCTCTCCTTCCACAGAAAGAACATACGACTAGTAACTCCTGGTGCTGGTGTGGATAATTGTATGATGGTACTGGTGAGGGATGTTGAGGTAAAAATCCTGACTTGGGTGTATGGTACCTCTTACGACCCTTAGTTCTGGATATGGTCCTCCTGGCTATATGCTCGTGCTCTCGTGTTGCCTGTACAGTAGGTCGGGCTCGATATGCTGACTGACTTGATGACTGGTACTGCCTGGCTCCACCTTCTGGCTGTAAGTCATCGGCCTTGAATACCTCTGGTATTCCTTGTCCACTACGGTCTATCAACATCTGGAGACTCTGCTGGAGAATGAGATCTCGTTGTTGTTGTTGTGACTCAATGAAGCCCCTGAGAACACCCACCAGCTCATGAACAATATTCTCTGGTTGCTCAGGCAGGACTGACACTCCTGGCTGATCAGGCTGAACTGACATATCTGCCCTCGGGTCAACTCTGAACTCTACTCCTGAATGCTGAGACTGATCCTCCATAACTAGCCTAACAGAAGATTGCTGACCTGCCATCCGTAATATCCGAATAAGATGATCAAAAGGAATAAGAACAGCGCCCCTGAAAGTTGAAGAACACAAGGATCAAATCAAGGGAACATAAAAGATCAATGATCAAGGCAGATGTCAGGTCAAAGGATCAGAGATATAGAATAAAACGAAGGATATCAATAAAGAAGAATTGTGACTGAGATATCTAAACATCAGTAACCCCCATATATATGATAAATCAGACCTGCATGGGCCACTACTAAAACCTATGTCCCGCCCCAGAAACAGAATTCTGGTAAGTAGGGAAGGACCAGGCCAGCTACATATACTAAAGTACTCCAGTACTCCAAAATAACATATAAGCTGTATAGATAGGGGTTACTACTACAAGCCAACAGTCGATCCTAGGTCAAGCAATCCTAGGTATCTCAATCATAGGTAGTAAACAATGAACAAAAATTAAGATCAACTGGAATATAAAATAGTAAAGCGTCCCAAACTATCATATATTAATGATCATGAAGCTAGTAATACAGAGTGAAGACTAGCAAGAGTAATAGTCATACATGATAAGCTCTAGCTATAGTCTAGAATACACAAATCATATTCTGGTGCGTAGGCTAAATGTCAAGTCCAAAACACGAGCTGAACACGTGAACGCCACAAAAGAATAATGTACATAACTAGTGGAAGATTAAAATAGAAAACCTACTAAGGTACTCTGGTGCTCTGGGTAATCACCAACGAGTGGAAGCTACGAAAGATCCTCCGAGCTCCTCTATCAGATCTGGCCAAACAGAACCAGTGGGGTCAGACCCCCAACAGCAAGTACCACAAAGGAAGCCAAACTATGAACTAAAATCAGCATGCAAATCATAGCAACGGATAGAAACAGAAATAAGTAAAAGCAAATCGAGACTCGTGTGCTACCAATGCACTTATCTCGAGAATAGAAAAGATAATAAGTAAAGCAATGTGTAGCATAAGGTAAAGGACATGTGACATAATGTAAACTGTGTACATGTAAAAAAAAGGAAGCATATGAACATAAAAGATAAACTAGACATGTGAGCATGTTAAATAGTCGGAACATATGAGCATGTTAGGTAACTGGAACATGTGAGCATGTTAGGTAACTGGAGCATGTGAGCATGTTAGATAACTTGGACATGTGAGAATATTAGATCTATATAGAATGACAAATGATAAGATGACTTAGCAACTAGTCAGGAACCCAAGTTATAACCCATAAACAAAACAAGGACCGGGGTTGTAACCCTTCTCCTAAAATTAACTTTAGTATCTAATCATTTACCGGCAAAAGTAAAGCATAAACAAAGATGTACTGAAAATAAACAAATCCGAACACTGCCTAGACAAACTAGACTAGACTGGACTCCATACAATAGTCACAGCCAAGCAATGAGTACGATTTTATACATTAGCTAACTAGGGTTGTCACAATCCTAATTACTAACAAATGCAAGTTTGAGAATTCCAAGTCCAGCACCTGCCTGCTACTACCTGAATGGTCCAAGCCAAAGGAGCAATGGTAATAGTGGATACATCGCCCAAGAGATAAATGTATCCTATAGTAGTAGTACATCGTCTGGAAGACAAATGTACCACTAAGACATATAATAATAGGTATATCGCCAAGGAGACAAATGTACCCGGTGCAACAATCGACGATGCGCTGGAAGTGTGCTCATCATGACAGATAGCTCCAAATCCCAAGTATATATATAATGCCAAGACCAAAGTGGCAACAGGTAACTGGAAAATTCTCAATTATCTAACTAATCAAGCTAGTTTTTTAGTGCTTAACATTTTTTTGTTGGATTCTGGGTGTGGCATTCCGCAGAATCCATCCTAGACATGAGACATGCAAGACTGGACAAAAGTAAGAATGTGTACCATAACAAGCCACAACAAGAAAATATAATAAACAAGAAGCTAGGAGTGCGCTACGACGAGCCACTATAGGGAGTGCGCCATGACAGGCCACTATCATGTAAGCAAAGAAAGACATGTACAAGAGTGCACCACAATGGATCACTATCTAGTAAGCAAAGAAGATATGTAAGAAGTGTGCACCACGATGGGCCACTATCATGTAAGCAAAGAAGACATGTAATAATTATCATAGCTTGTAAGAAAGAATCTATCAAAAGGACATATCATGGCATGTGGGAAACAATAATTAAAGCTAAGTAAATTTCATAGAAAAATGATTGAACATGTGCTAGTGTCAAGTGTATATAGGGTGTACAATCAATCTCTAACTATGCAAGATCATCCAATCATGTTAAAAAATCACTACAATCGAAGAACATATCAAAAACGAACAAAAACGGGCAGAAACGAAAAAAAACAAACTAAAACGGCATACCAGCGGTATACGACGGCATACCGGCGGTATACCGGCCTAAAGACAGAAAGTTTCTGGTACAAAAATCGGCATACCGGCAGTATACACTGGAATACCGACGGTATACCAATTTTTCAAACATCAACAAAAATTAGATTTTTGCCAAAACTTATTTCGGCCAAAAAAATATCGTTTTAAATCAAAATTCGGATTTTCAAACGTCAAAATTACATAGAATTGAATTTCCTACAACATGGAACTATTCGATGTCGAAAATTCAAGGATTTGATAGATCAATATCTAAAAATACTCCAAAAAATTGGTTTTCGGGGCAGCGAAAGGGGTTCCGATTGCCACCAAACTCAAAATCCATGATATACAAACTGTGTGAGGGCCTCATATATGTATATATGACCAAGATAGATGATGGTAACACTAGTATCACTCTTTATACCAAGTTTTCTACTAAGTCCATATTGGGTTTTAACAAAAAATCAAAACTGTGCTTAAATAAATTTTGGAAACATGCATATATACGAGAATCATAAGGAAAACATATTTAACAAAACGAGTTTAGATCAATTCTAAGTATTTACTACCAAGAAAAATAAAATGACAATAAAAACATTTTTGTTCAAGATTTGGCAAGATGTACTTGCCTAGGTTAAGCTCCAAGCCTAATCTTCTACTCCTCCTCCTAGGGGGGTTAGACACCACACCCAAGGCCTCAAGGCCAAGCTCTTGGCAAGCTCCAAGGGGGAGAGAAGGGAAGAAGAAATGAATAGATAGTGAAGAGAATGAAAAGAGAGAGGAGAGAGAAAGTGAAATGGTATATATAGAAGGAGGAATTAATCTTAGCCGTAGGATGGTGATCAATGTGAAGATCTAAGTCAATCCTAGCCATCCAAACAAAATCAAATATCCAACTAAATACTATTCATCAAAATATCCAAAACACTATTCACAAAAATATCGAAAATACTATTCATGAAAATATCTGAAAACAAAAATATCTAAAATATGGAAAATCTGTCTGGACGGTATGCCGTTGGTATACTCCGGTATACTGGCGGTATGCCGGCCAAGAAGAAAATCTATAAGTTAGAAAAAAAATTAAAGCATTACGAAAACCAAGAAAATACGAAATACACTACAAAATACGTATCCGTATATAAATACCGATACTATGAGACGAGTCTCACATAAGCTACCCTATTCTCCTAAAAAGTATGATCTTAAGGATTAGTTAATTCCAAGTTGGGTAGTAGCTATATTACCGACTTCGAAGGATGGTTAGAATTTTATTTTGATAATACTAAGTGGTATACGCAAAAGGATAGTTAGAATCTATATACAATTGAGAAAAGAAATTGATTTGATATTGGAAGGACTTTGAAAAATATTTATGATATATTGGGTTATAGCTACGCATCCTTGGAGGGATATAAATTTGATTTGAAAAGGAACTTAAATTTTAAATGTTGCAGTATGATTCACGATTGACCAAACTTTGAGAGTGATTGATTAAATTTGGTAAATATTCTTTTTTAGATTTAAATTTTGACATATGATCTATGAGTTATAACGTTATTTAGATGTCGAGTTTAAAGTCTTGATTATGGAAAAAATGGGGGGTATGTATATTTGATTAAGGATACGATAAAGGTTATTGTGAGATTGATTAGAAAAGTTTAAAATTTTAAAATCGTAATTGATGACCTAAACCGATGAGAGGATATGAAAATTTGCTTGAGCATACTGGATATATAATTTTGTTATACAAAGGGTTATCTTGAGATGAGTAGAAATTTGGTAGATTAATTTGAGAATTATATTAAAAAAACTTTTGAGGGACTCGAACTCATAGATTTAGATATTGCATTGAGAGGCAGCCAAGATGGATATTACTTGCCATATTACTCATGACCATGATAGTTATACACAAGTATAGTTAGTCATCTACCAAACCATGTGACTATATCTCAATCTTGACCTACTCGACCTTCCCTCAAATATATATCTTTTACCGTGACCTCCCAACAGTTTGAAACTTGAAAAAAAATTAGATCGTTCCTTGGTCGTACTCGCCTTCTCTCTAGAACCGTATCCTAACTTATTTTACTTTGATCTACTAGACTTCCTAATCACCTTTATTTTGTGCATTAATTAGCCCCTCATGAACATCCACTTTCTATTTTAGATCATTTGGTGTCCCCGACCATGACATTAATATTCAGAGCACAAGACCAGTTGTTACCTTCCAACAAATCTCACATGTAAGACCTAGACGAGCCCGCCTTCACATAAATATATCATGTTCCACTGAAACCCATCCCTTTATACTCTATTTTTATGATATAACTTTCCGGTCAAAAAGGCTAAACTATAACCTTTACTATCTTACCAGAATACTTTTCGACTACAGATAGGGACTCATCCTTGACTCAATTCTTTCGATAATATATATGAGGGTAATCGACTAAATTTCTTAAATGCTTAACTTTGTGTTTTATCTTGATTACTTGACCCTCGTCCTTTTATTATCTTGATTTACTTAGACCCATAACATCTTTTATTCTTCATGCAATAATTAACGACCTTTATTTATTGTCCAAATCTCTACCACGACCATTGAACCTAACCGAGTTGTTTTGCTTCCCTTTTTGAGAAAATTTTATAAACTCCTTCATGATTCACGTAAACCTTATTCTTATATGATTTTCTTATGCGAAGCTGAAATTTGATCATGACATCCTTTGGTTGAAAAGAGGTTAGATTTGAAAATCCTAGAAGAGAGTAGTGGTAAAAAGTTGAATAAGATGATTGAATATTCATAAGTGAAATCTTATGGTAAAATCTATTAGACGGGGTAGATTTTATGATCAAATGAGAGTAAAATTCATGATCGACAAATCAGTTCCTTGTGGAAAGCTGTTGTTAAGAAAAAAATTTATGAGATGATAAATAGGGTGCTTGAAGTTATTAGATTTCAAGAAGAGGATAATTTCTTAAACTCTTAATGGTTAAGAATTTAACTATGTGATGATTGTAAATATGAAGGTCATACTAAGGTGAGATTGATTTTACTCTTGACTAAATTGAGTGAAGAAACTTTAATGTAAAAGGAAAATTTTGCATAAGGAAGTTAGCTTGAGAGAAATATGTAGGAAGAAGAGTATTAAAGATTATTTGAATTGGAATTTTGGACTTATCAAATTTTAAGATTTTGGATATAATTTCATATCGAAGTAACTTTGAATTAATCTTCGACTAAATTGATTAAAGGTTGACTGATTTATTTTAGGAAAATTTTGAAAGACGAAATATTTGGTTTAAGAAAGATATTTGTTAGAGAATTATTGGGTCCAAAACTTCTAAATTAAGACATTCTATTACGAGATATCTAAAGAATATATGGGTTGACATCTAAGTTTTGTCCATAAATCTCAAATTTAGGGAAGTGTGTTCGATGGAATAACAATTGTGAGAAGAAATCAAAATTTTGAAGATTTGTGATAAGAGGATAATGACGAATCAAAGATTTCACGACATGGAAACCTGCAAGTAAATTTGACTTGAAGCTAATGAGCTAGTAATCGAGACTTGAGATAAGGAATTTATTGCCTATTTGTAAAGTTGCAAGTCTATAGGATAATGGTAGTGCTAATAGGGTGTAAGCATTCATGGGTTGTCATGCATTGACCATCTTCGAACTGTTAATTTTATTCGACTAGAATTATCTAACTTACCCATTTCCCTATCTTATGTCTTGAACTTCTCGCCCGATGATTTAAATTGTGACTCTTATTGACTAAACTCTTTCCATCCCTTTCGCCCCTACTTACCCTAATTATTTCTAAATTTCGAGGATGAAATTCTTTTAAGTTGGGTTGGATGTAAACCCCCTAAATTTCTACTACAATTTTTTTATGATTTGGTATTTAATGGTATTTGATTTGTCCTTCGTATTTGTACGGCGCATGCAAGTTCGCATTCCCGTATTTGTACATGGCATGCAAATGTGCATTATTCGTATTTGCTAGTCGAGTGCGAATATGTGCAAGGTACATATTTTTAGAAAACATTTTATTTATATAGATGTAAATCATATTTCAAAATAATATACGATAAATATTTTATATTGCTTTAAATTGTAAATGCGTCGCGCCGAGGATTGCCAAAATTTAATTTTTATTTGTTATAAAAAGGCCATTTTTTTGGTACAAGTATAACTAGTAATTTAGAAAATTTGTGTTTTATGTAAGTATTATTTTGCATGCGAGTATATATATATATATATATATATATATATATATATATATATATATATATATATATATATATATATATATATATATATATATATATAAAATAAAAATATATATATATATATATATATATATATATTTGTATTTTCAAAATTAATTATTATCATTAATTTATTATTTCAAAAAAATATTAAGTATGGTTTGATTTAATATGTAATTAATTATGGTGATTTAAATTGGAAAAGATTTTACAGTCTATATTTAAATATATTTTAAACTAAAGATAGAATTTATCTATATTGGATTTGATTTTGATTAAGTTAATTTTAAATCAATTTGAATTAATAGGTGATTTACCTAATTTGGATTTAAACGAATCATGGTCTCTATCAAAGTAGGAGCTTCCACCTCCTATATAAGGAGAGGCTCTTTTCCATGAAATTTCATAACCCAAATTCTATACCAAAGCATCGTGCATCGTGTCCGTGTCCCCCTTCCCATCCACTATATTTTTATTTGTACAAATACAATAGTACTATGTTCGACAACCCCGGACCTCGACCCCATCCATGTCATACAGGCACACAACCCAGCCGTGTCGGAGACATCCTGACACCACGTCTCTAACCCTAACCTAAATTTTGGCGCTTCTTCTCTGGTCGATAATCCGCGGCCGCCTCCGCAACCCAGCAACTCCCCACGTCCTTGTCAGCGTTCCTCGGCCACCCACCACCGTGACAACACCACCGCCACGATCTTCACCACGTGGGCCCAACTTCAAGCCGCCACTATTTTCTTTTCAGTCCCGCCTCGACAAAGACCCCGACGAGATTCTAACTTCAGCCAAGTTTTTCGACCACCACCACCATTATCACCAAATTAACCACCACCATCGTCGCCATGGCGACACAGCCACCACAATATCACCACCACACAAAATAATAAGTAAACCCTAAAAAGTCACCCCGTCTCTTCTATAGCCGCCATCACCTAACCTCCTCAGCCGTCGACTGAAAGTCCAGTCACCAACGCCACCGGTGTCCCCTGTTCTCCACGTCTCAAACCCCCGTGCGCTTGCAGCAACCAGCCGTACCTCCAAAGTTCACCGGAGCGCAGCGCTGGACCGCTCGACTCTGCCCTAGCCTCCTCTTGCACTCCCGTGACCGACTACGCAGCACCCAACCGGTTGACCAACCACCTTACCGTGGCCGCGCTCTGCCAAGATCCAGCCGTCGGCGCCACCGTCGCCAGCACCCCAGACAACCTCCCACGTTTGTCGCGTCCGCCAGCGTCGCCATGCCACGCGCCATCTCCGAAAAGCCCTCCGCTCTCTCGTCCCTCTTTCCGACCTCTCTCCACTACTTTTCCTCTCAACTCCCCTCTTTTTTCTCTCACCAACTTCTCCTCTGTAACTTCTCTTTCCCCTTTCTTTTAAATTTTTTTTCTATCACTCAAAGAAGAGTCAGCTATTCCTATTCTGTTGTGCTGCTTCTTCCTTCACTCTTCACGAGGGAACGAAGCCAGCTCACGAGAATAGCAGTAGTAGTTTGGGATCATTGAGGTATTATTATTACTTTTATTATTATTATTATTTATTGGATATACTGACAGTATATGTATACCTATATATACTAATTAGTGTATTACTAATATTACTATCATTTATCTTAATTACTAGTATTGTGTCACTTATTTCATTATTTATATATTATTATTAATATTAGTTTCTTGTTTTGTTAAATATTATTATTTGTATTATTATTATTGTTATTATTTTAGAAATTGAACAAATATTTTCTAGCAAATTTCAAGTTAGTTTTTAAACACTAAAATATTCTTTTCGATTTATATGTATATATATTTGATCAATTATACTTTTTAGTCTGAATGATTTAGAAATATTTTTAAATATTTATCTAAAATATATATTTTAATTTGTGAAATATAGTTTCCACCTTAATCATATTTTACATCTTAGAGTATTTTGACTAATAAATTGTAATTTTCAAAATTATTATATATAAAATATTTTCAAGTATTTTTCGTAAAAATTATTTTTACTAAAATAGTTTCCCTGTTTATAAATTTTGTTTTGGTAAACTTAGTTTTTATCCTAAAAAGATATTTTGATTTTAAAGTATTTTTTCTAAAACTATATTAGCTAACAAAATATATTTTTAGGTATTCTAAAAATAGTAGAAATACTTTTTCTCTACAAATTCTCATATATTGTCAAGTGTTGATATCGTACTTCTATTTTCTCGTGAATTTCGGACACTTATGCATCGGCCATGGCTATTGGACAAAACAGGACATCACGATCATCGTACCATAACAGGCGATGCACCAGGTAAGATACCTTGCCATTATTTACTGTTTATAATTAATCTGTATTTTATTTAGTTATTGCATATTCCTGTCTTTATTTCTAGTTCTTCTAGTGTATCAGTATGATAGTTCATGATTTATTTATTTGCTTTCACAATATACTTCATGCTTGTCCTTGAAGTTGCATGTGGGCATAGAGTTAGGAGACTACCACTAGTTTAGCTCATCTACATAAATTTTGACACAAAGGTGGCACGAGATGTGTGAGTTGTGACTAGCATATAGCCTCCGGACATGCATGTTGGCTGATCACTAATGCATATGGGACGTGCGTTAGGTCTAACTGTTAATAGATGAATGTTAGAAGACTTGACGGTTACTAGTATTACATGGTCGTGGATGCTGTAACACCCAATTTTCTAAATGAGGATAATTTTGAAATTTTATGATTTTAATTATTAAATTATGATATTTAAATCGTAATATGATTTTTGGTGATTTTTAATCATTTAAAAACTATTTAAAATTCATGACTTGTGATTTTGATGTGCAGCTAGTGAAACCCTAGAGACTGTCTGCTCTAGAGCCTAACCATGTGGTTAGGAATTTTATGTATTATTTTTAGCCTATGGGTAATTTGGTCATTTTGACTTATTAGAATTATTTGATTAATTATTGGATTGATGGTTGTTGATTTTGACTTTTACTAGTTGCGACTTAAGAGACTAACCTAGATGTTGACCCTAGTTATGGAGACTTGATTAGCATGGTGAGACCCTAGTCTAACTTAAGTCAACCTAAGTTAAGTCACTTAGGATCAAGTTTGAATAGGAGGATTAATGAATAGGTTCATAGGCTTGAGACTTGTGAATTGTTTTCATAACTAATATAACTTGGCCCATAACCCACTAGTGTAACCCTAACCCTAACTTTATCCTTTATGACAAGCTGCCTAGGGATTCCCAACCCAATATAATCTCTCTTCCTATTATTTTTGCCTCTTTTCTATCATTTCTCCATTTGGCAAAAACCAAGGTTTGTTCCCTTCTTCAAAATTTCTATTTTATTCATTTATTCTCCTTTTTCATCCTAGTCTTTTGTCTTGGGTTCTAAATGATGTTTATGGAATATTGGTGGAGAGCTATTTCAGTTTGGGATCAATTTGGAGCATTTGGCTATCAAGAAGAACACCCCCCATTTGAAGCTTTTTCTTGCTATTTGCACCTATAGGTAAAACTCCTCAAATTGTGCTAATGTTCTGATTTCTTTGTATATTAGGCTAGATCTAGGTGTCCCCTAGCTATCCCTAGAATTTATGTAGAAATCGTGTCTGTTTGGTGTCCGTATCGGACACGTGTCATAGTGTACGTGTAGGTGTTTGATAGAATGCCACTTAGGATTTGATTTTCGATTTTTGTAAAACTAATTCCATGGAATTGTAGATCTATATGGGTACATTAATTTCATGAAGACTGAGCACATTTTTATACCGTTTCCGTGTCGGAAACGGTCGTGGACACGTTGTACGACACAACGTACGGGTGCCCTGCTACCCGAGCCCAAATTCTCCCTGTGTAGACCACGTGGACACGTGCCATTTGGTACAGAGGTGGGGGTCATCACTGACATACCCCCCTTCGAGTTTCAGGACACGTCGTGTCGTGTTGGACACGAAATCATAAGTGCACCGATCTTACACTACACTACTCTGCGCGAACAGTGGCTTCTGACATAGCTTTCGTGTCACGTGCAGACATGTTGCAGACATGTGTCAGGGTGCTAGACACGTAGCCCTAGACCCACTCTATCACTGGACATGGACACGACCCTCCTCGTGTTGTGTGTCGAGTCCTATTGGACTCGACATGGCTGCACGAGGCAGTTTTTACTGCCAGTTTCTTATGTTGTTCTATTTTGAATTTGGACACTTCGTGTCCAGTTTATTGGACATGATTGATACCACTGGACACGTGGGATATGTATCTATGTCTGAACACATATTTTCCGACTTGATTTGAAGTTTGATATTGAATTTGGGTTTTCGAAGTGGTTTGCTGATACATTATTCTAACTGTCATTCAATATCCCGATTCAATATCCCGAGTTGATTTCTTTTTATGAAAGTTGGGATAATTTTGAAGTGATTTTTAGATTTGTTTTTGATTTATACTCAAAATCCCTGAGATGTTGATGTTGTTCATATACTTCTACTTTATCTGTTGTGAGTTGGGATTTCGAATTTAGAGTTGGTATGTCCATTATTTTGGAAATTTGGTTTTGAATGAATAATGTATTCACTGTTACTTTGATTTCCAGTTTTGGGATAATTAGAGGTTGGTTTGAATTATTTTCTTTTCAGATTTACATGATTTTAAGTTGCTAGAATGTTAATGTATACATTGGGATTTGGTTTAAAAGGGTTAGTTGAAATATGCATGAGCTGAATGATATAAATGGAATATAAGACTAAATGATACAATATGTTACGAACTGAAGGTGAATAATATGCAAATACTGAAACCTTGAGTATATAGATAATCATGTATATATGTGTGTAGAGTATACCTCAATGTTAATGTATAACACAAATCCCCTTCCCTTCCAGTTTTTCCCTTTCTTTTGATATGCAATGTATGATGAAATAAGTATGCCTCTATGTTAATGTGATACCATGCATGAATATACATGACATGTAAACTGACATGAAGATTGTATGTATAGATGTTAATGTAAGCATGTTGGTAACTGTCTTTTTTAAAACTGAGTTTGTTTATACAAAATCTGAGATTTTAGTCCACTGTTTTCCCAATTCCTTAGATTGATTTGGTACGAACTTGAGTTCTTTTAACTGAGAATTTTCCCAATTTAAACCTGAGAAACATTTTGAAAACCTGAGAATTTAATGTGTTGAGCTGAGATTTAGTTGCAATAGGACTTATGGTTTGTATTTGATAATGTGTTTCAAAATTTGCCTTGGGACTGTTAACCTGAGAACTAAACCTATGAACACACACACACATTGTTTCCCTGTCAAAAGCTGAGAATGATTTCACACACACCCTCATACTGAAATCTGGACACATCTACACACTGTCATATGTTTCCTGAGATTTTCGACACTATTTTGTACCCTGATTTTCTGGGAATTTATTCACTGTGCATTACACTGAATTTTTCCTGAGGAATTGCACACTGTTTTGTGACAGACACACACATCTATGCACTATTTGTTCCTGAGATCAATGAAGGCACGTTTCACATTTCATATTTCACACAAATCAGAAATCTGTGAATGGACACTCATATATATACCCATTTACACTCATACACACACATTGGTTCAATGGTTACATACACACTAATTTTTGTGTACACTTTGACACTCACACACTCACACAAATCTGAGATTTACACACACCCTATTGTCACAAATCTTAGAATGTATCACTCACCAATCTACCCACACACACATATCACATATACACACACAAAACTAGAAAATCTGAGACACCACTTTACTGCTACACACGAAGTCACATTGACACTATAACTTTACCCCACACATGTTAACTAAACCCCCTTGCATGAATACAATGTAACCCCTTAATATTTGTATGCCTATATAAATATATATATATATATATATATATATATATATATATATATATATATATATATAAAAGAAAAAAAATATATAAAAGAAAAAAAAAATTATATATATATATATATATATATATATATATATATATATATATATATATATATATATATATATATATATAAAATATATATATATATATATATATATATATATATATATATTTATATATATATATATATATATATATATATATATATATATATATATATTTATATATATATATATATATATATATATTGTATGTAATATATATATGTAATATGTGTGTATGAATAAACATGTGAATATACATATGTATGTGGGCATATAGCCATAGATGAATTTCCTATATATAGGTATGCCTTATATACAGTGTATATATACGTATGTATATATGTAAACATGTATGTTGGATAACTTGTGTGGCCTTGTGATTGTATGTGATTTTAGCCTAGGCATGTTAGGCTTAGTGAGACTTGATTGGGTTAGGAGTGGCCTAGTTGACCTAGTTTGACTAGTGTGGTTGACTAGAGTTGACCAAGTGTTGACTTTTGTCTAGTTTGACCTAGACAACATGCAGATGTATTGTACATTTCATCTATCATCCCCTGTATATGTCTTGACTTGTGTTGCTCTAAATAAGAGTCTGATACGTCATCTCCAGCAGTATATTCTCACAGACATTCAGATACCAGGCGAGTACATTCTCTTATCATTTCATAACTTGCTTAGGATTATATTCCTGCACTAGATTACCTTATTTGATGTTGTCAAGATATTATCACGGATTGGTACTGTATGGATCCCTACATGAGATGTTATCCCCTTGGAAGCATCGGATACTTCATGTCATGTGTTTCATGTAGATCATGTATTCCTCGCTCTCATGTTATTCATGTTTCTCATGTGCTTCATGTTCGTTCATGCATGCTCGTGTACTCTCATGTGCTCTCATGTGCTCTCATGTTTGGTCGTGTTTCTCATATATCTTATGTATAACCTATACTTCATGTGTACCCTTCATGGGCCTTCATGTAGAATTCATGTGAACTCAGTTCTGAGCCCTCATATTTACTTCATGTACACCCATCTATGGGCTTTCATATAAAAATCATGTGCGTAACATAACTTGTCTGGATCCTTGTGTATTAATTGGGGTATGGGGGAGTATAAATAGTCATGTGAACAATTCTAAAGTAGTATAACCATGTGCGCCTCTTTAGTATATTCATGTATAATTCCAGC
Organism: Iris pallida; assembly: GCA_029216955.1. Lineage (NCBI taxonomy): Eukaryota > Viridiplantae > Streptophyta > Magnoliopsida > Asparagales > Iridaceae > Iris > Iris pallida. The sequence goes on along the minus strand of JANAVB010003800.1, from coordinate 4,610,605 downwards.
CGTTAACATGTCGATTTTGTACTCTACATTACTAGTCACTGATAGTTCTCTAGTTATAGTAGATATTTCCATTACAGTTCTCTCTTTTACATCATGTATATTCTTTCAGTTTTCATGTATCGTACTCTTTTGCACGTTTATATTTACTAACCTGCTATGATCTGTGTGATATGTATTGTGCTCGCTCCCGTCCTGACTGGACCTGTTGGAAATATTATAGAGGATGATGAGGAACCATGCACCCCTTACTATGGAGCTTGCCTAGATGACACTCACGACTTGGACCCCTGGGGAGGTTCAGGCAGCTGTTGAGGATGATACTCATGCATAGTGTAGATAGTCTAGACTGTTCTTCTTTCATGTTAGTTGTTGTCTTTTTTTTCAGAGTTGTATATTTATGGAGATGTTGAGACTGGTATTGTTAACTTTTATTTATTTCACTTCTGTTTGCAGTTTTGAGGATTTCCTTATCTATTCCATCGTGCTATATTCTACCTCTAGATTATGATTGAATTGTACCTTCTATGATTGGCCTCCTTTTAGAGTGCATTTTATATTGTGTTAGTTATAGTTCATGACCTAGAACAGCGTCCTACCGCCGATACTGCGGCGTAGGCTGGGCGCTGTTACGTACTCGTACCCTCACAGTGGGTGCGGGTCGTGACACGTTTTTAGTGGTAGCCCATGCAGGTCGAGTTTGTGTAGTGGTATTCGAACTAGTGTATCACTACAGCCAGCAGTAGGATTAGGATTATTCTTGAGGTACTCAATCACATTAAAAAAAACTCTTAACTGAATTCCTGTCATCTAAATTCCTGTTGAAGATTGCTTCCTTGAAATAACTGTCCTCCCTTGAATTATCATTTCTAACTCTGTATTTATTCCTTGTTTGATCTGTCTCCAGAATGGTGATTGAGACACGATCACATCGCTCTGGCCCAGCAGACGCTGGTGAGAAGTCTACCACCCCTCGTCCGATTGTAGACGTTGGGACCACAACACCTCTTATTTCTGCTCATATAGGAGCGTCTGCAGCTTTTGGGAGTACACCTCCACCTGTCCGGAGGTCTTCCTCCGTCATTCTGGATATGTATCAGCATCAATTGCCTTTAGGGACAGTCGATACGGCTTACATGTTTATCCTCTTCCAACAATTCCTGGAGACTCAGTAGCAGATGCAGCAGAGCCAGTCTGCTGAATTCCGACAGAGCATACACGATACCCACTAGTTGGTCAGGACGATAGTAGAGGTGGTGGATGCTCATCCACTGGGAGGACAGATATAGCAGTATAAGTCGAAGACTCCAGACATCCAATCCTTTAAGAAGATGGGACCCTAGGACTTCAAGGGTAAAGAGGGCATTATATACGCTGACGATTGGAATAGAGCACATTGAAGAGATATTTCGATTGGTACAGATACCAGCTGGATTACAGATCGAGGCAGCAGCCAGTCAGATGCAGGACTTGGCCCGTATATGGTACCAGACGGACCCAAGGGTTGGTAAAGCCGGTCAGACTCGGGCAGCCTTCAAGCAACTATTCAAGGAGAAATTCTTTCCTGATACAGCACTCGGTGCCTTGGAGGCGCAGTTCAAGAGTTTAGTTCAGGGGAACCAGACTGTTGAGGAGTACGTCGGGGAGTTCTGCCGTCTGAGAAGATTCGTTGAGGATCTTACTGAGGCCGGGAAGGCGAGGAGGTTCCGCAGGGGTTTGATCAGAGAGATCAGGTCGTATACCAAGAGCAGCCGCGACGCCACTTTCGAGCAGATTCTGGTAGGAGCCTTGGCAGCGGAGGACGATCTTGGGCTGAAGAAGAAGAGAACGCGAGACACTCAGGGAGCTAGTGGCAGTACGGGCCCGGCCAAGAGGCCCCACTTACAGATCCAGCAGCAGTATCTACAGTGGAGGCCCCACATACAAATTCAGCAGAAGTATCCGCAGCAGATGCCCCACATACAGATTCAGCAGCAGTATCAGCAGCCGAGGTTCGTCTACTTTCAGTAGCAACAGTTTCAGGACCGTGTACCCTTTCTGCAGGCACAGCAGCCACAGAGGCAATAGCAGTCCCCAGGACAGCAGCTTGTTATCATTTGTCCCTTTTGTAAGAGACCAGGGCACAATTGGAGCGAATACCGGAAGAGGCTGGGCAGATGTTTGCTTTACGGAGGATCCGATCATCGGCTAAGAGAGCACCCTGAGTCATTTGGACAGACAATTCAGGGAGAAAGGGCTAGGGCTCCGGTGGGCCAGCAGAAGGGATTACCTTACCAACTTAGCAGCAGAGGTACATACAGCATCAGTAGGAGGCCAGGGGAGGCCAGTAGGGGCAAGCTTTGGCCAGGACACTCGAGGATGCACAGGCCATTGGACATCTTAATGCAGGTTCCATTCTTCTCGATTCCATTTCCACAATTGTCTCTTATAACTGTCTTAAAAATTCGATTCCCTATGTTCCTTGTTGATTGATCAATTTTGTCCTGTTGTCCTTGTGTTATGTTTGATTTTCTTCTGAGATAAATCATATGGGCTAGGTCACCTCAATTATAGGATCTAGAATCTTTGATAGTCGTGTCAGCTGGCATAGTGAGGACATATAGTCAGATTTTGGACGTATTTCTTGCGCGTGGGAATTTAAGATTTTTGCTGTCAAACATGCGACAATGCAAAAATTTTAAATACCATGATTCTAGAGGTATGTGCCTTAGTCAAGGACTATGTGATTATCATAGCCTTGCTTACTAGCATGATGAAGATTCTGAGTATCATGATTTTTGACAGACGCATATGATTGTCAAAATATGTGATTTGAGACTATGCTTGTGGGGGTGTTTGATCTAAAAGGAGTACTTCCATCTTAAATTTTGAGGACAAAATTTTTCTAAGGAGGGTAGACTTATAACACCCAGTTTTCTAAATGAGGGTAATTTTAAAATTTTGTGATTTTAATTATTCAATTATGATATTTAAATCGTGATATAATTTTTGGTGATTTTTAATCATTTTAAAACTATTTAAACATCATGACTTATGATTTTGATGTGCAGCTAGTGAAACCCTAGAGACTGTCTACCCTAGAGCCTAACCATGTGATTAGAATTTTTATTTATCATTTTTAGCCTAGGGTAATCTGGTCATTTTGACTTATTAGAATTATTTGATTAATTATTGGATTGATGGTTGTTGATTTTGACTTTTACTAGTTGTGACTTAAGAAACTAACCTAGATGTTGACCCTAGTTATGGTGACTTGATTAGCATGGTGAGACCCTAGTCTAACTTAAGTCAACCTAAGTTAGGTCACTTAGGAACAAGTTTGAATAGGAGGATTAATGAATAGGTTCATAGGCTTGAGACTTATTTCATGACTAGTACAACTTGGCCCATAACCCATTAGTGTAACCCTAACCCTAACTTTATCCTTTATGACCAGTCATCTAGGGATTCTTAACCCAATATAATCTCTCTTCCGATTGTTCTTGCCTCTTTTGTATCATTTCTCCATTTGGCAAAAACCAAGGTTTGTTTCCTTCTTCAAAATTCCTATTTTATTCATTTATCCTCCTTTTTTATCCTAGTCTTTTGCATTAGGTTCTAAATGATGTTTATGGACTGTTGGTGGAGAGCTATTTCAGTTTGGGATCAATTTGGAGTATTTGGCTATCAAGGAGAATACCCCTCAATTGAAGCTTTTTCTTGTTATTTGCACCTATAGGTAAAACTCCTCAAATTGTGCTAATGTTCTGATTTCTTTGCATATTAGAGATCTAGGTGTCCCCTAGCTTTCCCTAGAATTTGGGTAGAAATTGTGTCCGTTTGGTGTCCGTATCGCACACGTGTCATAGTATATGTGTAGGTGTTTGATGGAATGCCACTTAGGATTTGATTTTCCATTTTTATAAAACTAATTACATGGAATTTTAGATCTATATGTTTACATTAGATTTTGTGAAGACTGAGCACATTTTCGTGTTATTTTCGTATCAAAAACGATCGTGGACACGCTGCACGATACAGCGTACGGGTGCCCTACTACCCGAGCCCAAATTCTTCCTGTGTAGACCACGTGGACACGTGCTATTTGGCACAGAGGTGGGGGCCATCACTGACAGACCCCTCCTGGAGTTTCAGGACACGTCATGTCGTATCGGACACGAAATCACGACTGCACCGATCTTACACTACACTGTTCCACGCAAACAGTGGCTTCTAACACGGCTTTTGTGTCGCGTGCAAACATGTTGTGGACACGTGTCAGGGTGCTAAACACGTAGCTCTAGACCCACTCTATCACTGGACACAAACACGACCCTCCTCGTGTTGTGTGTCGAGTCCTATTGGACTCGACATTGCTGCACGAGGCAGTTTTTACTGCCAGTTTTTTATGTTGTTCCAATTCGAATTTGGACAATTCGTGTCCTATTTATTGGATACAATTGACACTATTGGACACGTAGGATATGTATCTATGTCTGAACACATGTTTTGCTACTTGATTTGAAGTTTGATATTGAATTTGGGTTTTTGATGTGGTTTCCTGATACATTTTTCTAACTATTATTCAATATCCCGAGTTGATTTCCTTTTATGAAAGTTGGGATAATTTCGATGTGATTTTTTGATTTGTTTTTGATTTATACTCAAAATCCCTGAGATGTTGATGTTGTTCATATACTTCTAGTTTATCTGTTGTGATTTTGGAAATTTGGTTTTGAATGAATAATGTATTCACTGTTACTTTGATTTCCAGTTTTGGCATAATTAGATATTGGTTTGAATTGTTTTCTTTTGAGATTTACATGATTTTATGTTGCTAGCATGTTAATGTATAGATTGGGATTTGGTTTAAAAGGGTTAGTTGAAATATGCATGAGCTGAATAATATAAATGGAATGTTGGACTAAATGATACAATATGTTATGAACAGAAGGTGAATAATATGCAAATATTGAAACCTTGAGTATATAGATAATCATGTATATATATGTGTGTAGGGTATACCTCTATGTTAATGTATGAAATGATTGAATGTATGTTAATGCAAATCCCCTTCCCTTCTATTTTTTCCCTTCCTTTTGATATGCAATGTATGATAAAATAAGTATGCCTCTATGTTAATGTGATACCATGCATGAATATACATGATATATAAACTGACATGTAGATTGCATGTATAGATGTTAATGTAAGCATGTTGATAACTGTCTTTTTTAAAAATGAGTTTGTTTATACAAAATCTGATATTTCAGTCCACTGTTTTCCCAATTCCTGAGATTGAATTGGTATGAACCTGAGTTCCTTTAACTGAGAATTTTCCTAATTCAAACTTGAGAAACATTTTGAAAACCTGAGAATTTAATGTGTTCAGCTGAGATTTAGTTGCAATAGGATTTATGGTTTGTATTTGATAATGGGTTTCGAAATTTGCCTTGGGACAGTTAACCCGAGAACTAAACCTATGAACACACACACAAGCATTGTTTCCCTGTCAAAAGCTGAGAATGATTTCACACACACCCTCATACTGAAATCTGGACACATCTACATACTGTCACATGTTTTCTGAGATTTTCAACACTATTTTGTACACGAATTTTCTAGGAATTTATTCACTGTGCATTACATTGTTTTTTTCCTGAGGAATTGCACACTGTTTTGTAACATACACACACATCCATGAACTGTTTGTTCCTGAGATCAATGAAGGCACATTTCATATTTCACACAAATCTGAAATCTGTGAATGGACACTCATATATACCCATTTGTACTCATACACACACATTGGTTCAATGGTTACATACACACTGATTTTTGTGTACACTTTGACACTCACACAAATCTGAGATTTACACACACCCTATTGTAACAAATTTGAGAATGTATCACTAACTAATCTACCCACACATACATATCACATATACACACACAAAACCAGGAAATATGAGACACCACTTTACTGCTGCACACCAAGTCACATTGACACTATAACTTAACCCCTCACATGTTTAACTAAACCCCCTTGCATGAATACAATGTAACCCCTTAATATTTGTATGCCTATATATATATATATATATATATATATATATATATATATATTGTGTATGAATAAACATACACAATATATTGTGTATGTTTATTCATACACAATATATATGTATTTATATATATATATTGTGTATGAATAAACATACACAAAAAAAAAAATATATATATATATATATATTGTGTATGAATAAACATGTGAATATACATATGTATGTGGGCATATAGCCATAGATAAATTTCCTATATATAGGTGTGCCTTATATACAGTGAGTATATATGTATTTATAAATGTAAACATGTATGTTGGATAACTTGTGTGGCCTTGTGATTGTATGTGATGCTAGCCTAGGCTTGGTTAGGCTTAGTGAGACTTGATTGGGTTAGAAGTGGCCTAGTTGACCTAGTTTGACTAGTGTGGTTGACTAGAGTTGACCAAGTGTTAACTTTAGTCTAGTTTGACCTAGACAGCATGCAAATGCATTGTACATTTCATCTATCATCCCCTGTAAATGTCTTGACTTGTGTTGCTGTAAATAGAAGTCAGATACCTCATCTCGTGCAGTATATTCTCACAGACATTCAGATACCAGGCGAGTACATTATCTGATCATTTCATAACTTGCTTATGATTATATTCCTGCTCTAGATTACCTTATTTGATGCTGTCATGATATTATCACGGATTCCCTGCATGAGATGTTATCCCCCTCGGGAGCATCGGATACTTCATGTCATGTATTTCATGTACATCATGTATTCTTCGCCCTCATGTTATTCATGTTTCTCATGTGCTTTATGCTCGTTCATGCATGTTCGTGTACTATCATGTGCACTCATGTTTGGTCGTGTTTCTCATGTATCTCATGTATAACCTATACTTCATGTGTACCCTTCATGGGCCTTCATATGGAATTCATGTGCACTCAGTTCTGAGCCCTCATGTTTACTTCATGTACACCCATCTATGGGCTTTCATGTGAAAATCATGTACGTAACATAACTTGTCTGGATCCTTGTGTATTGATTAGGGTATGGGGGAGTATAAATAGTCATGTGAATAATTCCAATGTAGTATAACCATGTGCTTCTCTTTAGTATATTCATCTGCAATTCCAGCCGTTCACATGTCGACTTTGTACTCTACATCACTAGTCACTGATAGTTCTCTACTTATAGTAGATATTTCTATTACAGTTCTCTCTTTTACATTATGTACATTCTTTCAGTTTGTATGTATCGTACTCTTTTGCACGTTTATATTTCCTAACCTGCTATGATCTGTGTGAGATGTATTGTGCTCGCTCTCGTCCTAACTGGACCTGTTGAAAATTTTACAAAAGATGATGAGCAACACTGCACCCCTTACTATGGAGCTTGCCTAGATGACACTCACGACCTGGACCCCTGGGGAGATTTAGGCAGCTGCTGAGGATGATACTCATGCATAGTATAGATTGTCTAGACTGTTTTTCTTTCATGTTAGTTATTGTCATTGATTTCAGAGTTGTATATTTATGGAGATGTTGAGACTGGTATTGTTAACTTTGATTTATTTCGCTTCTGTTTGTACCTCAGTTTTGAGGATTTTCTTATCTATTCCATCGTGCTATATTCTACCTCTAGATTGTGATTGAGTTGTACCTTCTGTGATTGGCCTCCTTTTAGAGAGCATTTTATATTGTGTTAGTTATAGTTCATGACCTAGAACAGCGTTCTACTGCCGACACAACGGCGTAGGCTGGGCGTCGTTACGTACTCGTACCCTCACAGTAGGTGCGGGTCGTGACATATGCGACTTGGATAGGTGCATCAGGTGAGGAGAACATTTCCTTGTCGTATAGGCTTCTATTACACATTCCCTTGTGAACCGGAAGCTCTGCTGGAGATACGGGTATTCTTACCCCCCTTAGGTTGTCCACTGACGTTTTTGAACGTTATGCGCTTGGTCACTAGTGCCCAACAGGGGACTATACAAGATCCTATTGTTAGCCAGGCCTCATGTGACTAAAGGGTTGTTCTTAACTACATGTACAACGTATAACGATTAGGTGACCTTGTTTGATGTCTTGTCACTTTACTTTTATTTGTGACTTATGGCATAATTTATATTCAGTATTTATGGCATGTTCTTCCTGTATCTTGTTACGTCCCTCTGAGGACCTGGTGATCTCTGCAGGTGTGTGCCTTTGTGATGTTTCGCAGGTACTCAAGCCAAGGCCAAGTTTTACTCTTCCTCCGAGGTGATTGCACTTAGATCGCCTTCATATCGCTTGACAAATTCATCTATTATGTATTTCTTCTCTTTTTAGTTTGTAGTGGATTTGTCTCTGCCCAACCATTTGTAAATGACAATTTATGAGTTGATTTATAAATTCTTCCTTCTTTATTTATGGGTGAGATTAGTGTCGTGGTTTACTGCATTTTACAGCTTATGTATGCATACGAGGGCTCCATATATTGGAGTATACTTCGTATATATGCAGCTGGCAAGTCGACGTACTTAGTCCTAAGTAGTTTGGGATTGGGGCGTTACAGATGGCGCGACGCCAAAGGATGCCCACAATCGAGATGGCACGACGCTATAGAGCGGATGCAACCGATATGGCATGGCGCTAAAGAGCGTGCACGCACACTGTTCATCTTCCCCAACCAGCACCAAAAGCTTGGTTGAACCCATGAACTCCAAAAGCCATAACTCCTTCAAAACAAGTCAAAATCAAGACTTCCAAGGGTCTAAATTGTGTTGAATTGAATTTTCCATAACGTAGAATCATAGATCTTGAAAATAAAAATGTCGAAGAGATCTAGACCAAAAAAATCAAAAAAATTATAAACTTAGATCTACAAGAATCCATTCATCAAAACCAAAAATATCAAGTTCTAAAGAAGATTAGAATCATGCAAGGAAGAGAATGGAAAAATAAAACTTGAGATCCATCATGAAGCAAGTTGTACTTGCCTAGGGCTTATAAGTAGGTGAAGAGGAGTTATGGAGAAGAAGAAAAGAAATAGATGAAGAGGATATAGAGGAGAGAGAGAGGAGTTGACTTATATACCAACCTCTCAATCTCAACCCAAACCAAACCAAATAGAGAGAAGCCAAACCAAGCCGAACCAAAATAATCCAAGCCAAGCTAAGCATGACAAGTCAAAACACGGGTCACCTGACAAACGTCATAAATCTGTACACGTATACTAGAAATACGTATAAAGAAAAACGGGAGTGACAACTCTACCCTCTTTAAAAGAATTCCATCCTCAAAATTTAATCAAGAGGCTAGAGGTGCCTGGGCAAGCTACACAAATACTAGCAATCAAAGAGTAGCAGTCCATCAAGCAATCATCCATACAAGCAAGAATTTAAAAGCATAAGGCATAAGGAAGACATTATACCGTATGAGTCAAACAGGTGTGGACATTGCGATCGGATATCGTCCTCACGTTTCCAAGTTGACTCACCCAAATAGTGATGACCACAAGCAACACGGACTAAACTAATAGTATTGTTTCTAAGTACCTTCTCTCTCTGGTCCAATATGGATACAGGCCTTTCCTCATACGAAAGGTTGGTACCAATAATTAATTTCGAATGATCAAGGATATGGCTCGGATCCGAGATATACCGTCGCAATTGGGATACATGGAATACATCATATACCTCATGCAACGACGGCGAAAGAGCGAGACGATAGGACACATCACCTACTCACTCGAGAATATCAAATGGCCCTATATACCTAGGACTAAGCTTTCCCCATACGCCGAATCAAATGATGTCATGGGTAGGCAAGATCCTAAAGAATACATGGTCACCGATAGAAAACTCAAGAGGACATTAATGAGAATCGGCCCAATGGTGCTGACGATCTTGTGCAACTCGAAGATGATCTCTAACTTGTCTGACGACCTCGATAGACTGTGTTACCATTTTTGGACCAAGCATCTGCCTCTCGCCTACATCATCCCATGCTAAAGGTGATCTGTACTTCCTATGTACAGCGTCTCAAATGGTGCCATCTGGATACTGGCCTGAAAACTGTTATTGTATGATAACTCCACTAGATGCAGGTGATCTTCCTACGAATCACCAAAGTCAAGTATACAGGATCGTAACATATCTTCAAGGGTTTGAATCATGCGTTCTGACTGAGCATCTATCTGCGGATGATAAGCTGAACTAAACCTGAGACGATGCTGACTGGCACTCCATGCAATCTGACTATCTATCTGAGGTACATCTCTGTAAGCTGATCTGTCGACTGAACAATTCTTAAAGGAAGAAAATGAGCTACCTTCGTGAGCCGGTCAACTATAACCCATATAGCATCTCTTCCAGCTGGGAATTTAGGTAATCCAGTTACAAAATTCTTAGTAATATATTCTCATTTCCATTCTGGGATTGATAAAGATTGAAGAAGTCCCGCTAGTCTCTGATGTTTAGCCTTGACTTGTTGGCAAACTAAACAATGAGATACAAACCGGGCTATCTCCCTCTTCATGCCATTCCACTAAAAATGCCGACGAATATCACGATATATCTTCGTGCTACGAGGATGAATTGAATACTGCAAACTGTGAGCTTATGCCATGATCTCTTGTCTGATGTCACTACTAGGTACACAAAGACGCCTTCTATGTCAGAATGTGTTATCTTTTTGAATACATAACTCTACTCTTCGTCCTACCTCACATTCTGTCCTAAGCCGTTGAAGCTTAGAATCCATTGATTGATCTATCTTAATTCTCTCAACTATACTGAACTGAACTTGCATACTATCCATCAAGGCCACATTGGTAGGGAGAACTATCTTTATACGCATCTTATGAAGATATGCTAATAACTTTGGCTGTGCAGTTAGAAAATAAGCTTCTGCTCTTATACTCAATGCATCTGCAACTACGTTGGCCTTCCCATGATGATACTGTAGGTTGATGTCATAATCTACCAACCGGAGATCCCTTCTCTAATGCATGTTGAGGTCCTTCTGAGAAATCACATACTTAAGACTCTTGTGGTCGATGAAAATCTCTACCCAATCCCCATACAAGTAATGCCTCTAAGGCTTAAGTGCAAAAACTACCGCTACTAACTCTAAGTCATAGGTTGGATAATTTCTTTCATGATCACGAAGCTGACGTGATTCATAAGCTACTACCTTGCCATGCTGCATTAAGACGTATCCTAATCCTCTGCCTAATGTCTCACAAGAATCTGAGAATCCTCCAGTCCTATCTGGAAGCGTGAGAATGGGGGCCATCAACAATCCTTACTTCAACTTCTCGAATGTACTCTGACACTCTGCTGTCCAAGCAAACTGTACATCCTTATGGGTCAACAGTATTAATGGTGCTGAAATCCTAGCAAAGTCTGATACAAATCGCTGGTAATAGCCCACCAATCCTAGAAAACTGCGAACCAATACGACGGTACTGGGTACTGGTCATGACTCTATAGCCACTATTTTCTGGGGGTCAACATTTACTCCACCTCTGGATATGATGTGACCTAAATACGAAATACGATCAAGCCAAAATTCGTACTTACTGAACTTCGCGTACAACTGGTGCTCTTTGAGATTCTGAAGGACTATTTAGAAATGCTGCTCATGCTCTGCTTCACACTTGCTATAGACCAACATATCATCTATAAATACTATCACAAACTGATCCAAATAAGGCATCAATATGTTATTCATGAGATCCATAAATACTGCTGGCGCATTGGTCACCCCGAATGGCATAATGAGAACATGCTCATATCGAGATCTGAATGTCGTCTTCGGGTTGTCTTGCTCTCTAACTCTAATCTGATGGTACCCCGACCACAAGTCAATCTTCGAGAATATTACCGCTCCACTGAGTTGATCGAATAAATTATCTATCCTTGGTAGGGGATATCTGTTCTTGATTGTTACAGAATTCAAGGTACGATAATCAACAGATAATCTTGATATACCATCCTTCCTTTTTAATAGAAGCATCGGGGCTCCCCATGGCGATCCACTAGCACGAATGAATCCCTTGGTCCTGAGTTCTTCTGTCATCTTATACAGGATCTCAAATTCTGATGGTGCCATTCTGTAGCCTCTCTCTGATACTGGTGCCATCCCTGGAATCAAATCAATGGTGAACTCTATTTCTCTCTCTAACGGCATGGCTGGAAGCTCTTCAAAAAATACATCAGAAAATTCTTCTGCTATCCTGGAAAACTGAACTGCTTCTGCAACTGCCATCTACAAGACTGGTGGAGAAGGTTCTACTTCGTCTCTAGATATCGAAAACTCCTCTTTGTCGGGAATACCAAAAATAATCTTGCTAATATGATAGTCTATTCTTGCATATTGATCCTTCAACCAATCCAATCCTAGGACCATATTATAGTCGGCCATCGAAAATTTAATCCATCTAGCTTGAAACTTTCTACCGCTAACTACGATTCGACATAAAGAAAAGACTCTATCTACTCCGATAAGACCGTTACTTATTGAGCCTTACTGATAATGACTATGGCTCCAGTCCTATCCGTGTCACAAATCATGCAGACATAAATGAATGTGATGCACCCGAATCAAATAATACTGATACTGGAAAAGAGCTAACGAGAATGGTACCTGCCACCACCTCATCTGATGCCAATTCTTCTGCTACTGAGAGAGCCATAGCTTGACACTTTCCTCTTGGTGATGGTCCCCTCTGCTGGTGACCTCTCGGCCAGTTCTTGATGGAACAGAGGATTCCCAGGACCCTTTCTTTGGTGTGCGTATTGATCGATAGAAAGTTAAAAAGATCTAATACGTGTTCTAACCCTTCATAGGGGGAAACTAGGGTTCACAAATTTTACCTGCGACAGAAGAGAGATAAGAAATTCCTGGCAATCTCGAGCGGACGACCTCAAGATCTTCTGCACGTATTCGTTCCTCGAGTTGGACGTTGTGTGGGCGACGATCTCACAACCTTTTCTTCTCCTTGGCAGCATTCTCTTTCTTTTCTTACGTGAATCATGAATTTAGGAAAAGTATTTGATTTCTGATCAGTAATCTGGCGGCCAGAGAATAGAGGATATATATAGGCTATGGCAGGGACTATGAGGAGAAATTAGGGTTATGCCTCATAACGGATCTGGATATCCCGTGTTCAGCCCGAACACACAATCCAGGCCCATTAACAATAGCTCGGTCCACTAATGAGCTATTGTTGCACTACCTCCCTAATCCCAAATTATGTTTGTGGGCACCTTTTATTATATGCTCGTTTGGCTTCCTATGTTAAGATATCGTATGTTCGTCGATCAAATTAAGTTACTAACAACTATATTGATTCGACATCTTTTATCCTTAAGTAGAACCGCTCAAATTTATTTGTCATGTCGGATATAATCCACCTGCAGGGTTTACATGACAATCCTTATGAGCTCCTTAAGGGGAAATCATCAACCCGATGTATCGGTACATGGATTCATTTATAATCAACAGCCCATTATACACAATGTTATTACCCAATTCATAGAGGTTGTTGATCCATAATGAATCTCACTCTTTTATGAGTCAAAGTAATGCACACTACATATACATGTCTATTATTATATCCGAATTAAGAGCACAGGCATCCATAATAACATAGGTGTTTGTTCTCTTATGTAGTCAGTACAAAGAGAACAACCTCAAGTGGTCCTGTTCAATACACACAAAGTGTACTAGTGTAAACCTATAGTCAAGATAGACTAATACCAGATTATACTACAACCTTTCCAATAGATTGTCCAAGTCCATCTAGGTTGTGAACTATTTATATACTCTATAGAGAACTGATAATATGATCTTCTGTGTGACACCACACACCATATTATCTACAATACAGAAAATCAGACATTTGCATTAACACTTGCAACAAATACAATATACAAATATTTGCCCATATGATTCTCATTCAAAATTTAAGGAAATAAGGTTACTACAAAAGTGATGCTTTTAGTATATAACCTTAACAGTTCTGAATCTGAGTTTGGGCCTGAGCATATTGTTGAGCCTGAGGCGGCAATAGCCTCGGAGGCTGGTACTGGTGCTGGTCCCCTACTCGATGGACTGGTTATGGTTGACGGAGATGAACTGGCTTTATATGGACAGGACCCAATTCTGTGATCCGCTGCCCCATAAACCAAGCATGACCCTGTGCTCTACGACACTCAGAAACCACATGTCCAGGCTTCCCATAATGAGAGCAGCCCATTACGGAAGATTGCTTCTATGTCTGTTACTGAGGATATGTCGGAGTCGAGTGTTGAACCGACAAAATTGTGGTCGCCCACCTAAGAGCTCCAATGTTCAAAGCCTAGCTGCCGGGGCTGGTGTTGATGACCGAGATAACTGTCTATAAGGCCTCTTTCGATCTACTATCCTTTGTGAAGTATATTCATACCGCCTTACTGCTCGCAAAAATGCATCAAATGTCTGGTGCTCAAACTGCTCCACCATTAGTCCCTGCCGAAATTGTTGCGCTCAGTCCAATTCGGTCGCCACCAAGGTGGAAGCAAACCGAAGAAGCCTAGAAAACTCGGTTCATATTCATCGACCGTGCTTCCCATCTGCTTGAGATTGCTGAATCTTGTCTGTAGATCATACCGAGCTACTGCATCAAAGTACTTCGTCTGGAACTTGTCACGGAATACTACCGATAGGACAGGCGTCACCAAACCAACTGCTAGCATCGTCCACCAGGTGCGGGCTAAGTCCAACAATTGTAGGCGCACAACGGCCACCTTCTCTTCCTCTGGAATCCGAGCTGCTTCCAGAATAACCTCAATATCTTGTAGCCAAGCATCAACAACAATAGTATCTTCACTGCCGTCAAAGAAAGGAGGGTTCAGGTGCTTGAAGCTGGTAGCCGCATTGTTCCCTTGATAGCCAACTCTGCCCATAGCATCTTGTATTGTTTGCTGCAGGGCATCGTCCCGACGATCTTGTGATGCAAGCAAGTCCCGGATGAGCCCCATGACGGTTCTATTGTCAGGCTCTGCAGGTAGGACGGGTTGAACTAGTGGCTCTGGATCTCCGAAATACCTGACTTGGGATGCTACCCCAGAGTGCTGGGCTTGGTCCCCAGGTTGCTGCTGGTTCACTTATTGCTGGTACTCAGGGGGTGCTCTACTCAGCTAATCCATAAGATCATGAATAATGCCACTGAAGAAAATGAAATGAGGAACAATAAGGAAGGACCAAGATAGATCAAGGATAAAGCACCTTATCAGGTCAAGATTCAGGATGATTAGAAAGTACGAGTAGAGGTCAAAGGCGAATGCTGATTAAGACATCTATTCGATAAAACCATCACACATCTTGATTTACAAGACCTATATGGGCTACCACTTAAACCTTGTCATACCCTAGAACCAGAATACTGTAGAGCGGAGGACAGATCAGCCAGCTACGTACATTGAAGTACAACCCACCTCACAATACGGTCATGGCTGTCTTGATGTATGAGGGTTTATCTACATGCCAACAGTCTCTTATGGTCAAGAACAAGCCTAGTGTCTCAATCTCAAGCAAGCAAATAATTTTTACAAGATATTAGATCATCAGACATACAAAGTAAGGTATCCCAAACATTACATATTCAGATAATCAAGAAGCTAGTCGTACAAAATGTGAGACTAGCAAGATTTAAGTCATATATCATCAACCCTAGGATTTGTCAATCATGTTACAGCCCTTAGGCAAACAGAAATTAAGATTCAACATGAGCTAACACTTGCTCTATGGCTATATGCCACAAAAGAATAATTAATAGTATAGTAGGAGAGCAAAAATAAGAAACCCACTCGTTGTCAGAATTACGTCTAGTGTTCACCAACTGGTTGGAAGACATATAAATCCTCGGGTGCTTCTACAAAATCTGGCTATACAAAACCAGCTAGGTCAGACCCCGGGAAGAGCAAGTGCTATAAGGGAGGCTCCACTTAGGAACTAAAACCAGCATATAATAAAAAAAGAACTAAAAAAATAGCATAGTTGAATAACATGAAAGACTGAGTTAACATAAAACATAAGCTTGCAGTAGGAGAATCAAGAGGTAGAATATAATTCCTATGTTAATCATGAGACAATTCATTCAAGCATGGCCAATCAAGTCCTACGGCTTGCTATTGTTAGCTTACTAGGGTTGTCATAAGCTTAGTTACTAACAAGATGTAATGAGATATTTTTACAGTCACAAGATGTAACTACCACTTTTCTAAAATGAAGATAATTTTGAACTTGTGTAAAATTCGCCAATTAATAATAGGATTTAAATAATATTAGTGATTTTTGGTGATTTTTAATTAATTTAATACTATTTAATATGGTGCCTTGTGATTTTGGTGTTTTACTAGTGTAACCCTAGAACTACTTAGTCTAGAGACTAACCATGACCATGCGGACCTAACCATGTGATTAGAATTACTAACTACCACTTTTGAGGTCAAGGGTATTTTGGTCATTTGGTGACTATTGAATTAATTAGGATTTCGACTAATTGATATTGTGCTAATTGATACATGTTAAACTAGAAGCTTCCATCACATGACAAGGTTAAGAATATCTAGATATTTAATTAAGGGTAGGATATTTATTAAGATAGATATTTAACTTGGGCCTATAGCTAGAAGGCCTTGATTTCAATCGGTAGAGGCCTCTAATTCACTTAGAAACTAAACCCTAACCCTAGAAATGAACCCTTTGCTGCCATGAGAAGCCTCTCCCCTATATAAACACATGTTAGCCTCCCTTGCCTCTTTTTATTACATCCCCTTAAACCCTAATTAGTGCTCTTTCCAAAATTTACCCCCTTTCACCAAATCAACTCCAAATTGAGCCCAACCAATTGCAACACACTCCTCTACTGTAGAAGAGGCCATTGGTGGATAGCTATCAAGGATTGGAAGCAAGTTAACCATTGGAAGTGAAGGGAATTGGCTCTCAAGTGCACTTACATTGAGATTTCAACTTTCAATAGGTAATAGCCTCTAAATCCATTAAAATCCTGATTTCTCTTCATAGATGCATTCATTTAGGGTCCCCCTTGTTGTTGACCAAGTTTGGTAGAAAACTGAATCCATTTAGGATACGTATCGGAGGCGTGTCGGAGTGTAGTGTAAAGTGTTTGGTGAAATGCCACAATGGACTGAATGTTATTATTTTTTAAAACAAATTACATAATTTTATAGCCTATTATGTATAGATCACTATTCACTAAGACTGAGTCGAGTTTGGTATCGTCTTTGTGTCCAAATCGGACATGGGGAGCCCTGTGCTGCCCAGTAAAACTTCCTCTGCTGCCCGATACCTAGATCTCCTAGGACACGACACGGTTTGACATAAAATTTTGTGGGAAGGTGGGGGCCACATCTGTCAGTACACACACAAATTTTGAGGTCATTTTATCGATTAGGTTGTGAGAAATCTTACTCGTACGTGTTTGTACAGATACGCACACGAACAGAAACTCGACTCTGATACGGCCTCGTATCACACAACACGACATGCCTAGACACGACTCAGGCATTGTGACACATACCCCTAGACCTAGTCTACCTATTGGTACTCCTGTATGACCTTATCGCTTGACACTTCGTGTCCAAAGGGACTCGACACACATGCACGAGGACCCCCTGTGCACTGTCTGTACACCCTCACTTTGACACATTTGTTGACACTTGCTCGACACTTCACACCCTTGTTGACACTTGCACTTGTCTTCACTACTATACTTAACACTCGAACGTGGATGCATCATCTTGACACTTGCTAACACTCACTGTATATTGATTTGATACTACTCACACACTTATACATGTTTGACACTCTTCACATTCACTTTGAGGTACACTTCATCTTTTTGACACTAGTTTCACCTTAGACACACTTGTTTGGACACTTCTATGGACACACATCACTTGGGCTTTACTGTGACACCTGGATTTGTGTTCAGGGTTTAAAGGGAAGTATGAAGGCTCGAGTAGAACTTGCCATTCATTAGTTTTCTGTCCCTTATTCTCCATTTAGAGTATCATTCCTAAGTTCTCTTTGAATGCATTAATTAGCCATCTTCTTTACATTACATCAGTCTACTGTCTATCTAATATTTGGTATACATTCAAATCATGTTCAGTCTACCTTTGCTCAGTCCTATTTTGGCCTATGTTATCTCAGATGAGATTTGTATCAGTCTTCCTTGAACTTGACTACCCATTCATTAGTTCAGTTTTAGGTATTTGGATGTATAGTTCATACCACTACTTCTATAGTTCAGTCACTGATTTCATCTTTGAGTTCAGTCCATGCTTAGCTTCACTTAAGGTCAAGTCCCTTGCATCCATCTGTAACAGTCCTTTATAAAGTCAGTCCCTTACTTGTATAGTTTTAAATCCCCTTCCTCCTTACCAGGTTCACATAGTACTGGGTTAA
Organism: Iris pallida; assembly: GCA_029216955.1. Classification (NCBI taxonomy): domain Eukaryota; kingdom Viridiplantae; phylum Streptophyta; class Magnoliopsida; order Asparagales; family Iridaceae; genus Iris; species Iris pallida. The sequence goes on along the minus strand of JANAVB010003800.1, from coordinate 4,592,111 downwards.
GAAGGGAGTGAGGCTTGAGTATGGGTTGTTTGATACTTATTGTTCAGACACCCCCCACTTGATGGTTATCCTCCATCACCTTGGTATCATTCCTATTTGATCATACTATTCAGACCTTGTTTCACAGGTTGAGATCTTATTTTGGATTGTTCAACCATCATCTACCTTGGTTCAGACCACGAACCTCGTGCACGATACTGTACACAGGCCCCGTACGGCCGTCCTGCTGCTCGGGCGCCATTACGGACACGACACGGACTCTCGTGAGCTGAAACTTGACACACACGTTGTCCTAATGACTGACACGACACTTGTAAATTTTCACAGGTTCTCGATGTGTGTGCACGAAGGAAATTGACCTGTACTGACTTTGTACTGCCTGTGCACACACGAAAATTGTTCACTGATACGCATTGTTTTCCTTGGACACGACTTAAGTGGACACGATACAGACACCTATACATGCTCCCCTACCCTAGGCGTACACGTGTGTACGGCCATGTGTCCCCACGTGGCTTGTGTCGTGAGTTGGACACACGTGCATGCGTGCACGATGCAGGCTGTACCCAGCGTGTCTGTGTGTGTTCCTAGACATGGACACGCCGTGTCTGACTCTAGGGTGATACGAAAACACTCCTGGGATACGTGCACGTGTGGGGGATCAATTACCAACTAATTAAATTGCATATTAACATGTTTTGGTGATTCGAAATTCGAATTCCCCATTTGACTGATACCTACTTTCAGTTCTAAATTCTAAAGTTTAATTCCCTGATTTAAACTGATATTGATATTTAATTTACCATGTTTGAATCATACATATGCATGTTAGTTTACTGTTAATGATGGGTTAAGTTTTGTGTTTGAGAAATGGATTTTGATTTGATTTTGGGATGTGTGACTGTCATCCGTTTCCTGAAAACTGATTTGGGCTGAACTGGGATTCGAAATGGGAATTTAGTTACTGATACCTATTTCTTTTGTTGGTTTGGACACGTCCTGTGGATACATGACACCCTAATGCATGCCACGACACACTCATTCATACTTGTACTTCATTTAACCACTGTATTTTCTGAACTGTATTGGACTTAAAACCTGAATTCATTGTTCAAATCTCTTATTCCTGCAACACATAGCAGCAGTATATCCTCATCAAAATCATTTACTGCATCACACATCCACTTGCACACACACACAAAATTCCTGCACACGCAACCCTGTTTCCTGGACTGACACACTATTTTTTCTTACACTGTTTTGTAATATCACTCTCACACTCACTGATTCTTCCCACCCACACACACACACAGGTACACACATTCAAGCATTGTTTCCTATTGAACTGAGACGTTGGGTAATTTTTGAACTGGCATGGTGGTTCCTGTCATTTTACTGCAAATCGAATCATTGCATACACATAACTGTCCTGCATGATCACCCTTATTAACCTGCTGTCCTATCCACATTGCCATGTGGTTCCCTTTGGTATTAGTCATGTCCAGACCAGGTATCCCAAATCATTTGTTTAGACCATTTATGTGAAGTATCAGTCCCCTTTCTTCACTGGTACAGTTCTGTTTTCGGTGTTGTTTTCTGCCATTACATCAGTCCAGTAATGGACTTGATAATTGGCATGGTGGTTCACCACCCACACTTTAATATCTTGTTCTGCATATTGCATCACTATATTGCATTCAATATGTTCATTCCTTAGTACCTTGGGCATGCATTTATGAGTTACATCTCTTAGCATTCAGTCCCCTAGAACATGGTCATGAACCTAGAGGGTTGGATATGAGTGTGTGTGTTGGGGTTAAAGGAAATTAGGATATTAGTAAGTTAGGATTTTAGTTTCATGTTAGGATTTTTATTAGGGATTGGCAGGAACCTTATTGCCATGCCTTGGCTTGGGCTTGGTTTTCATTTGCAGCATGGATTGCCCTGCCTTGGCTTTGCATTGCAGAGCCTTAGCAGCAGTTGCAGCAGCTGCAAATGCATCAACAGGCAGTGGCATTAGCAGCAGCAGTAGATAGCAGTAACATTGGCCATAGGCCAATGTTGGGTGCAGGCTTAGAGCCTGTACAGGAAGGAGGCAGTGGGTGTTGTGTTTGTATAGGTGATGTGGGGATTTTGTAAGAGTGGTTTAGTGTATCAGAGGTTGGGGTTCTTGTGTGTTTCAGTTAGGATTGATGGTTAGGATGCTAGTTTATGGGTTAGAGTTAGTATCCTAGTGTCTACACTGTTAGAGTATTACTGTTAGCATGTTAGGATTAGTTAGTATTAGGATATGTTAGTGCACAGGAGGGGTGACTGATATGTATATGTGTATGTGTTCATTTATATATTTGTGTGAGCTAGAATATGAGATAATGAGAAGGGGGAGAGATAACTTGCAGGCTATAGCTATTGTGGTATTTGTTTATATGGTTGTAGGAAGGGTAGTGTTGATGTAGAGTATGTCATGGTATGCATAGATGATGTTTAGGATATGAGCTTGGTTATGGCAGTGAGTACATTACATCTATGTTTATATGTGATGTTCTATATAGGTATATATGTAATGTACCTTAGATGTGTGATATGGTATATGTAGAGTTGACTAGATAGTTGACCCTTGACTATGTCGATTAGATAGAAGCCCAAACCCTAAATGTTGACTTGGGTTGACCCAGAGTTGACCAAATTTGACTTGGACCTAGTTGACCTAGACAGTTGACCAGGTTTGACTCAGAGTTGACTTTGACCTAGAATTGACTTAGAATCATGTAGATTGTATCATAAACATCATCTGCCTTATTTTAAACACATTGTAACCTGTATTACTCTGTTTAGGACATTGTGACTCCGGTACAGACATCTGTTATTTCACTAATCTTTTCAGAGTATCAGGCGAGTACATTCTCTGATAGTTCTCTCATTTACTTGTAAATTACTGTACTTCAGTTCTAGTTAGTTGTATGCGATTCTCTGTTACAACACGTATGGATATTCTAGATTCATGTATACGACACACATTTATGTTCTGGCCTCTATTACTGGTATCATCATTTCTGGCTTCTATTACTGGAATCACCTACTGGAATCATTTACTGGTATCATTATATTTTTGCTGGACTCATCTTGAATCATTGTGTCGAATTTTTGGATTCACTTGCTGGGAGGAAAAATACTAGAGTAAGACATTTAGACATACCCCATTTCTGGAATCACCCTTTTTGCTGGAATCATACCGGAATGATAGCCATCTCACACCCGGCCAGGTGTGTGATGTGCCGGATTATCCATAGCCGTTTACATGTCGATCTCGGTATTTTAAAATACATTGCTAGAGTATAGGCCGGACTCACCCTGGAATCATTGATCACTATAACTGGAATCGTCCCTTACTGGATTCATCTTGTACTGGACTTACATTGGAGTTACACTGGTCTACATTGTTGTCTGGACTTTATATCATATTACCCTGGTTCAGCTAGTTCTATTTTTACAGTCCTGATTGCTATGATTCTTCTCTTATTTAGTTATTTACTTTCCTTGCACTTTATCTGTCTTTCTTACCATCACCTGAATATAAACTGTCATTTTCATCAATACAACTGTCTATAACTGCTGTATAATTCTCTGTCATTTACTTGGGTTTTGTAGATGAGATTGTGCTCGTTCCTGTCCTGACTAGACCTATTGATAAATTTTACAGATGATTGCCCTGAGGACACATGCCCTACGTATTATGGACCCTGAGACGGATGGCTACCTTGGGCCCCGACACTAGGGAGTGATCGGGATTTAGTTTAGTAGACTTGCATCTGCTTTTATTTAGAGCTGTTGTATAGAATTGAGACTTGAGATGTATTTGAGATTGTTCGAGATGTTGTTATTATTTCAGTAGTTATTATTGTCTTCAATTTCTTAGTTATATTTCTGGGTTATCTTATCGTGCTTAGACTGTGATTGAGTTACACCATATCTTATACTTGTCCTCCGTTCGAAGTTGATCATGATGAGTACACTATATACTGCATGAGTTGATGGTTAGTTAGAGACTTAGAACAACGTTCTATCGCCGATACTACGGCGTAGGCTGGACGTTGTTACGCGCTCGTACCCTCACAGTGGGTGTGGGTCGTGACAGAGTCCTCTGTGGCCTGAAGTGGGGCCGCATGAGAGTCTTTCCTGCCATATTGGGCAACAGAGAGTACTTCTTCGAGAGCTTGGGAAGGAGCAAATGATTTGGGCCTCCACTCCCTGCGGTCCTTCTTCGTGCGGGCTCGCCGCTGGACCGAGCCAGCGCCCCCGTCGGAGAGCATTTCTTCAAACGCCTGCTGGTCGAACTGGGCGACTAGCATTTGTTGAGTGGAGCCAAGTTTGGATGCGTCCGATTGCATCACCAACTCCTCAGCCGTGGAGAAGTTAGTCCCCAGTAGAGTCGCCATCGTGTTTGCCATTGATTGTAAAAGTGCAAAAAAAATTTATAGGAGGACTGAACTTAGACTCACAATACAAACTCGCTCATACAAAGAAAGCCTAGAAATGAAAACCTAGGTACAGCAATCTAAGTACGATTGTTTATTTTTGATTCTTGGGGGTGACGATAGAGGCTCAGGAAAGCGACGACAGCTCTGTCTTACTCCCTGGACGATCGGACATAGCCTTGGCTCTGATGAAGAAATGCTCTCGGAATGTATGGGGAGACTCTTCTGTGCATGCCTTTTTTCTCTCTATGTATCCAGCCGGGGGTTTGTAAGGGAATGGCTCCTTGCTATTTATAGGAGTGGGGTGTGATCATTAGGGTTTGCAATAATTGTCCCTTAAAAAGTCGGCAGTTTGGGGATTAGTTACCATTTTCCTTGATCCTGTTTTGTTGGCAATTAATCTGGGCCGTTAATCTTGATTGCAACAAATCTGGGCAGTTAATGTTGATTGCGCCAAATTTGTATAGGTAATTAATGTTGATTGCCACGAATCTTCGTAATTTGTTATGACAAGCTCGGATCTCCTGCCACGTGTTCAATCTGCTTGATTGCAATAAATCTGATTTGATCCGGGTAATTATGATGATTGCACTAAATCTGGTTGTTGGGACTTGTTGATAAATCTTGATTGATTTGGTGCCACGTGTCCAACTATCATTATGCTGCGAGCCGTAGGGACACGAGGGAAACTGATCTTCTGCCACGTGTCCTAACCGCGAGCCACATGGATAGGGTGTCTTGACAGAGCCGTATGGGGGTGGCTTCCAACTGAACCGCATAAGGCTGGCCACGTGTCACGGCTACATGTGCGTGGCCTCTCAGCTTTTGAGCCGCATGAAGGTGGCAGCCGCATAGGTATGGCTTCCGAAATTTGAGCCGCATGAGGGTGGTTTCCAACTGAACTGCATAAGGCTGGCCACGTGCCAAGGCTGCATGCGCGTGGCCTCTCAGCATTTGAGCCGCATGGAGATGGTCCCCATAATCCGAGCTGCATGAGAATAGCAGCCGCATGGGGGTTGCTTCTCAGGATTTGAGCCGCATAAAACTCCTGAGCCGCATGAACCTTTGAGAGCTTCTTTGAACCGCATGAGACTCCATCTGTTTTGAGCCGTATGGATTTTCCTGTTCTTTTCCATGCTTCTACACTAACCAATATACCTGCCAGGTTGTCACTGTTCGATCTATTGCGACTCCAAAAAAATGCGAAAGGCCTTAACTCAGGCATTACTACATGCCGACTCTTATCTCGCTGAAGTCAAAGCCCCCGCTGAAGATCCTGTCTCCTGTCCCCACTGCCACAGTACTATGGAAGTGGTGCCCAACATCACCTTTTCATAGGAAGACATGCTACTCAAAAGTAATCGTCATGATAGAACCCTGTACTATACAGGGTATATCGGGACGGTCAAGGTGGACTACATGCACATCGATCCAGGATCCTCACTCGGCATCATTCCTAGAAGTTTGCTTCAAATTTTGGAATTCCCTCTGCACAAGCTATCTGCAACCAACACAACTATTATGGCTTTCAATGCTGGTCGAAGCTACCCGCTGGACAAGATCCGTCTCAAGTGCCAGATCGGTGATCTACTAACAGAGGTTTCCTACTATGTGAGCGATGCCAATATATCCTACAACGTCTTGTTGGGACGTCCATGGATACACGAGAACATGATCGTTCCTTCCATACTTCACCAGTGCTTCAAGTACGTCAACAGCGACGGTGTCGTGAAGACGGAATTTTTCGATGTCGATCTTTTTAAGGGCATCGAAGCTTACTATGGAGATTCGATACTTTACCAATCTCAGCCTCCCAAGGATGACGGCAACGAAGTTGACAATGAAGTTGAAGCAAGTTTATCCCCCAATGATGGTCCCCTGATCATCCGAGTCAAAGGACGTACTACTCCAAAAAGTACTCTGAAGCCTCTCATAATCTGGGTGAAAAAGAAGAACCCCGACAAGGTCAAACCATTGACCATCACTCTCAGCAAGACACCCCGGGAGGAACCTACCGACGCCCGTCCTTCCATTCCTGAAGAATTATCCTACGTGGTGAACTCGGCCAAGACTGTGGCTCCTCTTCCAGATGATGATCGTCTCAATGAGTATATCAATACTCAAAATAATATACCATCAGCGGATGATGTTATCCCTGAAGAGGAACTTGCGTATTTCCTTAGTAAAGGTTTATCTTTGAATTACTCCGATGTCTATCAATCTGTAAACCACTACATAGATACGATATACGCTCTAGAGCATGGCATAGGACCACACCTCTGCATGCCGGTCACAACACCTCACCTACGGGAAAAAGTTTACCCAGAAGATATCCTCTACTTCATCGTTCCAGCTAGAAAGAAGGATGAATAACTAATCATCTTCGGTCGTATAATTGGCGAGAGAAAGTTCGTTCCAGACTCTACTTCTCCCAAGCACAACACGGAGGTTGACTATGACTCTGAGAAAATATAACTTTTTCGATATAGTTGGCAGGCCAAGAATATCATCCAGAACATGGAATATGACATCAAAAGCGACCAAGGGCTAAATTACGGCCGAGGACGATGGTTGCCAATACGACACTTTGCTCCTCCCGGTAAACCCGAGAACTACTATCAACGAAGCGGTGTTGGTTTGGGTTATGTCACTCCCCCAACAACCCCCGAAAGATCAGATGATGAAGTAGATCGTTGTTTTCATTCTTCTGATTCCTCCCTCTGGGACTCAGACTCCAGCATTGGCTACATGTTCAAGACAACTCTGTCCGTCAATATGGTTTCCATTGACCAAATTGCAGACGATGTCCAATCAATCGAGATCGAACAATAGGCTCAAAAGTTGGACACTAGGTGGGAGCTGTGCTTCGAACAACGTGAACCACTTACCGAAGACAAAGTCATCCAAGTCAATTTAGGAGATGAATCATGTTTCAAACCAATCTTCATCAGCAAAAGTCTATCTGGCGAAGAACGCCAATCTCTTATAGAGCTTATAAGATATACATCGACGTCTTCGCATGGAGCTATGAAGACATGCCAGGCTTGGACCCTAAAGTCGCCATGCAATGCCTGAATATTTCGTCTAAAGCTAAGCCAGTGAAGCAGCAACAACGACGATTCCGACCAGACGTCGTGGAGGCCATCGAGAATGAAGTCAAGAAGCTCATTTCTAGTGGTTTCATTCGCGAAGAACAACACCCAGACTGGGTTGCCAACATTATTCCAGTCATGAAAAAGAACGGTAAAGTTCTAGTCTGTATCGGCTACCATGATTTGAACTCTGCATGCCCAAAGGACGAGTTCCCTACCACGACCCGCACCCACTATGAGGGTACGAAAACGTAACAGCGCCCAGCCTACGCCGCAGTGTCGGCGGTAGAACACTGTTCTAAGTCTCTAACTAATCATCAACTGATGCAATATATAATGTACTTGTCAAATCTCAACTCCGAACGGAGGACAAGTATAGATATAATGAATCTCAATCACAGTCTAAGAACGATAAGATATCACAGAAGATTAAAACTAAGACTAATAACAGAAATAAATCCAACAACTAAAATAATATAAACTCAGACAATCTTAACTACAATCTCAACTTATATACAACTCCAGTTCTAAAACATGAAAGTTAAACAAAATGACTAGCTAGTCTTCCGATCACTCCTGAGTGTCAGGGCCATAGGTAGTTAAGCCATCTCCTGCTCCAGGGCAAGTAGGGCAAATGTCCTCAGGGCAGTCATCTGTAATATTTTCAACAGGTCCAGTCAGGACAGGAACGAGTACAACTCATCAAGAAATCCCAATTAAATGACAGAGAACTATAAAACAGTTATAGAAAGTTTTATTGATGAATATGGCAGTTTATATGCAGGTGATGGTATGGAGAACATATAAAATACAAGGAAAGTAAGTAACTAAAATAAGAGAAGAATGATAGCAATGAAGACTGTAAAATAAATCTAGCTGAACTAAAGTAACATAGTAAGTCTAGAATGTAAATGTAAACAAGTGCAGAACCCAAGTAAATCCAGACAACATGAATCTGATACCAGGTGGTTCTAGTACAAGATGAGTCTGGTATAAGGTGAGTCCAGTTGGTAATCAAAGGTTCCAGGGTGAGTCCAGCCTATACTCTAACAGTGTATTTTAAAATATCGGAATCGACATGTGAAGGGCTGTAGGTAATACGACACACCGCACACTCGGCCAAGTATGGGATGGCTATCATTCCAGTATAATTCCAAGGGAGTGGTTCCAGTATTTGGTTATGTTCACATGCCTATTCTAATATTTCCCCGTCCACAAGTACAAGTGAATCCAGAAAAACGACATGAGAATCGAGATGAGTCCAGCCAAACATAATGATACCAGCAAAAGATTCCAGAGTGATTCCAGTAGGTGGTTCCAGTAGTGATTCCAGTAGGTGATGCCAGTAGTGGTTCCAGAAGGTGATGCCAGTAGTGGTTCCAGAAATAGAGGCCAGACAGATGGTATGTGTGTCGCATACAGGAATCCAAAAATATCCATACGTGTTATAAGAATCACATAAAACTAACTAGAACTGAAGTATAGTAATTGACAAGTAAATGAAAGAACTATCAGAGAATGTACTCGCCTGCTACTCTGAAAAGAGTAGTGCAATATCAGATGCCTGCACCAGAGTCACAATGTCCTAAACAAAGTAATATGGGTTAAAATATATTTAAAATAAGGTGAATGAAGTCTACGATGCATCTACATGATTTCTAGGCCAATCTAGGTCAAAGTTAACTCTAAGTCAACTCTGGGTCAAACCAAGTCAACGTCTAGTCAAACTAGGTCAATCTACAAGGCTAACTAGGTCAACTGTCTAGGGCTTGGTCAACTTTAGTCAACACATTCTTATCGGCTTATTTGGTCAAATCTAGGTCAATCTAAGATACACTAACTCATTCTAACCCATAGACTAGTATAACTTAGATACCATATACGCAATTATCATATATATAAAAAATAGACCCAACTAATACTTAACTAAGCCCTTAGTCTAAACATGGATTTCCTCTAAGGTAACCCACATACACACACTAACTCACATGTAAAGATCAAGTGGCCAAATGGCCAAAAGTTCACATTGCCACCACTTGACTAATACTAATCCATATCCTAATTGATTTTCAAAACAAAACTCATATACTAACCTTGATACACAAAGGAAAGGGGAGCATAACATCTTACATATATCTAACCTTCGCAACATGAGCCTATACTTCTCCTTGCTCTACCTGTAGCATTAGGGGAGTACCCTCCTCTCAAAGATGAACCCAAGACACTCTCAACTGACACTCAAACACACTTGAACTCTATAGGATACAACCTATTCAGACTGATACCCTATGACTTACATGTCAAACACACAACTGCACATAACACATGTAGAGCAAGGAGTCGTGATAGTGTATATTTGAACCAAATCGAACCCAATTTCTAAATCTCAGGAATCGTGACAGTGTGTTAAACTTTCAGATTTAAAAGATGTGAAGAGCGTCCATGAAGTGTCTAACACATGTGTGTGAACTTCTCTTGCATTTGAATCATGGAAATGGGTTTGAAATTACAAGAAATTCCAGAAATCAGAAAACAGTATTCATGTGTCAGTGTTCACAAGTTTTAGGGTGTCAAGAGTGCGTGCACAGGGTACTTAGGAGTGTGTGTACTTGTGTGTGTGTGGGTAAATACATGTGACAGGAATTTCTCATATGTGTGTGTGTGTGTGTGTGTGTTTAGGAACATTGTAAGGACTCAGAAAATACTGGATCCCCACCCACGCAAGCAAATTGTTGATAAAACTCCAAAATAGCATTTTCTTTTGACCCTATTTTTTTTTTCTCCTTATCATTCGAGAAAGACAAGAAAATTTAGGAATCAGGATTTGAATCAAATTAATCTCAGGTTACCAAATGTTAAAATCCAACATCTCAGTTAACTGTTTTCAAACCCAGACATCTAAAACCCAAGTCAATTCACGAAACCAAATTCGGAATAAATCTAAACTCAGGTTGAAACCAAACATATTAACCCTCCCAGATTTGAATCTCATGATACAGTAAACTTCTAACTAAATCTCAGGATTCATTCACTGAAATTTATTAAAACCCATTTCAGATTTCAATACCTCATATCAGTAAACATTTCAATCTATGAATCAACTCAACACAACACCCATGAGTCTCAGACATACTAACAGTAGATTAACATTCAATAACAGGAAAATAAAATGGGTTCGAATTCAACTGTCAGTTCAAAGGATACTCAATCTGACAGTGAAAACTGGCACATGAAATCCCATCCATTCGAACCCAATTTAACCATTTAAAATCACAAACAGGTATACAAGTGTGTATACCATGTGTCAAACTTGTGTCCACGTGTCTGCAAGTGTCCGACAAATGTCAAAACTGTGTCAGATGCCAGTGTCAACAAGGTATCAGAGCTAAGTGTACAGACAGCGTCGTGCGTGTGTGTCGAGTGCTCTAGGGACTCGTGTGTCCATCCCCAAGTGTCAGGGTCGAGTCAGATGATAACCTAGGTCTAGGGTTACGTATCCCATAGCCTGAAATGTATCCACGTGGTGTCGTGTCTTAAATACGAAGCCGTATCCAAAGGTGTCTGCTGTATGTGTGTGCAGTGGGGTCAAGTCAGTGCAGGTCAAAATCCATCTTAACCACTCCACGAAATCGAACGAAACTTTGGGGGCATGATGTCAGTGCATGCCCCCTCGTGTCAACAAAAACTCGTGTCAAGAGGATCCGTGTCGTGTCCTACAGAGGGCCCGAGTAGCAGGGGAGAACACAGGCACAGTGTAGTGCCTCGTACAGGCGTGTCACAGACTCGTGTGCGTGACACACGACACATGACACGTCGTGGTCGTGTATAGGGATAGAGGGGGACTAGGGCTAGGTGTCTAGGTGTCCGCAAATACTTTAAGTCGTGTCGTGTCCGAGTTACAAGGTTGTGTCAGTAGCCAAAACTGGCTGTGCACACAGTGTCGTGCAGCGTGTCCAACAGCCCAAACCGACACAATACGACACAAAAACCCCCAACACCCTTCACAAAAAATAATCTACATCCTTAGATCTACAAACTCATGTAATTATATTTTTAAAAATCGAAAATAATTTCCTAAGAGGCATTCTATCGAACACCTAACTTACGCTATGACACGTGTCCGATACGGACGCCAAATGGACACGAAATTCACCCAAATTTCAGGAACACCTAGGGGACTCCTAGATCTAACCCTACATGCAAAGAAAACCGAAATTTAAATCAATTTAAAGGGTTTTACCTATAGGTGCAAATTGCATGGAAAAGCTCCAAGTGGGGGGTGTTCTTCTTGATGGCCAAATGCTCCAAATGAGCTCAAAGCTGAAATTAACCTCCAGAATTATAAAATATACAAAAATTAGAACCTATTGCAAAAGACTAATATTAAAAAGGAATTAAAATAGATTTATGGGGATTTTTGGAAGAGGGACAAATATCTTTCTTTTTCCAATGTTGAAATGAATAAAGAAAGAGGCTAGCCCTAGAGAATAAGTGTTTATATAGGGTGGGGATCCCTATGGCTGGTCATTTAGGATTTGGTTAGGGTTAGGGCTTCTAGTTATGGGCCATGGGCCAAGTCATGATCAAATAAATAATTAAGCCATAAGTCATTTCATGAAATCACAAGCCATGACTTAAATTCACTAAACCAAATCCCCTCATTCTAAAATTAGTCTCTAATGACTAAAAGTAGATTAACATAAGTTAAACTAGGGTTACCATAGCTAGAGTTAGGTTCTAGGCTAGTCCACTAGGTCTCAACAAGTCAAAGTCAAACTAGAATTCACCAATTCATTAAATCACCAAAAATCTTAATGTGAATTAAATATCAGTAATAACTATTATAATTACAAAATTTCAAAAATACCCTCATCTGGAAAACTGGGTGTCACATTCCCTCTACCGATCACGGACGTAATGATCGACAATACTTGCAGCTTCGAGCAGATGTCCTTCATGGATGGGTTCTCGGGCTACAACCAGATCAAGATGTTCCCCGATGACGAGAAGCACACATATTTTTAAACACCGGTGGGGGTATAATGCTATACGGTGATGCCCTTCGGATTGAAGAATGCAGTGGCGACATACCAGCGAGCCATGAACACAATATTTCGCAATCATTTGCGTAAAACTGTGGAGTGCTACGTAGAGGATATTGCAGTTAAAAGTCATCTCAAGGACAACCACCTCGAAGACTTGAGAACGGTGTTCGAACTAATGCGTGCACACCAACTCAAGATGAATCCAACCAAGTCTTTTCTGGGAGTCTCCAGCGGCAAGTTCCTTAGTTTCGTCATCACTTTAAAGGGATACATCTGGACCTGGAGAAAGTGAAGGCTATCCTTGATACGCATCCTCCAAGAAACCACAAAGAGCTACGCGGACTATATGAAAGGCTAGCCTACATCAGACGATTCATTTCGAACCTCTCTGGAAGGTGTCAACCATTTACTCAGCTCAAGAAGAAAGGTGTATCTTTCGTCTGGACTGAACAATGTCAACGCGCATTCGACGACATCAAGGCGTATCTTATAAGTCCTCCAGTATTGGTAGCTCCAATAATAGAGAGGCCCTTCTTACTATATGTCCATGCTATGGACCATTCTCTTGGCGCCCTCTTAGCTCAGAAGAATGAAGGCGGCCATGAACAGGCAATCTACTACCTCAGCTACACAATGGTGGGTGCCGAGCACAGATACACACATGTGGAGAAGGAATGCCTTGCACTAGTATTTTCTATACAGAAGACACGCCACTATGTGTCTGGACAGACTATCCATATTATATTTAAAGTCAATCCTATCATAATACTCATAACTAAACCGGGTTTTCTTAATTCCCGTTTAGCTACATGGGCAATTCTATTGACTCCATATGGTATGCTCTTCGTCCCTCAAAAGGCAGTAAAAGGCCAAGCATTAGCTGATTACCTAGCAGCTCATCCGGTGCCAGAATCTTTCAAACTCTACGACAAAATCCCGGATGAAGTAGTAGAGACTAACACTGCAACTGAAGAAATCCCTATTTGGCGAACGTTCATTGACGGTGCATTAAGAATAGGACCCAAAGGAAATATTGTGGCCGGAGTTCGCATCGTGCTCATGTCACCTGATCATCTGGTTATAAATCGTACATATTCTCTCGTGGAACCATGCACCAACAACGTGGCCGAATATAATACCCTATTAATCGGCCTACAACTGGCAAAGCAACTGGAAATTGACTATCTAGATGCTTTCGACGATTCCAAGCTAATAGTCAGTCAGGTCCGAGGAGATTATGAAGTTCTCCACGAAGATCTCATCCCCTACCACAGAGAAACCATCGAGTTGGCGTCTAATTTTGCTGGATTCTTCATCGAGCATGTGCCTCAACTACAGAATATAGAAGTAGATGCTCTAGCCGGTCTCGTTGCTTCCTTGACCGTTCCTACCAATACTCAGCACTCGATCACAGTGTCTGGTCGTGAACTATTCTGTGTGAAAGATGCCTTGCATATTCATCACAGCTACGTAACGGAAACAAGCGTCGATGCTAAAGACTGGAGATTTTCTTTCATAGACTACGCAGTCTATGGAATCCTTCCCGAGGACCCGAAGGAAGCAGTATCCATCCAAAGGCGATCCCTCCGATTTTACTACGACACAGCTACCAAGATGCTGTACCGACGCTCTTACGACGGGCTACTGTTACGATGCTTATCAGACACAGAAGCCAAACATGCACTCCGGGAGGCTCACGATGGAGTTTGTGGCGCACATCAACCAGGCCCCAAATTACAAGATTGCCTCAAACGAATGGGTTATTACTGGCCCACAATGATAGCAGATGATATTGAATATGCAAAGAAGTATAGAGCTTGTCAGTTCTATACCGATTTCATTCATCAACCTTCAGAGTTCCTACAACCGACGGTAGCATCTTGGCCTTTTGAAGCTTGGGACATGGACGTCGTAGGACCAATTAGCCCGCCATCCTCCAAAGGACATTGGTTTATCCTAGCCATAACCGATTACTTCTCCAAATGGGCGGAAGCTATACCGCTCACCGTAGTGAAGGCATCAAATGTGATCAATTTTATCAAATATCACGTCATCTACCGCTTCGGCCTACCTCGCAGGATCATCCATGATAATGGTCCACAGTTCGCAAGCCATGCATTCTATCGGTTCTGCGATAGTAATCGAATCTAGAACGTAGCCTCTATTGCCGACAATCCAGCGGCTAACGGGCTAGCAGAAGCTTTCAATAAAACTATCATAAAACTTCTCAAGATGTTCGTGTCTTCAAACAAGCGCAATTGGAATGAGAAGCTCGGTGAATGCCTATGGGCCTTTCGTACAATGGTCCGGACTACAACAGGCAGTATGCTATTCTCTCTGGTTTATGGGAGCGAAGCAGTTCTTTCCCTAGAAATCCATATTCCTTCCCTTTGAGTAGCCTTATCCAGCGATTGACTACCGAAGAAAGCTACCGTCTGCGACTCTAGGGGCTCAAAGAGCTAGACGAAAAACGCTTGTTAGCTCAGCAACGCATTGAGCTATACCAAGCACGCCTTTCCAGAGCTTTCAATAAAAAAGTGAAGGAAAGAATCTTCCAAATTGGCGATCTGGTCTTAGCAGTGAGAAGACCAATGGTCATGACGCACAAAACAAAAAGAAAATTCTAGCCTAAATAGGAAGGTCCTTTCATCATAGAATCAGTATATTCTAACGGTGCGTACCGACTAACCAAGCCCGATGGTGACTTGCTCATGATGCCTATCAACGGCAAGTTCCTGAAGAAATACTATGCGTAACCTCTTTTACATAATGTTCACATATGTTCAGTCATGTAAATGTATAGTACGATGTTTATATGATTCGAAAAATTATCTAACTATTATCCGCATTTCAAGAGTTTTGAATACGCCTTAGATAATAGGTCCTCTAAAATATTTCCCCAGTGGAATCATTCCCGTTTTTGACTCTGTACAAATTCGATTTGACGAAAATAAGTCACGTCCCTATTACCTCTGAATTGTTTTTCGATAATTATTTCTCCAGTGAAATGATTATGTTTTGCCATGTCCATATAACCTCTGAGCAAAGCATTCATCAAGGATAATCACGTCCCTATTACCTCTGAATTATCCACTCCCACCTAACGTTATATATCTTTCTATGTACATATTACCTCTGGTCAGATATAGAACATCCTCTGCTATTACGTCCATATTACCTCTACTAACAGCTTCGTTCAACTAATTATCTATATTCGAATAACTTGAATATAAAACAGATAATAGGTCAACATCAAAATTTTCCAGCGGAATACCCACCAGAAATATCCTTGCTACATCCACATTACCTCTAGCACCGATATTTCACAAAACTACATTCACTTTAAAAAGATTATTTATTTTGTACTTGAACGTCTATCAAGAGACAGAAAAAAGGGTATAAGAGTCGTGACGACTGGAAAAGAAGAAAGTTACAAAAATCTACGGGATACGTAGGCAATTTGTCTCTTAAAGCCGCGATTTCGGCTTCAGACTTCGCGGTAGCTCGACGGCGCACCTCTTCTTGACGAGCAGCTTCATCCTAAAAAAGAATCAGACTCAGATGCTCTCTCTTCAACTTTGCCAGTTGTTCTTCCAAATGGGCAGAAGTGGTGGCAGTCATAGCAGCCTGAGATAAATAATCCTTTTGTTCAGATGTCGTCGCCTACAAGTCAGCTTCCAGTTGGGCGATCTCGTTCTGGATCTTCGAGGCGGCACACGCCTTACTTGCAGCGTCGAACTGACCATACTAGTCAGCCAATTTGCCGATCTCTCGAACAAGGGCGTCCTTCCTCACATGGAAAGTAGCCTTCTCCTCCGTAAGTGCCGTCATCAAATCCTCCTCATCCGCATGGAACATGGATGATGGGCTCCGTTGTTTAGCATCCCAGAATCGAGCTACCTGACCCTCCAGGTCATTTACAACTTTCCTCAGGGTATTAGCCCGCTCTTCATAGCCGACAATGCTCTCGAGGGCCACCACTTGGCATTCGGCAACAGCCTTCACAGGGTCAAAGGCAGAATTCTGATTCAAGACTCCAGGAAGTTTCACTTTCAGTACAGAGTAGAAAGCTTTGACGACTTCTTGGGCTATCTCGTCATCTTAGGTGGAGGTCGTCGGAGAAGAAGCTTGGAAAATCTCTTCAGCTCCAGGAAGGGACACCTGACAAAAAGCCAAACTTGACAAGAAAATCCATTCAACCAAAAACCACTCCTGATTATCATGTGTCACATCCACATTACCTCTGATACCGATAGTCTTCTGACTCGACACCTATACCCAATCAGGGACAAAAGATACGGTTTCAAGACCACAAAACCTATCACGACCATATTACCTCTATTGGGTTTTGTTTCAAATCTATTACACGCACCGCCGGTGTACCAAAGGGTAATAGGTCCACGAAAGTATTATTATAATCTATTTGCTCGTATTCCCGGATGCACAAAGGGGCAACAGGTCCAAACAAAAAAAAAGGGGAGGTCCCCCAGCGGGATACCCTTTTGCTGTATTACGCTCTCTAATACAAGCACCACAGATACCGCAAGCAAGAAAAAAATAGAGTGAATGTATTCTATTTCTTGTTTCAAAATCAGTTACATTCATAGGACTACATCTTATGACGCACAAAACAAAAAGAAAATTCTAGCCTCTTGTACGCTATGCAACTCCCACTTGCTGACGTGGAAAACGTATGAAGGATAGACCTCTTCAAATTCTACCCCGACGAATTTGTCAATTCAGATTTCGAGGAAGATCTCAACAGTCGTATCTCTCTAACAGGCTGGCCAAATACTATGCGCCCAAAGAGAGATCCGTGCTATGCGCCCATTGCATCACGAAAAGATAGTCTATGCTTCTTTCAAAGTATTTCAAACTCGTTCAAGTATCGAAAACTTTGAAGGGGGTCTTGTAGAAGCATGACAAATTTTCAGCAATGAAGCTCTATGCGCCCAAGCCAGTGAAGCTCTATGCGCCCAGCCAGTGAAGTTCCATGCGCCCGGGCAGTGAAGTTTCGTACGCCCAAGACTAGCTCCACCAAAAGGAGGGCGCATAGCTTGAGACATGGCTATGCGCCCAAGCCTGACTCAGTCAAAGCCATGATCAAAACATGCACCGAAGCAGGCGGCCACGTCAGCACCACGATCAACCCACGACTACGTAGCCTACATGCACCTACATCCCATGCGCCCAAAGCAGGACTATGCGCCCACATGAAAACCAGTGTATTTTCCTCATGTGGGTGCATAACATCATTCCAGCTTAAGAACGACTATAAAAAGGGGTCTCATCCATCTTCAAAACACAGAACGGAGAGCATTTTCAAGCGCCAAATTGCTGCACTTCTTGCCAGTGAGCCGAGAGTTAGCAATTTTCTTAGGTTTTCTCCCACTTTTGTAATCGGAGTGTCAACGGAGTAAAGGAGCAACTGCCGTTCGATCTCCATCGTCCCATTCCCCAGAATTCTTTTTTGTACTCGGGGATCCTCAGCACAGGATCTTTCAGGCATACTCAATTTGTGGTATCTTGCGCCAATAAAGAAAAGGCAGCATTTTCTTCTTCTTTTTTGTTTGTGTCTAAAGTAGATTGTTTGATATTATTGTTCAGACACCCCCACTTGATGGTTATCCTCTATCACCTTGGTATCATTCCTATTTGATCATACTGTTTAGACCTTGTTTCACAGGTTGAGATCCCATTTTGGATTGTTCAACCATTATCTGCCTTGGTTCAGACCATGAACTAATGATATTAATTCCTACCATTTAAGTATATGACCCCCTTTCACCATACAAGTTCTTTCCTACTTAGCTTTTAGTCCACTTAGCCATATTTATTAGTTCAGCTCCTTGAAACACAAGTTCCAGTTATGTATACACGTATACATTATATATATATATATATATATATATATTAATTTCCTTCCATGGTCTCCTCTCCCCTTTCCCCCGAGCGACAGCTCCCTTTCCTCCGGCCGGCCTAGGCCGGCCGCCCCTTTCTTTCCCCACCCCCTCTGGTCGAAGCCCCAGCTGCCCTTCTCCGGTCGACGCCCCCGATGCCGTCCCCCTGGCCCCCCGAGGCGCTGGACCTTCTCCGCCCCAACCCACCCGCAGAGTTTGCTGGCAGATCCCCCACATTCCTCCGCCCCGGAGCTCGGCTCCGCCGGCTCCGGCGGCCTCCTGTCGCAGCCTCCTCCCGTTCCCGCTCCCTCGTGGTTTTCAAATCCTACTTCCCCCCCTCGGGAGGCGTGAACCCCAGTAGAGCAGGCCTCGGGCCCCCCACCTCTGGGTACCTCGGGTTCTCCCCCTCGCGTGCGCTCCCGAGGAGCCCCCTCTCACTTGCGCGGAGCCCTCTCCCCCAGTTGCGCATGCTGAGCTCTCCTCCTCTGTTGTGCAGCTCCAGGCGCTCTTGTCCTCCCTTTTGGAACAGCAACTGTGGTTTGCGCAGACCATAGGTGGCCATCTCTCATTTGCACAGCCCCCTTCCCATACCCCTTCTGGCGCAATCCAATCCTCCTTCCCCCGCCTGACCGTGCGCAATCCACTCCTCTCCCCTTTGTGCTCCAGCGCCATCCTGCCCCCCCTAGGCGCCACCCCCACTCCCCCCTCTTGCCTTCCTGCTCTCCCCACTAATCGCTCCCCCTCCATTCCTACCTCCTTTGCGCACCACCTCCCCGCTTCCCGCCACATCGTCCTTCCGCCACCTTCCGCTGTCTCCATCGCCACCCAGGCTCCCTCCCTCTTCCCCGGCATTCCCGCCCTCCCTAGCGTGCCTCCGGCGCCCTTCTCAACCTCCGTCTCCTTGTCCGCCTTAGCTCCCGCTTCCCCTCCGCCGACGGCGCCCACCGCCCCTGGGCCCTCGTCGTCCTTCCCCGATCCCGTCCCCTCCGACATTCGTCCTCCTCCTGTGGCTTCCCTGGCCTCCTCCCCTGGGGCGGTTGTTCCCCCCACCCCCCGCCGCCTCTCCAGGGAGGCGCGCCTCTGCTCTTTCCCCCCTTCCCGATTCCGGGCCTTCTTTCCCTCTGACCGGCCCGCCGCTCCCCCGCTTCGTCCCTACAGGTCCCGCTCCCTCCGGACCGTCCCCTCCTTCGTACGCCGCCATGCTTCGTCCGGACCTCATCCCCTCGAAGGGCATTATCTTCCCAGACGTCCAGCTGTTGGACATCGATTATTCTCGTGAGACCTCCACCCCCGTCATTCCATTCTCCGACATGGAACTGACCTCGCTGTCAGCGGCCTTTCCGTACACTTTTATCATTAAATTTTCCTCCGGGTGTCCCAAACTTCCCAGGGTGCAGGAAGCGATCGCCAAATGGAATCTCACGTCCGACTACCGAGTGGCCCCCCTCGACCCCAGACACATCCTCCTTCACCTATCCTCAGATCGCGATCACAGGACTGTGTGGTCCAAGGGAACTTGCAAGATCGACACCCACCAGATGAAGATTATCAAGTGGTCTCCTGATTTCAACACCAAAGAAGACTCAGCTACAGTGGCAGCTTTGGTTACCCTCCCCAACCTTTCCCTCATCTGCTTTGTCCCTGCGGTGCTAAAGCGTATCGCCAACTCTTTTGGGACGTACGTGGCTTCGGCGCCCGAGACCAACAACCTCACCAAAGCCCACTACGCCAAAATCTGTGTTGAACTTGATCTCTCATCAGAACCACCCAACTTCATCACAATCGAGCTAGGCGACCACACCCACACCCAACAAATCCTCTACGACAACTATATTTTGTTCTGCAACCACTGCCACCTTAGAGGACACCTACCCAAGCACTGTCATCGCCTGCATCCGGAGCTTAAAAAGAAGCCTTCTAGGAAAGACAGCGACCTTTCGGAAGAGAAGCACCCTCAGTCGCCCATTCTTCCTCTTTTAAATTCTCACATTCGATTCGATTCCAGCAACGGAGAGCCAGCCTCCAGCGAACCACCGAGCAGGGCCCTGATCCCTTTCATTCCCCATCACATAGAGATCTCCAACCACTTTGCCATTCTCGACTCAGAGGACCCGGAGTTCGGAAACCATCAAGAGGGATCCAGCACCCCCGAACCAATGTCCTCCTCCCCCATCTCCTCTCGAGTGGAGGTCGCCACCGAATCAGGCAAAGCTGATAACCGACAACTCACCATCAGCCAAGAGGCCGACCCCCTAGCCCATCCCCCTCCCACGAAACTTATCAATCCCCCAACGCAATCTAAGTCAAAGATGCCCTAGCAATCCTCGGACCCGACCAAGTGAGGAGAGGTCTCTAAGTCTTTGCCGCAGGAGCCCCCCTCCAGCAACTGTTGATCGATAGTGCGCACGACTCCCTAGCCATTCCCTCGGAGGATACGGCAGTCGACTCAGCTGGCAATCTGATAGGCCACCCCTTCGGTCCGTACGAGTGCCACAACCACAATCCCCCCTCAATATCGATTACAGACCCTACCAACTCTCAACGGAGCAAATCAGGCACCGACAAAACCATCACCATCTTAACCAGATCCGCCGCAAGGCGGAACAAAAAATACCCCCATAATCTCTTAAATGCTTAACATCATATCTTGGAACGTTCGAGGTCTGGCAAATAAACCGACATTAAGGAGAATTTCCAGTCTCCGAAAAATTCACAAGATTGACATCTTCATCATCATTGAACCCAAAATCCCCTCCAAACGTCTGAAATCGACTCAGTTGGCTCTGGGCCTCCCAACGGCTATTGCTGGCAGGCACGACATCTGGATTCTCGGGTCGAAGGATGTTAAACTCGATATCATTCAGGACAACCATCAAGCTCTCTCCTGCTGGATCTCTCACCCCACCCTTCCAGAGCGGGCAATCCTTTCAGCGGTCCACGGTAGCTGTTTCATTGCTGAATGAAAACACCTCTAGAACGACCTTCTCGATACCTACCTCCACAACACCAACACACCCTGGCTTTGCATAGGGGACTTCAACGCAATCACCTGCAGAGAAGAGAAGATTGGATGCCGTCCCCCACCACTATCAGCCATGCAAGACTTCAACAACTTCATCTTCAACGCACACCTCACTCCCTTCCAGTTCAAAGGCAGCGAATTCACATGGTGTAACATGCAGGACGGAGACCGTCGTCAATACTCCCGTCTGGACAGAGCCCTCACCAACGCGTGTTGGCACGGTATGAGGATCAGCTCCACCCTGTCCCACATCGACTCTACAGAATCAGACCACGCCCCCATCCTGGTGGAAATTAAAAACAAATCCCACCCATCCAAAAAGAACTTCCAATTCTTCGACTTTTGGACCGATCACCCGCAATTCTTGAGCATCATGGAAGAAGCGTAGAACAGTCAGGACTCCCCTAATCATCTCACTCGGGTCAGCAACAAGCTCAAAGCCACCAGAAAAGCTCTTTCCAATTGGAGCAAACAAGCTTTTGGGGACATCTTCCAAGCTATCCGCGCCGCAAAGAACGATGTCACCCGAGCAGAAGCTTTATTCCTTTCCGATCAATCTCTTGCGGCAAGGAGAGCCTTGAATCTTACCAAGGCCATGCTCAAATTCAGGTTCAAAGTCGAGACCGAGTTCTGGAAGCAGAAAGCCAGACTGAAATTGGACTACGACGGGGACAAAAACTCCAAATACTTTCACGCCTGCGTCAACGGCAAAAGAAACAAACTTTCGATACACCATATCGCAGACGAGCAAGGCATCATCAGATCTGACTAAAAAGGGATCTAAGAGGCGGCCACTGAATTCTACACCAAATTATTCGCCAAGGAGTCGGTCCACAAAGACACTTGCTTCCTTGACCAAATCCCCACCATCATTAACGACTCTGATAATGCGCTGCTCGATCGCCCTCTGTCCGAATAGGAAGTAAAAGACGCGGTGTGGGCCTTGAACGCGCATAGCGCTCCCGGCCCAGATGGATTTTCTGGCACCTTCTTTCGCACTTGCTGGGATATTATCAAGTAGGACATCACCGAAGCGGCTATTGCCTTCCTTGAAGGAACCCCTTACCCAAATGCCATCTCCAGCGCCAATCTCATCCTCATCCCGAAAAAAGATAACCCCAATTCCTTTCATGATTTCCGACCCATCAGTCTTTGCACATTCACCAACAAAATTATCTCCAAGATCATCGCTACTAGAATGACAGAAACTCTCCCCAAAATTATCTCGGAGGAGCAAAGTGGATTTGTTCGCGGTAGGAACATCCAAGACAACATCATGCTGGCCCAAGAACGTATCACATGCATAAAATTTCCAGCTAGAGGGGGCAACATCGCCATCAAAATCGACATGGAAAAAGCATACGACAAACTTGATTGGCAATTCATGATATGGGTCTTCAGAGCTTTCGGATTCTTCGAGAATTGGACCAACATTGTGTGGAGATCCATAAGCAACTCATGGTTCTCCACAGTTATCAACAGCCAATCTGAGGGTTTTTTCAAATCTAGCCGAGGAGTTAGACAGGGAGACCCTTTATCGTCCACGGTCTTCATCATTGTAGCCGACGCCCTGAGCAGAAACCTCAACAATATGGTCAACATGCCTAACTTCCAGCATTACCATACTGCCAACGGATGCCCTACCATCACCCAGTTGGCCTTTACCGACGATCTACTCATCTTCTCATTCGGGGACATAGGATCGATGGAGGTAGTTCACAACACCCTGGAGTGGTACTCCAGATGCTCAGGCCAGAAGATCAACCTTTCCAAGATCGTCATCTACGCCCACCACAGCATCAACATCGAGAACGCGACCAGACTCACCAACCTAACTTCCATCACGGTGGCACATCCTCCTTTCAACTATCTCGGCTGTCCTCTAGTGTACGGGAAATCCAACGCCAGCATCTTCGAGAACTTGATCTCCAAAATTAGGAACAAAATTGAAGGATGGCATAACGCTACCATATCCCCAGGAGGTAAAATTATCCTCATCAAACATGTGCTCAACTCCATCCCCATCTACACCCTAGCGGCCTGCTCTCCGACCAGGAAGGTTATCATGTCGATCGAGAAGACTTTTTGTAACTTCTTCTGGGGGCACAACAAGGGACAAAACAAACACCACTGGGCCAGCTGGGATTCTATGGCCACCCCGATCGAGAACGGCGGGCTTGGTTTCACCAAACTCGATCACATCGTCAAAGCTTTATCGATGAAACTGTGGTGGAAATTACGCACTAGCCAAAACCTGTGGACCAAGTTTATGAAGGCCAGGTACTTCAAACACATCCACCCAATGATGGCCACAGCAAACAGAAGATTTTCTGCGGCTTGGCGTCGTATTTTACGAGGCCGAGATTTGGCAGAGCCCGCGGTCAGACTCCAACTGGGTTCTGGCGAGGCCAACCCCTTCCTAGAAAGGTGGATAGGTGACAGCCTTATCTCGAACATTACCAATTCCCCCAGAAATAGCAAGATCAAACACCTTTGGAACCCCTCCAATAACGTTTGGAATTGGGACAGGATTCAAGATTGGTCAGGCAACAAAACAGTGGACAGCATTCGTCAGCACGGACTTATCATTAGGCCCGACGCTGACCAACAGAGGTGGTTGCCGGCAGCCTCTGGATCCTTCTCCGTGCGATCGGCGAGACTCACGATCCAAGAGAACGGGCCAGACCTATTCATCACGCGTTACTGGCACTCTTGTATCCCTAAGAAATGGTCATTCCTCCTGTGGAGAGTCATGAGAAAGAAACTGCCTACCGATGACACCCTTAACTCTATCGGTTTCAGCCTGGCGTCCGCTTGTAATTGCTGCACTGAGCGACAGACGAAAACTATCGACCACATCTTCCGGAAGGGAAGCCTCCCTGACAAAATCTAGAGCACCCTCAACCACAACTACAATACCTCTCCAGGAGACGGGCGCTTTATCGATCTTCTGGCCCACTGGGGAGCCACCTCCCACGGCCACCAGATCGTTGCAGCGGCCGCTACCTGGGCAATCTGGAAAAATCGTAACAAAGCGAGATACGAGGGACACCAATACTCCGCCGATCAGCTAATCCGAGAAATTTACCGGCAATGTCACAAAAGGAGCTCACTCTGCTCCCACAGATCTCCGGCATTCGGGCAACCGTACATCCCTTAGTTTTGGCGGCTGCGTCCGCCCTTCTCCCCTTTCTTTCCTTTTGTGGTATACTTGTTTCTTGTATACGTGTCAGGCTTCAGCATTTTGAGCCTTGATTTATAAAAAGAGGGGGTTTCTTTAAAAAAACAAAAAACAATATATATATATATATATATATATATATATATATATATATATTTAGGGTAGTGTACCCTATAGTCATAATGTAGGGATGTAGTATATTTATATGTTTGAACTATATTTAAGGTATGGTATTGATATCATTACACCCTATCTAAATTATGACCTAGAACTTAGTTAATAGTCCCACATAGCCAAAAACTCTAGATTAGTCTAAATTACTCATGTTGACCAATTAGGACCTAAAATTGACCCAATAGGCCTATATGAGTATGTTAACTAGAGTTTGACCAAACCCTAGCCAGTTGACCAAGTTAGCTAGACTATTGACCTAGTTTGACTAGAAGGTTGACCAGAGTTGACCAAGAGATGACTTTGACCTAGAAAGACCTAGAATCATGTAGATTACATTGTATACTTCAAACTTTACATATTAAACACATTATAACCTATTTTGCTCTAAATAGGACTATGTGACTCTAGTTTGGACATCTATACATATCAGTTGCTCAGGGTATCAGGCGAGTACATTCTCTGATAGTTGTTTCCATTTACTTGATGATTTCTGTGATTCTGCTTATATCTATTTGATTCTGTTACAAGCACGGAATGATATTTCTAAATTCATGCATACGACACACTTACTTTACTTGTCTAGCCTCTATTATAAGAATCATATACAAGAATATCTTACAAGCATCATCATGTTCTGGCTAGACTAGTTCTCAATTTACGTATCGGATTATGGATCTCACTTGTCCTTATCGGAAGAGGAAATATTTGAGTAGACGTGTAAACATTTCCCAAATACAAGAAGCTCCACAGTGAAGCATACAAAAAGAATAGCCATCCCACACTTGGCCAAGTGTGAGATGTGCCGGATTTACCTATAGCCGTTTATATGTCGATCTCAGTATTTTAAAACACACTTGGGTCTTGTCTAGACTCATACTAGATGCAGAAGCACGAAAATGAAGGGCTATGCCCCCACACTTAAGGAGCTTTTATGCGCCCACATGATAAAGGGGGCTATGCGCCCACAGAAAATTACTTCATATGCTAATCATGTGCCCAAGTGTGCGCACATAGTCTGCTCCCAGCACTATACGACCAAGGCAGAAATGACCCTACGACCCGATCAACATCCACGATCAATCATGGGCCGATACATGTGGCCACGTCAGTCTCCACAAGCAGTCGTGCAAAAAAGCGTACGGCCATGATCTACCCACAATCTATCTACGATCATGCAGTCTTTATGCGCCTACGTCCTATACGCCCAAAGGGACACTATGCGCCCAAAGGAACACTATGTGCCCATAGTAAAATTAGTGTATGTTCCACCTGTGTGCGCATAACAGTCATTTTAGTATAAAATGACTATAAATAGAGTACATATGCCTCTTCAAATGGACAGAACAGAGAGCATTTCAGAGCCAAATTGCTGCCCTTCTTGCCAGTGAGCCGAGAGTTAGCAATTTTCTTAGGTTTTCTCCCACTTTTGTAAATCGGAGTGTCAACAGAGTAAAGGAGCAATTGTCGCTTGATCTCCATCGTCCCATTTTCCAGAATTCTTTTTGTACTCGAAGATTCTCAGTGCAGGATCTCTCAGGAGCTCCCATGTGGGCGCATACCTTTGCCACAGAGGCTCCTGATTTAAAGAAGACGCATATTGTTCAGGGCTCTACTAGCCCGGTGACTCCTCTTTGAACAACCAACAACAGAGTGTTCAACACTCGAGACTCGACAAAGGAAAATACTATAATTCCAAGAATCGAAGTGCTCGACACTCTGGGCTAACTCAGCGAACCTTGCTAATGAAGAAGGCAAAACTG
Source organism: Iris pallida (assembly GCA_029216955.1). NCBI lineage: Eukaryota > Viridiplantae > Streptophyta > Magnoliopsida > Asparagales > Iridaceae > Iris > Iris pallida. The sequence goes on along the minus strand of JANAVB010003800.1, from coordinate 4,565,462 downwards.
GAAAAAAATGTCTATGTTTCCCAAAGTACACGACCAGTGCCATGCACCCAAAGGAGCATGTGGGCACATGTTTCTGGTCAGAAGGCTTCTGTCTTTCATAGACTTTCTGTACCCATGCGCCCAGGCTCTGCTGACCCTTTCTATGCGCCCACAGCTAGGAAGGCCAAGCATGCTGCCAGATTTCTTGGAAAGCATACGCCCAAAAGCATGCCCCAGGGCCTATGCACCCACAGCAAAAGGGCAGACCCTAATACGTATAGCACGGGGCTGCCTTCAAGGTCATCACGAAACTTAGGTGTGCGGGTTTCCCCTGCACACGAACTAAGTCTGGATGTGGCAACTTCCCTTACAAACCCATATACAAAGCTTGGCAATGCATGTGAAATGGGTTCTAAGGCGAAGCTTCCTTCTGCCAATTTACGTGACATGATAACTCAAAAGCATAAAGCGAGGAAGATCATTACTACTCATGAGGTGCCTCTACCGGAGCACCCGTGCACTAGTATTGTCATCAACAGTTGTTGCTCCAAAACAAAGAAAGTTTCCCCAAGGCAGTCCGTGTTTCGACGACTGCAACATTCTGATGATGGAACGCCACTATGTATTTTGTCTAACATGGCTTCGTGGGGTCCTCCCTATTGAAACCCAAATCAAAGAAGGTGGATCACTATTCCAACCTTTTCTTCCAGTTCTGCGAACAGAAGAAGAAAAAGTCTGCCAGCAAACAGCCAGCGAGCTGTTACATCTAAAGGAGCCTATATGGGTACTCAGTCAAGGACGAGATCCCTTATAGATGGTGAGGACTCTCAATCTAGGGGTGGTGTTCCCTCAGAACTTTTCGTTCGGGGTGGTATTCCCTTAGAGTCTGAAGTGGACGGCCTCTACGTCGGGAGTAGCCTTCTAGATGACGATAATCTCTTCGAGTCTGACGGTGACTATCTACCTCCCCTGCCTGAAGATGAAGGCCTCCTCAACTCTAAGACAGATAGTATCAGAACCAACTGTACTGTTCATTCTCGCGTGCCATCGACGTACATGGCTGATGAAGAAAGACCTGAAGCCAGTGATCAAACCAGCCAGCGGATGGAGAACCTTGAAGTGGCGTTTGCCAAGATTACTGATATGCTTACCAGCATCATGGCAGTCCAAACTGCTGGTGTTGCTCACCCACTTCAACCATACGTCTCATCACATGCTAGTCCGATTCGTAGCAACAACCCTCCTTCACTATAAAAGGTGTACCATTCCATTGTACCTCTTCCAAATCCCATAAATGCTAGGGGTGGTCCTTCACCGACAGCACTTGATAACCATTTAGCAGTCGTTACTCAACATCTGCTCAATCAGTAGGATGCAGTTGATTCTCTTGTTTCCCACCTCGATACCATTTCACACAAAGACGAGCTTCAAACGATGGAAATATCTCTACGTTATCCTCCTGAATGGGAAAATGCCACTTATCCTCATAACTACAAGCCCTTGACGCTAAATTTGTTTGACAGGATGACTTCTCCTCGCCAACACATGACATACTTCAACACACAGACGTTGCACTAACCAAGAGATGAAGCATTCTTGTCAAAGCTATTTATCAGCACCTTGCAGGGAGTAGCTTTTGAATGGTTCTGCAGTCTGCCTGACAGTTGCATTAACTCCTTCAAAGACATAGAGAGGCTATTCCTCAATAGGTTTTACGAGAGTGGCATGCATGTTAGTATATCCACCCTCATCGAGACCAAGCAGAGGAAAGGTGAGAGTGTTATTTCTTTAATCGAACGCTTCATGCGACTAGCCGTGAAGATGCCCTTCGGTATACCAGACTCGGAGCTTATGGATACTTGTCGGCATAACCTACTTCCTACAGTAAAGTTCTGTCTGGGAATACATAAGTATGATATATGGCCGGCTTTCATCGGTGCCGCTGATGCTGATAAAAATAATGTTCCTAATCTGGAACTACTGGGGTTGAAGACACCAAAATCTAAAGACAAAAGTAAGCACCCCCAAACTATCCCTATCCGTTGGGGTAAAGAAAAAGAAGTCTTAAAGGTTGACACTTCCAAGGGAGCTCCCAATTCTCAGAGTGCTCCTGACAGACCCAAGGAGACTTTCTCCTTTAATGAGGATGATGTTATTACCATTTTCAACACGTTGATGAAGGGCAATAAACTGGTATTACCTCCACCACGACGTCCTGAAGAGGCAAGCCGACTCAGCGACCCCAAGTACTATCTCTATCATCAGTACGTACAATATTCTACCAAGCATTGCATCGTCTTGAAGAGGAAAATACAACAGCTCATCGATAACCAAGTTATCAACCTCGAAGCTGAAGACAAGGTTGTGTCTTCTAACATTATATCTCTTCAATTTGGTGACTTTCCTTCTACAGAAGTTCCAGACGACGTAGTTCCAATTCCTAAGGCAATAATGGAAGTCGTCAACCTGCCGCCAGCTCGTGATTCAACATCAACTCTGGTGCCACTCACGACGGAGCATGGTGAGATTATGTGGGTCCACCCCAACCTTGTGCAAGAAATAAAGCAGGGGCTACTGTCTTCCAAAGCAAAGAGGGGCAAGAAATACAAGTAATGCCATATGGTATCTTCTCCTATTTATGAAGTCCTATCTGGTGAGACACGATCCGGCAAGACTTACCTGCAGACTTATGACCCCGCACAAGAGGACGTAATGCCTTCTCAAGCTCTTGCTGCCCCCACAAGTTCAGAATCTGGTCCATCTAAGTTCTCAACTACCGACAAAGCTATGCAGAAGGAGACACAATTTGATAAATCTCTAAAGTCACCAGCTCCCGAAGACATGGATCGGCCTAACAACTTTGATATACTAGCACAGCTGGCCAATACACCTGCCAGATTATCGTTATTTGATCTATTACGGCTCTCCAAAGAGATACGTAAAGCTTTAAGTGAGGCATTACTACATGCCAACTCTTTTTTCGCTGAAGTCAAAGTTCCCGCTGATGATCCGGTCTCTTGTCCTTATTGCCATAGCACTATAGAAGTGGTTTCCAACATTACCTTTTCACAAGAGGACATGCTACTCAAAAATAATCGTCATGATAGACCTCTGAACTATACAGGGTATATCGGGGCGATTAAGGTGGATCGGATGCATATCGATCGAGGTTCCTCCCTCAGCATCATCCCTAGAAGTTTACTCCAAATTCTAGGGATCCCTTTGCACAAGCAGGATACAAGAGTTTTATGGCTAAATGAGCGAATTACAAATAAGAAGACTTGGGGATACATAATTGATTGATGCTATCCCTTAAAGCCGTGACTTTAGCTTGTGATTTGACAAGAGCAAGACGACGCAATTTTTTTTGCCAAATAGTTTCATCCCTGAAGTGAACTAGTCTCGCATGCTCCTCCTCCAACTTCAACAGCTGCTCTTTCAATTGGTCTGAAGTAGTGACAGTCACAACAGCCTGAGCTGTGTAGTCCACCTATTCAGACACAACCACTCTTAAGTTAGTCTCTAGCTGGGTAATCTTCTTATAAAGCTGCACAATCTGATTGTACTTGTAACACCCAGTTTTCTAGATGAGGGTAATTTTGAAATTTTGTAATTATAATTATTATTTATTGATTATTATTTCATATTATAATTTTTGGTGATTTTTAATCATTTTTAAACTATTTAAAATTATGACTTGTGATTTTGATATTTTACTATTGTTTGGTTTTAATTTCGAGGAATTTGTCACCCCCAGTTTTTAGGAACATGGGTATTTTATCATTTTGTATTTTTGAAATATTTTAAAATTTATTTTATTATTTATGATATTGTTTTGGGATTATTTGAGTCGGGTTCGAATTTCAACTCAATCCGACTTGAAACGGGGACCCGGGGGTAGTTTGACTCTAGTGGGACCCACACACTAGTTAGGCATGGCCCACATGATATTAATTTTAGTTCACATGATAGAAATATTTTAGTTAGAGGTTAGACTAATTATTATGGATAAGGTTAGTGTGATTAGAGACTTTAGAATGACTAATTTAGCCCCAACCAATTAGCCCTTTCCTAATACTAATAGAATAGGTTAGTGGGGGCATTTTTGACCTTACCATAATAGGACAAATAGCCCCATATGGCCAGCCACTTTGGGAGAGGATAGGCTCAAGTTCATTTCATTATTCTCATCCACACTCTCTCTCTCTTGTTCTTCCCCAAATTCCTAGAGAGCAATCCCTAGCAATTTCTCCACCAAATCCTTCCATTTTACCACCAAATCTTTTTCTTTCCTTCTCCATTCTAGCCAAGGAGAAAGCTACCCAACTTTGGGAGGATTCGGAGCTCGTTCGTGTCCTTTTGAAATCTCTACGTGTCGGTGTCGCTCCGGGAAGGCTTTTCTTCGATTCGATCTACCGGGAGGTATAAATCCCTTCTTCTTTTCATTTCCTCATGCATATAGGTCTATTTTGAACCCATGGGAATGACCCCCATGGTTGTATCTCAATTTGTGTCCATTTCGTGTCCATTTGGAGGTCATAGGAGTGTCCTTTGTGTTGTGGTTGTGTCCATGTAGGAAAATCGCAAATTTGGACACACTATGTGTTGTTGTTATGTATGAATGAATTATTACATGTTTAATCTCATATTTTTGTATTGAAGATGTGTTCTATAGTGTCTCATATATATATATATTAGTGTAGAGAGTGAGTTTTTGATATATTATGTTATATACTTGTGTTCTTTTGTCTCAAACTACCTAAATCCGTCATGATTTTTATCCACGTTTTTAATTTCAGCCCTAAATTAGAAATATCATAACTTCTAGCTCAAAGCTTGGTTTAATCTCCCTTTTTTTTTTAAAGAAGCGTATTGAAGTTTGCTTTCTAAAAACATATATTAGTAGGCCTAATTCTTTCTGTAACTTTCTGGAGAATTATTTGAGTGTCAGCTGTACGAAGGACAAACGCGTTCTCGGTGTTTTTGCGATTCCGGGAGTTTTCGAAAACGAAAACGCGATCTGTTTGAAGTTTCGGAAAGCTAACACATAGATCTATAACATACTTTAATCCTAGATTTTAATTCATGCTGAGATGGTACAGTATTGATTATTAGTAGAAGTTACTATTCGGCATATGCATTTTGTGCACCCTTGTGTATAATATAATATTCTATTTGATTTTAACCCATGTTAATGTATATATATTATGTAATTAAATATAGAATGCAAGCATGAGTAAATGTTTAAATAAATGATGTATGAGGTGTAAGTATCCTATCTAATGTAAGCATGTATAAGTATGGCTTGTAATGAATATGTAGGTTCCATAGTATGTAATGTATAGTGCATATAGTAGTGCATGAGAATAAATGAATGATGAATGAATGCAAGCATGAATGTAAAATAATAATAGATGTAATGTATGCAATATACAAGTTAATGAGATATAATGTTCTATGTTAACACAAATCCTATATAACCTCATGTACTCCTTACATTATGTTGACACTATCACACTTGACACTTTGTTCACTTACACTTTGACACTCTTTGATATGTATACACTAGGTATGCCCATTTAACCCTCACTTGCCCCTTTGCCATGTTCACATACACACACATAGCCTCTTAAATAAGTATTTATGAATATAGTTAACTTAGCTATGTATGTATATTATATATATGTTAGCATATTGTGTTGTAATATATAAGTTTATATAACCATTTGAAATGCCATGATTATAGACCTAATGTTGAATACCAATATATGCATGTGTATATATGTGTAGACATATATAGCTTAAAGTAATAGATTACCTAGTGTATATCCAATGTGAATTCTTGCCTATTTGAGTATTGAATAATTGCATGCTATATAGAGTTGGGTGTATGTTGGCTTGTATAGCCATGTATTGATGTGTGCTTGCTAGGATAGTCTTGGTTAGGCCTAGTAAGACTTGCTGGGTTAGGACATGACCTAGTTTGACCTAGTTTGACTAGTGCAGTTGACCAGAGTTGACCAAAGGTTGACTTTGGTCTAGTTTGACCTAGATTCATGTAGAATGCATTGTAGTGCTTTATATTACCCTTCTGGACATGTTGTGATTTGTTCTGTTCTAATTAGGAGCCAGACACCTCTCCTCGGACAGTATCTTTACCTTGGATATTCAGACATCAGGCGAGTACATTCTCTGATAGTTCTCTCATTTACTTGTCAATTACTGTACTTCAGTTCTAGTTAGTTGTATGCGATTCTCTGTTACAATACGTGTGGATATTTCTGAATTCATGTATACGACACACTTTTATTTTCTGGCCTCTATTACTGGTATCATCTCTATTACTGGAATCACCTACTGGAATCATTTAACTAGAATCACTTTACTGGAATTATTTACTGGAATCATTTACTGGTATCATTATATTTTGGCTGGACTCATCTTGAATCATTGTGTCGGAATTTTGGATTCACTTGCTGGAAGGGAAATACTAGAGTGAGACATGTAGATATACCCCAATCTGGAATCTCCCTACTGGAATCTACTGGAAGCATAGCCATCTCTCGCCTGATCAGTGAGGGATGTGCCTGATTACCCATAGCCGTTTACATGTCGAACTCGGTATTTTAAAACACACTGCTAGAGTATAGGCTGGACTCACCCTGGAATCGTTGATCACTATAACTGGAATCATTCCTTACTGGATTCATCTTGTATTAGATTCATCCCGTACTGGATTTATATAGGTTTTACACTGGTTACATTTTCTGTCTGGACTTTATATCATATTACCCTGGTTCAGCTAGTTCTATTTTTACAGTCTTCATTGCTATGATTCTTCTCTTGTTTAGTATTTACTTTCCTTGCACTTTATCTCTCTTTCTTGCCATCACCTGAATATAAACTGCCATTTTCATCAATATAACTGTCTATAACTGCTGTATAGTTCTCTGTCATTTACTTGGGTTTTCTAGATGAGATGTGCTCGTTCCTGTCCTGACTGGACCTGTTGATAAATTTTACAGATAGCCTGGAGGTTGTCTGCTATCCTAGAGGAGACACAGTAGAGGTTGTATAGTTAGTTATTTCAGTTGTATTGAGTTGTATTTATTATATGGATTACTGTATTGAGCTTTGAGATATTTTCTGAGTTTGTATCTTAGACACTTAGACTTCTATCTGCTGTATCTCTTTGGATTTTACGTTTTATCTATCTACCATTTTGCTCTACCTTAGATGTGATTGAGTTTACATTCTGCCATGTCACCCCCATTCGGGGAGTATAAACTGTTTAGTCTTATACTGTTAGATGCATTGAGACCTAGGACAGCGTTCTACCGCCGACACTGCGGCGTTGGCTGGGCGTTGTTATGTTCTCGTGCCCTAACTCTAGGGTACGGGTCGTGACACGTTTTTAGTGGTGGCCCATGCAGGTCGAGTTTATGTAGTGGTATTCGAACTAGAGTATCACTACAGCCTGCAGTAGGATTAGGATTTTTTTGGAGGTACTCAATCACATTAGGAAAAACTCTTAATCCAATTTATTTTGTCTAAAATTGTTACTTATTGACTTCCCTTGAATATAAACTGTTCTCCTTTGAATTTTCGCTTCATTCTCAGAAATTGCTTCTTGTTTTGATCTGTCTTCATGATGGTTATGAAGATACGATCTCATCGCTTCGGTTCGGGAGATACTATCGAGAGGCTGGCCACCTCTCGTCCTGTTCATCAGGGCCTCGAGACCGCAGGTTCTGTTGTGCCGACTCAGGTTGGCATTTCTGCTACATTGGAGGTGCACCTCCGTCTGTACAGAGACTTTTCCCTTCGTTTCCGGTTTCTCTCAGCAGCAGCGATTCATGCAGTATCAGCAGCAGAGATTTGTGCAGTATCAGCAACAGGCTAGAGGAAACCAGCAGGGCGAGCTATTGTCAGGACAGTCGAGGATGCACAGACCGTTGGAGATCTTGCTGCAAGTTCCGTTCTTCTCAATTCCATTCCCGCAATTGTCTTTTATAATTACCTTGAAATCCGATTCCATCTGTTCCTTGTTGATTGATTAATTTTGTGATGTTACTTTTTTTTTGTGTTTGTTTTTCTTCTGAGAAAATTATATGGGCTAGGTCGCCTAAATTATGGGATCTAGAATCCTCGATAGTCGTGTTAGTTGGCATAGTGAGGACGTGTAGTCAGATTTTGGATGTATTCTCGGGTATGGGAATTTAAGATTTTCGCCGTCGCATGCGGCAGTGCGAAAATTTTAAATACCATGAACCTAGAGGTACGTACCTTAGTCAAGGACTCTGTGATTATCGTAGCCTTGCTCACTAGCATGATGAAGACTCTGGACAACATGATTTTGGACAGACGCATATGATTAACAAATTATTTCTTGAGAAGGTTTAAACATCATACCCTTTTGATTATTATAAATGACTTAGGAGTAGGGATATTTAGTTTTGTAGAGCTTATTCATAGGTAGTTCCTTCATAGTATAATGGTATGATGACTTGTAGAGTATCTGTACCCTAGAGGTGATAGTTAGCATTGGTGTTAGAATAGTAACACATTGTAGATAATTCTCCTGTTATCTATAATACCAACCAGTTACACATAGGATGTTAGTATGCCTTACAGCCTTGATGACTATTACTACTTTCCCTTATCTTTTCCAGTGAGGAACCCATGACCAGAGCCTGCCTTTGAGTATAGTTGTAGTTTTACCTAAGACCGAGAGGTCTATTTGCATAGATAGATTGCAAATGATATTGGCATATGGGATGTAGGTTAGTTGGTATCTATAGGCCATTGTTGTATAGGGTTATAAACATGTTGTCTAGCTTATACTTGGTTCAGTTTTCCATTTTAGTTAAGTTCTCTTCGTGTTGAGTTCCTTTGTGTTGATCACCTTTATAGGCAGTGTGCAGACCCTTCACTAGATACCATGTGCCCTTGACTCAGACCATTCATCCTTAGCCTTGTTCTAAGCATTGTTTCAGACCCTTATAAGTTTAGTCAGCCTTAACCCTTGGTTGATCAGTCATGTATATATATATAGATGATATACTTAGGATATATGTGATGGGTTATTGTTTTTGAGCATATATATATATATATATATATATATATATATATATATATATATATATATATTTTTTTTTTTTTTTTTTGAGCATATATATATATATATATATATATATATATATATATATATATATATATATATATATGTGGTATTTGATATTCATGTGCTTAGCTTGTAGGTATTTAGTTATAGGTGACTTGATAGGATTGGGAAGTTAAGAGCTAGTCTATTATAGAGTTTCTCTTTTGCTAAATTCTAGTTGCCAACACCTAGATAGCTAGCATAGGTAAAACCCTAAGAAGTTGACCAGTTGATGACCAAGTACTTGGATGTTGAGAAATTGACTAGTGATTGACCCTTGACTATGTTTGACATAGAAGGGGGTACGATCATATTAATTTCGAGGACGAAATTTTTTAAGGTGGGTAGGATTGTAACACCCAGTTTTCTAGATGAGGGTAATTTTAAAATTTTGTAATTATAATTATTATTTATTGATTATTATTTCATATTATGATTTTTGGTGATTTTTAATCATTTTTAAACTATTTAAAATTATGACTTGTGATTTTGACATTTTACTATTGTTTGGTTTTAATTTCGAGGAATTTGTCACCCCCAGTTTTCAGGAACATGGGTATTTTGTCATTTTGTATTTTCGAAATATTTTTGAAATTTATTTTATTATTTATGATATTGTTTTGGGATTATTTGAGTCGGGTTCGAATTTCAACTCAATCCGACTTGAAACGGGGACCCGGGGGTAGTTTGACTCTAGTGGGACCCACATACTAGTTAGGCATAGCCCACATGATATTAATTTTAGTTCACATGATAGAAATATTTTAGTTAGAGGTTAGACTAATTATTATGGATAAGGTTAGTGTGATTAGAGACTTAAGAATGACTAATTTAGCCCCAACCAATTAGCCATTTCCTAATACTAATAGAATAGGTTAGTGGGGGCATTTTGGACCTTACCATAATAGGACAAATAGCCCCATATGGCCAGCCACTTTGGGAGAGGATAGGCTCAAGTTCATTTCATTATTCTCATCCACACTCTCTCTCTTGTTCTTTCCCAAATTCCTATAGAGCAATCCCTAGCAATTTCTCCACCAAATCCTTCTATTTCACCACCAAATCTTTTTCTTTCCTTCTCCATTCTAGCCAAAAAGGAAGCTACCCAAGTTTGGGAGGATTCGGAGCTTGTTCGTGTCCTTTTGAAATCTCTACGTGTCGTTGTCGCTCCGGGAAGGCTTTTCTTTGATTCGATCTACCGGAAGGTATAAATCCCTTATCCTTTTCATTTCCTCATGCATATAGGTCTATTTTGAACCCATAGGAATGACCCCCATGGTTGTATCTCCATTTGTGTCCATTTCGTGTCCATTTGGAGGTCATAGGAGTGTCCATTGTGTTGTGGTTGTGTCCATGTGGGAAAATCCCAAATTTGGACACACTATGTGTTGTTGTTATGTATGAATGAATTATTACATGTTTAATCTCATATTTTTGTATTGAAGATGTGTTCTATAGTGTCTCATATATATATATATATATATATATATATATATATATATATTAGTGTAGAGAGTGAGTTTTTGATATATTATGTTATATACTTGTGTTCTTTTGTCTCAAACTACCTAAATCCGTTATGATTTTTATCCACGTTTTTAATTTCAGCCCTAAATTAGAAATATCATAACTTCTAGCTCAAAGCTTGGTTTAATCTCCTATTTTTTTTAAAAGAAGCGTATTGAAGTTAGCTTTCCAAAAACATATATTAATAGGCCTAATTCCTTCTGTAACTTTCTGGAGAATTATTTGAGTGTCAGCTGTACGAAGGACAAACGCGTTCTCGGTGTTTTTGCGATTTCAGGAGTTTTCGGAAACGAAAACGCGATCCGTTTGAAGTTTCGAAAAGCTAACACATAGATCTATAACATACTTTATTCCTAGATTTTAATTCATGCTGAGATGGTACAGTATTGATTATTAGTAGAAGTTACTATTCGGCATATGTATTTTGTGCACCCTTGTGTGTAATATAATGTTCTATTTGATTTTAACCCATGTTAATGTATATACATTATGTAATTAAATAGAGAATGCAAGCATGAGTAAATGTTTAAATAAATGATGTACGAGGTGTAAGTATCATATCTAATGTAAGCATGTATAAGTATGGCTTGTAATGAATATGTATGTTCCATAGTATGTAATGTATGGTGCATATAGTAGTACAAGAGAATAAATAAATGATGAATGAATGCAAGCATGAATGTAATATAATAATAGATGTAATGTATACAATATACAAGTTAATAAGATGTAATGTTCTATGTTAACACAAATCCTATATTACCTCATGTACCCCTTACACTATGTTGACACTATCACACTTGACACTTTGTTCACTTACACTTTGACACTCTTTGATATATATACACTAGGTATGCCCATTTAACCATCACTTGCCCCTTTGCCATGTTCACATACACACACATAACCTCTTAAATAAGTATTTATGAATATAGTTAACTTAGCTTTGTATGTATATTATATATATGTTAGCATATTGTGTTGTAATATATAAGTTTATATAACCATTTGAAATGCCATGATTATAGACCTAATGTTGAATACCAATATATGCATGTGTATATATGTGTAGACATATATAGCTTAAAGTAATAGATTACCTAGTGTATATCCAATGTGAATTCTTGCCTATTTGAGTATTGAATAATTGCATGCTATATAGAGTTGGGTGTATGTTGGCTTGTATAGCCTTGTATTGATGTGTGCTTGCTAGGATAGTCTTGGTTAGGCCTAGTAAGACTTGCTGGGTTAGGACATGACCTAGTTTGACTAGTGTAGTTGACCAGAGTTGACCAAGGGTTGACTTTGGTCTAGTTTGACCTAGATTCATGTAGAATGCATTGTAGTGCTTTATATTACCCTTCTGGACATGTTGTGATTTGTGCTGTTCTAATTAGGAGCCAGACACCTCTCCTCGGATAGTATCTTTGCCTTGGACATTCAGACATCAGGCGAGTACATTCTCTGATAGTTCTCTCATTTACTTGTCAATTACTGTACTTCAGTTCTAGTTAGTTGTATGCGATTCTCTGTTACAACACGTGTGGATATTTTTGGATTCATGTATACGACACACTTTTATTTTTTGGCCTCTATTACTGGTATCATCTCTATTACTGGAATCACCTACTGGAATCATTTAACTGGAATCATTTTACTAGAATCATTTACTGGAATCATTTACTGGTATCATTATATTTTGGCTGGACTCATCTTGAATCATTGTGTCGGAATTCTGGATTCACTTGCTGGGAGGGAAATACTAGAGTGAGACATGTAGACATACCCCAATCTAGAATCTCCCTACTGGAATCTACTGGAAGCATAGCCATCTCTCGCCTGATCAGTGAGGGATGTGCCTGATTACCCACAGCCGTTTACATATCGAACTCGGTATTTTAAAACACACTGCTAGAGTATAGGCTGGACTCACCCTGGAATCGTTGATCACTATAACTGGAATCGTTCCTTACTGGATTCATCTTGTATTAGATTCATCCAGTACTGGATTTACATAGGTTTTACACTGGTTACATTTTTTGTCTGGACTTTATATCATATTACCCTGGTTCAGCTAGTTCTATTTTTACAGTCTTTATTGCTATGATTCTTCTCTTGTTTAGTATTTACTTTCCTTGCACTTTATCTCTCTTTCTTACCATGACCTGAATATAAACTGCCATTTTCATCAATATAACTGTCTATAACTGCTGTATAGTTCTCTGTCATTTACTTGGGTTTTCTAGATGAGATGTGCTCGTTCCTGTCCTGACTGGACCTGTTGATAAATTTTACAGATAGCCTGGAGGTTGCCTGCTAGCCTAGAGGAGACACAGTAGAGGTTGTATAGTTAGTTATTTCAGTTGTATTGAGTTGTATTTATTATATGGATTACTGTATTGAGCTTTGAGATATTTTCTGAGTTTGTATCTTAGACACTTAGACTTCTATCTGCTGTATCTCTTTGGATTTCACGTTTTATCTATCTACCATTATGCTCTACTTTAGATGTGATTGAGTTTACATTCTGCCATGTCACCCCTATTCGGGGAGTATAAACTGTTTAGTCTTATACTGTTAGATGCATTGAGACCTAGGACAGTGTTCTACCGCCGACACTGCGGCGTAGGCTGGGCGTTGTTACGTTCTCGTGCCCTAACTCTAGGGTGCGGGTCGTGACAGTACTTTTCGGTGATCTGGACGGCCAGCTTGTCCTTCGAAGAAATACAAGCTTGGCTTACAGCATTGAAATGTTCAAATTGATCAGCTAACTCACTAATCTCTTTAGCCAGGGCTTCCTTTCTCACTTGGAAATAGCCTCCTCCTCTTCAATAGTCGCAACCAAAGTTGTGTCTTCTTCAAGAAACATCGAGGTTGGGCTTTGTCAACTGACTTTACAGAATCTGGCCACTCGGTCTTCCAAGTCAGCTAGGACTTTCCTTAAAGCATTTGCCCGCTCCTCGTAACCAGCAATGCTTTCAAGGACCACCACCTGGCATTCAGTAATAGCCTTTACAGGCCCGAAGGTGGCATTTCGGTTCAAGACTCCAGGAAGCTTCACTTTCATGATAGAGTAGAAAGCTTTTATGACTTCCTGAGCCATTTTATCATCTTCAGAGGAAGTCGTTGGAGAGGGAGCTTGATGGGGATCTTCCGCCCCAGGAAGAGATACTTGGGAAGAAGCCGAACCTGACAATAAAGCAATATACATATCAGTAACGGGAAGAAAAACTTAAAGGGTATGAAAGAGTTATAATTTTATACCTCCTGCCTGCTCAATGTCAACTTGAGCTAGGGAAACAAGAGCAGACCCAGGTCGTTCAATGTCAATTTCAGCCAAAATAGAGCCAGGTTGCTTGTCTTCTACAGCCCCAGCAAGACCGAGAGCAGATTCGGTAACAGTCGCCTCAGTGCGCTGATCAAATTCTTCAGCTATCGATACCGACTCACCAAAAAATGGTTCAAAAATTAGGGCCCCAACTGGACCCAGAGCGGATTCAATAGCATCCATCTCAATACGCTGTTCAACTACTTCTTCAGCAACCGATGCCAGTTTACTGATAAAACCTTCAGCACCAACTACCTCGGGAGAACCGGGGGCAACTTCTTATCTTGCACCAGTATCTGGGGCAGCCTATGTACTTTGTTCCCTCTTCTCGTCTACAAGGGAATACACGACGGAAGTCAGCCTCGTGAGAAGTACGCAAAATTGAAGTCGAAAAATCTCATCCGAACTAAGGTATAAGATTAACGTACCCACGGGAGGGTGAGCTGATTGGATTTGACTCTCGTCCAACTCCTTTATTAGAGCCCCAAGCTTAGACATATCTTCTAAAGAGATATCATAAGAGGGACTAGGTTCATCCGTTGGTTGAGAACGAATGGGAGACACTGTCGTCACGTCCACCTCTTCAGACGAAGAGGCACCTGCCTTGGTTACGACTTCAATGTTCTTTGCAAAGGACAAACGCAAGGGTAAGAGAGCATTATTTGAAGACTGCACGAGTATTGGTTTTACCAAAACGGCTATAGAATCCAGAAAGGGATCTACCTTCGGGATAGTAATGGCCCGTGATGCTGTTTCACTCCTTTGATTTTACCGGAAAGATCTTCTTGGAGGAGGCGAGTCGGTACCCACATCCTTGACCTTCTTTACACCTCTGACAACAAGTTTCTTCTACCTTTTAAAAGTCGATTGTTGAGCCAGTTCAGTCGAAGCTTTTCATTTTTGAGGAAAATCAGGGAGATAAGTGCCCTCTTTAATATCTTCCTTTTGTGGTGCTGTAGCAGCCGGCTCTTCAAGAGCTGCTCTCCATGCTAGTGTTGCAGCCAGCTCTGCTGCAGGTGCGGCACCTTCCTTTCAATGGCCCCTCATTTCTCGGGCTTGTCCTATATCGACAAGAGTGGGGGCAAGCCTAGTCCATGATACTAAACTATGCTCGTAGTCATACAGAGGACTAAGGGTATTGACCTGACTATAAAACTTTGCAGCAGCAAAGAGCAGGTGAGTTTCAGGTTTATCTTCTGGCAAAGTAAAAAATTGCCCCTGTGCATTCGGCGTTATAATAGCCCCATACACGCGCCCCGTCAATCAGGCTTCCTATCGACTGAAGATGAGGACTAGGGTTGCCCAGAAGAAGCAGGCTATACCGAAACTGTCGTACAAAATGACTTGGTAGATATGGTTCCAAGAAAGTGTGGGTCCTATCCCTAAGCACCAAATGAGAAGGCCTGATAGACTGGAGCTAACAAAATGCTCCAGGAGTCAAGCTCGTAGTGAGTGCTCTATCATTTACTAAAGTATCGCCTGCATAGCCACTGCCAGATGGAGGGGACACACTGAAGAACTCATAATTATGTAGGAAGCTCAAAGCCCTCCTACAAACAGGCACCCCGGTAACGGCCCAGTCTGCATCATTGAACCTTCGAAGAAATGCATCTTCTGCCAAAGAGTCTGCCATCAGCCCGGCATTCATTAATCTGGAACAGTGCGGCACCAGCCATCCCATTAAGTAATGAAAGGGAAGTTAAGTCCTGGCAAAGTCCTTTCTGCCATCAGGCGTCACCGTGCTTGCAGTAAAGTCCTGCAAACCTTGTTGGATGGCGCAGACCATTACTGGAAGTAGGGCAAGCCGGTATTCGAACACCATCCTTACAGCTAGAAGAATTATACCCCGACCCATCCTTTTGATAGACCCTGAACTACCAGGGACTACACAGTCGCGAAGCTACGTCATCATAAAAGCGGCCAGCACAGCCTTCTCTGACAACTTGAACTCAGCTCGCCGGAAGAAATGATAAATCGAGGACTCTCCTTCGGGATCATCGCTGTCGTCGGTGTCTGCTGCCCCGTGATCTGTCATAAGTTTCTCTAACTCAGATTTTATTGAGTGCTTGCGAGTTGAGAAGAAGACCGGGCCGTCTTCTTCTTCTTCTTTTTATGAAGACGTAGTTAGTACAAGACCTCATATGGGGAATGGCCCCCTCGGTCTTGCCCTTCTTTGTGATCATGTGATAGATAAAGAATTGACGGAGTAACTCTTTGTACACTCCCACCATCTCGGGGCTTTCCTTCTCTAGGTCTAAAAGCTCTTCATCACAAGGAACGTATTTCTCGTACGGCTCTGTTCTCCAGGGCAGCTTTGATATTGCTTGTATCTCATATAGAGCCAAACCCATCTCCCTTCCCGGAGTACAGAAAGTACAGGTATAATGATTGTACAACTCCACCAACACGATAAACATAGGCCAATTCACTTTTATGCCATATTAGGTGGCTCTAACGGCATAAAACAGGCCGACAGCCTTTAGGGTGTCCTCGTAGGTTGAAAGCAACCATTCAGTAAGGTCACTCCAGAATGGGACAGGGTATCTCCAACCTTCCATCCGCAGCTTTCCTCTCGAATACGACTCCTTCTTTGACATCATCAGATTGGAGACGGTCTCGGTAGCATAAGGATGAAGATCAGTCGGAACATCGTTTATTATAGCCCCAGGGTGCAGCCCCCTAGTGGAATATGATGTGGAGCCCTTGACACGCTTGAAGGTGTCTTTCTTCCGGTCACCGAAGTTAAATTGGATCTTGCCAAAGACGACTCCATGAAGTTCAGGGGTCAGATCCTATTTTATCTGTCCCCGGACAGCCAAATCGGTAAATGTCGACAGAGGGTATTGGCGTTCCATAGTCGGCAACCATATCCTCAGGTCTTTTAATTTGACCACCAGAGGGTCCCTTAGACGTTTCGGTTCGTCATCCTCAAACTCCAGGCTGTCACCAAACAGAAAGTACGGTCTCTTGAAGCTCTGCGCCTCTCCAAGCACGAACTTCTCATTGTTCATTATCTCCTTCAGAAATGTCTTGTCCTGTTCAAGTATAGCGATCATCCGCACCGAAGGCTGGTTTTGGCTGATCTTAGCTTGAACGTTCTTGATCATGGCGGTGACGAGGCTTGAATCCAGAGCTTGGCGGGCAGAGCTGAGAGGAATCCAACCAAGAGCCAGGACAACCATGTCAACTGCAAAAATAGAACAAAAAGTCAAAAAAAGACTGAGTCCTAGAAAAAACTTTCTATGCACCTATAAGTTATGTGCCCGCATCGGCTTTGGGCGCATAGAGTTCCTTCTTGAACACAGAAAGTTTCTGTGTGGGCGCATAATATGTTGCAGTCAAAAGCAACAAGTATGTGTACACATGACTCTGTGGGCGCATAAAAATGCTAGACAGAGGAAGGTCGCTTTGGGCGCATATCAATAGCTATGCGCCCAAGCATAGATCAGTCTGAGCGTCGCAAATTAAAGCTCTGGACTTTGTTTTAAAGACATAGCCTCACCCAGAATGGGGTCTTGGACTAGTGAAGAAGTTGTCGAAGAAGGAGAACCACTCGCTGCAGCCTCCTTACCCTTCGCAGACTTCTTAGGAGTCGAAGCAGCCTTGGGAGACATGTTTTCACGAGAAAGAGAAATAAAAAACTCTTAGAAATTTCTGAAAAGAGGAGAGAATGAATTTTCTCTCCGGAGCCTATTTATTAGCAAAATAGGGTACTATGTGCCCACACAAGATCCAACGTTTGCATATTATGTGTCCATAGTTTGCTGACAAGGGCTACGCATAGACATCACACACAGAGTGGACCTCTTCAAATTTTTTTCCAACGAATCTGTCGATTCAGATTTTTTTCTCAACAGCCATTTTTGACAGCCCGGCAACATTCATACGCCCAAGAAGATGATCCGTCATGCGCCCATAAAGCTATTGAAAGTCTCTCATGCTTCTTTTAAAGTATTCTGAACTCGTTTGAGTATCAAAAACCTTGAAGGGGTTCTTGTAGAAGCATAAAAATGAAGGACTATGCGCCCACACTGAAGGAGCTGTTATGCGCCCACATGATAAAGGGGGCTATATGCCCATAGAAAACTGCTTTATATACTAATCATGCGCCCAAGTGTGGGCGCATAGTCTGCTCCGAGCACTATACGCCCAAGGCAGAAACGAACCTACAACTCGGTCAACATCCATGATCAATCATGGACCGAGGCATGCGGCCATGTCAGTCTTCATGAACAGTCGTACACCGAAGTGTGCAGCCACGATCTACCTACGATCTACCCACGATCATGCAGTCTTTATGCGCCTACGTCCTATGTGCCCAAGGGAATACTATGCGCCCACAGTAAGATCAGTGTATTTTCCACCTGTGTGCACATAACAGTTATTTCAGTGTAAATTGACTATAAATAGAGGACATATGTCTCTTCAAATGTACAGAACAGAGAGCATTTCAGAGCCAAATTGCTTTCCTTCTTGCCAGTGAGCCGAGAGTTAGCAGTTTTCTTAGATTTTCTTCCACCTTTGTAAATTTGAGTGTCAACGGAGTAAAGGAGCAATTTTTGCTCGATCTCTATCGTCCCATTTCCCAGAATTCTTTTTGTACTCGGGGATTCTCAGTGCATGATCTCTCAGGTGTACTCGATTTGTACTGCCTTGCGCTAATAAGAAAAGAAAGTGATTCTTCTCTTTTTTATAAGTGTCTATACTAGAATCTTACAAGAATCATCTACAAGAATTATTTGGCCAGAATTACTTGTTGGTCTCGTACAGAAATCACACTTGTCTTACATTATACAGTCTGGACTTATATCATGCTACTCTAGTTCAACTAGCTTGTGTTATAGTCTTCCTTGCCATGTTTCTTCTCCTGTTTTGTTACTTTACTTCTCTTGTACTTTAATTTTTGTTTTATATCATCACCTATATAAAAACTTCTATGTTCATAAATATTACTGTCTATAACTGCTTTATCGTCTTTATATTTTACTTGGGACTGGCTGAGGAGTTTTGCTTGTTCTAATCCTGACTGGATATGTTAAAAATATTACAGATGTTTGCCCTGAGTACACTTGCCCTACTTGGTTGGGATCCGGAGGCAGTATAGCTACCTTGGGTCCCGACTCTCAGAAGTGATCGGGAGACTAGCTAGTAGACTTGGTTTAGATTTTATGTTTAGAACTTGAATTGTAATAAGTTGAGATTTGACTTTGTTTTGAGATTGTTTGAGATATTATTATTTAGTAGTTTTATTTGTTGTTGTTGTTGGTCTTAGTTATAAACTTCTGTGTTATCTTATCGTGCTTTAGACTGTGATTGAGTATTATCATATCTTATACTTGTTCTCCGTTCGGAGTTGAGATCTTGACAGGTATATTATATACCTCCGTGCGGAGATGACAGGTACTTTTATATTGTGTCTAGATGTTGTGTGTTATAGACGACCTATACAGCGTTCTACCATCGACTCTGCGGCGTAGGCTGGACGTACCCACGTTTTCGTGTCCCTACTCCGGTTGCGGGTCGTGACACAAGCCCTATAGACTATCTAGGTTATCCAGGTGAGGTTACAAGAGTTATCAAGAATTAAGAGAATTATTAGGTGACTTAGAGTGCAACACATGACATTGTGCAGGAAATGTGCCCTACTCATCGGTAGCCTACAAGTCCACAGGTGTGGCCGGAATAACTGGAGCGCCTGTAACTGGAAAAATCTCTATATGAACTACTTGATCAGTCTAGTTGTTAGCCTAGTCAGATTCAGTACGAATCCCTGACCGTGGTAACCAGGAATCCACGTCCTAGACATGATGTAAGACAGGACAGGTAACTTGTACAGGCACAATTAAGAAAATCAACCACTGTGTCAAGACAAAAGTTATACTAGCAAGACAGGAATAGTTATCGCAACAGCAATCAAGATTATACATGTCATGTCAAGTTTACTTGTCATGTCAAGAGTACTTGTCACGAGTATGCCTCGGCGGCCACTAGCATGTCAGGTCAGGTTTACTTGTCATGTCAAAAGTACTTGTCAAGAGTGCGCCTCGACGGACCACTATAACGAATTTTAAGACGGGTTCATGCTATCATGTCCAAGTCAAGTCAAGTTCAATACTAGGAAGTCGTAGACATGCTCAAACTCTATCATACTCAATATTAACAAGTTATCATGCTGGGTTGCCACAAGTTAGGCTAAGTACAAGATGCATGCAAGGTTAAAAATTATACTGAGAACTATATGAACAAGTATGGAGATATGGGACAAGGGGTATCATGGCAAGAATGGCGCTGGACAAATGGTGTTGGGCCAAATGATGCTGAGGGGCGCTGGGCCAAGAGAGCAAGGTGGCGCACGGCTAGTGGCATTGGGCCAAATGATGCCAGGGATAGCACGGCGCAAGGTGGCACACGCACACTAGGATGTTACGGCGCCAAGGGGCGTGTGAAACTGAGATGGCGCTGCGGTACAAAGCGTGCACAACCAAGATGGCACGGCACTAGGCCAAATGATGCTGAGTGGCACTGGTCCAAGGAGCTAGACGGAGCGCAACAAAGTGGCGCTGGGCCAAATAATCCTGAGTGGCACTGGGCCAAGAGAGCTAGGTGGCACACAGCAAGTGGCGCTGGGCTAAATGATGCCATGGATAGCACGGCACAAGGTGGCATGCGCACAATGGGATGGCATGGCACTAAGGGGCGTGCGCAACTGAGATGGCACGAAGCTAAAGTGGGCGCGCAACCGAGATGGTGCAGCATTAAAGATCGTACGCAAACGTGATGGCACGATGCTACAGAGCGCGTGCAACCGAGATGGCGTGGTGCTACAGAGCACGCGCAATCGAGATGGCACGGCGCTAAAGAGCGCATGCAACCGAGATGGGGCGGCGATATAAAGCACGCGGAACTGTGATGTCGCGGCACCAAGGGGCACGTGAAACCGAGATGGCATGACGCTACAGAGCATGCGCAACCGAGATGGCACGGAGGTAAAGAGCGTACGTGCACACTGTTCATCTTCTCCAACCAGCACCAAAAGTTTGGTTTAACCCATGAACTCCAAAAGCTATAACTCCTTCAAAACAAGTCAAAATCGAGACTTCCAAGGGTCTAAATTGTGTAGAATTGAATTTTCCACAACATAGAACCATTAGATCTCGGAAATAATAAAGTTTAAGAGGTCAAAACCAAGAAAATTGAGAAAACTATAAACTTAGATCTACAAGAATCCTTCCATCAAAACAAAAAATATCAAGTTCTAAAGAAGCTTAGAATCATGCAAGGAAGAGAATGGAACAATAAAACTTGAGATCCATCATGAAGCAAGTTACACTTGCCTAGGACTTCTATGTAGGTGGAGAGGAGTTATGGAGAAGAAGAAAAAAATAAATGAAGAAGTTATGGAAGAGAGAGAGGAGTTTACTTATATACCAACCTCTCCATCTCAACCCAACCCAAACCAAACCAAACCAAGAAAAGCCAAGCCAAGCCGAACCAAAATAAACTAAACCAAGCTAAACAAGACTCGTGTTCGATTATTCGGGAGCAGGTCGTGACATGTTTTTAGTGGTGGCCCATGCAGGTCTATCCAAATGACACTTAGGCAATAAAGTGTTATTGGGGGACCAACGAAGCTAAGGAAAACTCATCACAGCATAGAAATCGTGGGAAAATAGTTATAGTTATGGTTATTGATATTTAAATTTGAAATTTGATTTTACTTATGATTTTTTAGGTTTAGTTTATAATTTTTCTAAGACATAACAATCAACGGTTTATTTTCTGTTATAGGATGATCGCCACGAAGAACGCTGGGACTAGCGAGCAGCCTGCACCCGATGCACAGGAGCAGCTTCTACCGCCTCCGTCTCAGTTGTTTCCTCCAACGATGACATTCGATGGTACCCAGATGATGGCCATGTTCCAGCAGTTTATGGAGGTACAGAACCACCAGGCCATGCAGTTTCGGGCGACGATTATGGACGTGCTTCGAGTCAGGGAGCCAGCTCCACCAGCTCCGCCAGCACCGTCGGCACCACCAGTACCAGCAGCACCGAGGCCAAGGACCGCCAGAGATTATCAGAACCTCTGCCCGATAGATTTTTGGAGCCATGAGGGAATAGTCTACGCAGATGAGTGGCTAGAAAATGCTGAGCAGACATTGAAGATGGCGAGGATTCCAGATGACCTGAAGGTCAAAGTTGTGAGCATGCGACTTTTCGACATTGTTAGAGCTTGGTACAGGGAGGAGCCTCAGTTGGCGGAACCCCAAGTTCTCTAGAAGGATTTCAAACTGCTGTTACGGGAGAAGTTCTTCCCGGACGTGGAGTGGGACGAGCTACGGATGCAGTTCGAGGCATTACAGTAGGGGAGTATGACTGTGGCCCAGTATATATCAGAATTTACCCGACTCAGCAGGTTCAGAGAGAACCTAGTCAGCACACCACAAGAGAGGGCTTGGAAGTTCAAGAAGGGCCTCACCAGGGAGTTGCGGCATACAATGGCTATCAGCCAGGACACTAACTATGCAAGCATCCTTAAAGTTGCTCAGGAAGTGGAGAAGAAGATGGACCCGAAGCTCAAGCGGGACCGAGATATTGGCACCAGTAATTCTGAGGGTCCACCGAAGCAGAGCGGCACTCAGCAGAGGCCACCTCAGCATCATCATCATCCTCAAGTTCGAGATCCGACATCACCGAGGCAACAGAAACAGATTCAGACTCCGATATACTTTTCTTGCGCATATTGTAAGAGGCTGGGACATCGTGTCGAGGAATATCGTAAGAAGTTAGGGCAGTGCTTAGTTTGTGGATCTACCACTCACCAAGTGAGAGATTGCCCTGCAGCTTTAACTCGTCAGGTACTAGCACCAGAGCAGCAGCAGGAGGACCTAGTCTTTGAGGATCAGTAGTAGCCGCAGAAGCGCAGTCGGATGGACTGTTATCTTCCTTACTTGCTTGTAGTAGCTAGATTTCTTTGTACTGCCTATTTTGAGTCTTATCTCTGCGTTTCTTGCATTTACACTCTTTTATATTGTCTAGTGACTACTTATTAGTTTTTGTTACTTTTGTTACCCAAATAAAAATATTTTTACTAAATTGTCTCTTAAAAACTTTTACTTGATTTTGTTACTTGATTTTTACATCTGAACAAAATCTTTAAAACTTTGAGGACGAAATTTTGTAGTGGGGTAGATTTGTAACTCCCAAAATCGATTTTGGTGAGTTTTATAATTTTCTACATTTCTAGTTGGAAGAAGAATAAATTTTTCCTTATATTAAATTAGTTCATTTAAATGAAACTGTTTTTATTTATAACTAATGCTGCTTCACGGAATATTATTGTTTTCCTACTTAGTTTTATCTAACTAGTTAATTTTTGTGTAATAAATATTCATTATTACTAATTGTCTGGTGATTGTTACTATTGATTAAGGTTAGGATAATTCAATAATCACTATTTATAATTCTTTTTTTTTCAAACTCTAAATTATTATCTATCTCCATTATATTATTTATCTTTTAATTATGATTGTTATTCTGATTGCTATTTTTGGATGAGATTTATTTTACTGGTTGTTTTTTTTAGTTAGCCTACCAGTCTTGACCTTGATAGTAGATTGTAGCCTACCATTTTTGAGCCCATCATTTCTAAGAGGTTGAGTTAATTAATTATTAGTGAGTAATTAAAGAAGAACTAATTTTTTATTAACAGTTGGTAATTGTTAAATAATTTTATAATTAGGGAAATCTGTTTTGAATTTTTGAATTTGAAAATCTGTTACTAAACCTATTTTCTAAAGGCCCAAATCTGTTTGTATTTACCATACACTGCCACTATAGAGTATAACCCCAGATCTAATTTTAATTACAATCCTGCCACTCTCAGCTCCCACACACGCACACACAGATTATTTTATTATAAATAATTGACACACATTCCAATACACATACTGATATTTTTGATACTGTATTATCTCTCTCTACACACTTTCTCTTTCTATACTCTCTCTCTCTCCGACCGTTTATTGGTCTTGTGCCACCGTGAGCCACCGAGGACCTCACCGGAGTTTGAGCCACCACCGCGCCAGAAGAGCTCAACCACCGCTCTACGCCATAACCAGGTCGTTGACGCTGCCAGCAAATGCAACCTCGACTGTGGAGCTGATCCTCAGAATCTGCACACGTCTCTTCGATTCCTGTGATGCTGCCTTGATTCCGGAGCCGGCTCTTCGACGTTCGAGCCGCCTCTTTGGTTTCTGCCCAGTCACCTCGAGACGTGCACCACCGCCTCGTGGACCGCGTCCGACCCTTCGATCCTTGAGCCGCAGTGTCTCGCAGTTTGAGCCACTACCGGAGAAGCTTGGAACCGTTGCCACGATATGCCAGCATCGCCGTGGAGCCGCCGCCGACCAGATCCACTGTTCGGAGGCACCGAACCGAGACGCCCTACTGCCCACTGCCAGATTTTGCCATCCTCGGCCGTTGGGGCCAGATCGACGCCACCGGATCTACTGCTAGGACCGTCAGGCCTCGCCGTTGCAGAGCCATCTCGAGACGAAGTCGCCGGGAGAGTTGCTCCACCGCCGTGCTGGGATCCACCATCTTGGTAAACTTCTCTCGATCTACTCAAACCCTCTACTCTTTCTTGCTCTCTGTAAATTAGGGTTTATTTAGGATTTAGGGTTTTATTGTTTGGGAAGAAGAAAAGGGCTCTGATATAGGGTTTCACCTAGGGTTTATGGTCGGGTAAGTGAATAAGAAGAGATTGGAGAAGATGGACCTAGGATTAGGGTTTTCTTCTAGTAGATGGGCTCGGCTGAGGAATTGTTACTGAGAGTGAGAGGAGCTCGAGATTTCTAAGGTTTTTATCTAAGGATTGGAAAGAAGAAGAAATATTAGGGTTAGGGTTCCGACTGTAAGCATTAGAGGAAGGAGAAGAGTTTTTGGGGGCTGGGATTTCTGTCGGTTGAGTGTGAAGAATGAGTAAAGAGAGAGAGAAGAATTGGTTTTAAAAGATAGGTTTATTTCATGGGCTGGGCCGGGTTAAGATGGAAGGGGATTGGGCTATTTAGTTAATTAATTTAGCAGCAATAGTATTAAAGTTGGACCGAGCTGTCTCTTAGGCTCGAACGTTTGGGTTGTGCAAGTTACAATTGATATATGTAGGATCTCTATTTAATTAAATGTGGACTGGGCCATACAGGCAGAATCTGTATGGAAATATTGGAAAAATATGTAGGCTGGTAGTATATGTTTGCCTTTGAATGAGAATTAATCAGTAGCGTTTAGGAATGGCAGCAATAGCATTTTGTGGGCTACGTTTTATTTAATAGTATTCCTATTAATTATTATAGTTATCATTAACATTTTTATTTTATTGAATTTGTAGTATTATTCTAAATAATATAATATTACTAATATGTAATATTTTAGATAAAACTTGAATATGGTATTATTAATATCATTAATTGCTTCCATTTATGTTAATAGATAAATTGAATCCCGTATAATATATGAATTGTTAAAAATATTTATGTTTTAGTATGTATTTTCTTGATAAATAATTATAATAAATCAAAAATGTTTCTAAAAACCTTATAGAGTTATAATTATTATTTTTAGCAAAATGTTCTAATATTTTTAAAAATAATTAAAAGTGTTTTCACTAGTATTATTGTGACTGAATTTATAAAACCAATATATTTTCTAAAATATGGTTAGCAAATATATTTTATTTAGCTAATATATGGAATAGTAATGTTGAGCTAGATAATGGCATTATTTCAAAACCCTAATCAAAATTGTACCAACTATTAGGTGACCATTACATCCATGCAGTACTACTCATGTGCTTCCAAGGCAAGGCAAGTACACCGACTCGACTTTACTTTATCTTTCTGTCTTACATTCATGTGCCATGTTCTGATATGGGACACGAGATACACACGATTGTCTTGTACCTTGTTCATTGCATTGTGAGTCATTGTTTATTGCGGGGATTGGGGGAAATATTAGCTTTTGTGTGACCACACCCAACATAGGTATTGTGGATAGCCTAATCATACACTTCACGTATGATGAAGCCGGATCATGTAGAATTGATTGTGCATTGATTGATTGTGGTCCATAGCCGGTCACACATTAGTTTAATATTTCAAAATATCACACTTGTATTGATCGTCGTGTTTATTATCTTGTTTATTGATAGCCGTGTTCATCGTCTTGCATATTGATTGTCGTGTCCATTGCCTACAGTTTTATATTTCATTCTGGTGCCATAGTTTTATTTTCAGTTCTCGTACTCTAGTTTCACCTTGTACTCTATAGTTCAGATTACATTGTATATTGTTCTTGACGAAAATGTATTTTGCTCTTTTCCTAACAGGATACGTTGCAGGTGAGCTTGAGACCACATGGAGCATGATGGTATCATTGGATATTGCAGGATTTATTTTATTTTATTTTCTGGATATTGTACTTTATACTTTTATGATTTCATCATTTTATTTTACCGGATTTGTCTCCGAATAACATTGTATATTTTGATTGATGGATATTGGTGATCTTTCTGGGAACGTTATATATAAAAGCTGTGGATGTTTACATTAAATTGTGACTTAGAGTTTTCCTTAGCATTGTACAGCTTACTTCGTTATGTCCATCGACGAAGGCTGGGCGTGTCCGACTCATGTCCGATTATTCGGGAACGGGTCGTGACATGTCTTTAGTGGTAGCCCATGCAGGTCTATCCTAATAACACTTAGGCAATAAAGTGTTATTGGGGGACCAGCAAAGCTAAGGAAAACTCATCACAACATAGGAATCGTGGAAAAATGGTTATGGTTATGGTTATTTATATTTAAATTAGAAATTTGATTTTACTTATGTTTCTAGGTTTAGTTTATGAATTTTTTAGGACATAGCAATTAACGGTTTATTTTCTGTTACAGGATGGTCGCCACGAAGAACGCTGGGACTAGCGAGCAGCCTGTACCTGATATGCAGGAGCAGCTTCCATCGCCTTCGCCTCAGCCGCTTCCTCCGATGATGACATTCGACGGCACCCAGATGATGGCCATGTTCCAGCAGTTCATGGAGGAGCAGAACCACCAGGCCAGGCAGTTTCGAGCGATGATCATGGACATGCTCCGAGTTAGGGAGCCAACTCTACCAGCTCCGCCAGCACCGCCGGCACCACCAGTACCAGCAGCATTGAGGCCAAGGACCGCCAGAGATTATCAGAACCTCTGTCCGATGGACTTTTAGGACCATGAGGGGATAGTTTATGCAGATGAGTGGCTCGAAAATGCTAAGCGGACATTGAAGATGGTGAGGATTCCAGATGATCTGAAGGTCGAAGTTGCGAGCATGTGACTTTTCGACATTGCTAGTGCTTGGTATAGGAAGGAGCCTCAGTTGGCGGAACCCCAAGTTCTCTGAAAGGATTTCAAACTGCTGTTCCAGGAGAAGTTCTTCCCGGATGTGGAGCAGGACGAGCTTCGGTTGCAGTTCGAGGCATTACAGCTGGGGAGTATGACTATGGCCCAGTATACATCAGAATTTACCCGACTCAGCAGGTTCGCGGAGAAAATAGTCAGCACACCACAAGAGAGGGCTTGGTAGTTCATGAAGGGCCTCACCAGGGAGTTGCGGCATATAGTGGCTATCAGCCAGGCCACTACCTATACGAGCATCCATAAAGTTGCTCAGGGAGTGGAGAAGGAGATAGACCCGAAGCTCAAGCGGGACCGAGATATTGGCACAAGTAGTTCCTAGGGTCTAGCAAAGCGGACCGACACTCAGCAGAGGCCACCTCAGCATCAGCATCATCCTCATGTTCGAGCTCCGACATCACCGAGGCAGCAGAGATAGATTCAG
Source organism: Iris pallida (assembly GCA_029216955.1). NCBI lineage: Eukaryota > Viridiplantae > Streptophyta > Magnoliopsida > Asparagales > Iridaceae > Iris > Iris pallida. Next base: position 4,537,588 of record JANAVB010003800.1, on the reverse strand, counting down.
ACTCCGATATACTTTTCTTGCGCATACTGCAAGAGGCCGGGACACCGTGTCGAGGAATGTCGTAAGAAGCTAGGGCAGTGCTTGGTTTGTGGATCTACCTCTCACCAAGTGAGAGATTGCCCTGCAGCATTCATCCATTAGGGACCAGCACCAAAGCTGTAGCAGGATGACCTAATCTTTGAGGATCAGTAGTAGCCGCAGGAGCACAGTCGGATGGACCGTTATCTTTCTTACTTGCTTGTAGTAGCTAGATTTTTTTGTATTGCCTATTTTAAGGCTTGTCTATGAGTTTCTTGCATTTACACTCTTTCATATTGTCTAGTGACTACTTATTTGTCCTTGTTACTTTTGTTACCCAAATAAAAATATTTTTACTAAATTGTCTCTTAAAAACATTTACTTGATTTTGTTACTTGATTTTTATAGCTCAACAAAATCCTTGAAATTTCGAGGACAAAATTTTGTAGGAGGGTAGATTTGTAACTCCCTAAACCGATTTTGGTGAGTTTTATATTTTTCTAAATTTCTAGTTGGAAGTACAATAAATTTTTCTTATATGAAATAAGTTCCTTTATATGAAACTATTTTTATTTATAACTAATGCTACTTCAAGGAATATTATTGTTTTCCTACTTAGTTTTATCTAACTAGTTAATTTTTGTGTAATAAATATTCATTATTACTAATTATCTAGTGATTGTTACTATTGATTAAGGTTAGGATAATTCAATGATCACTATTTATAATTTTGTTTTTTTTCAAAATCTAAATTATCATTTATCTCCATTATATTATTTATCTTTTAATTATGATTGTTATTCTTATTGCTATTTTTGGATGAGATTTATTTTATTGGTTACTTTTTAGTTAGCCTACCAGTCTTGACCTTGATAGTAGATTGTGGCCTACCATTTTTGGGCCCATCATTTCTAAGAGGTAAAGTTAATTAATTATTAGTGAGTAATTAAAAAAGAACTGATTTTTTATTAACATTTAGTAATTATTAAATAATTTTGTAATTAGGGAAATCCGTTTCAAAAACTGTTTTGAATTTTTGAATTTGAAAATCTATTACTAAACCTATTTTCTAAAGGCCTAGATCTGTTTCTATTTACCATACACTGCCACTAAAGAGTATAACCCGAGATCTAATTTTAATTACAATCCTGCCACTCTCAGCTCTCACACACGCACACACAGATTATTTTATATAAATAATTGACACACATTCCAATGCACATATGTATATTTCTGATACTATACGTTCTCTCTTTCTCTCTCTACACACTTTCTCTCTCTATACTCTCTCTCCGGTCGTTCATTGGCCGTGCGCCACCGTGAGCCACCGAGGACCTCGCTGGAGTTTGAGCCACCACCGTGCTAGAAGAGCTCAGCCACTGCTCTTATCCACGACCGGGTCGTTAACGCTGCCAGCCAACGCAACCTCGACTGGGGAGCTGATCCTCAGAATCCATGCGCATTGTTGACACAAAGTCACAGTCAACCAAATATTGACTACATTGACTAAATAATATCTGTATAAATTCAATACGACACACGACGTCTGCATTCAGTTCAGGACAGACAACAGCTCAGTTTCTGACTCTCAGTGTATTTTCGAGTCTGTACTTTTACATTTTATTGAGTCTAGAAGTATGTACTCTGAGTTATGCTGAGCTCTTGGAACTTAGTCTATAAGCCTACCCAAAATCCCAAGCTCCACCAAAACAAAAATTGCCCACAAGTCCCACTTAGGACCACTCTGTGCTCTGGAGACAGAGTTCGGGCCGAACTCTGCCTCCACACAGAGTTCGGGCCGAACTCTGTCCCCTAGAAATCAGGAACCCTAATTTTAGGGTTAGCTGGTTGCTAGCTGTCCAACGGCCAAATTTTTGAATTTTCCTACCCGAATTCTGGCCGAATTCTGCCTCTAAAAACACTATAAATAGGGCATGAATTCTCTCATTTCAATTCACACAATCTTCTCTTCTCTTCTCTCCTACAAGCTCAATAAGCCATACCCTTCCTATCTACTAGCCACAAGCCTCCTAAGTCTCGAGTGCTCAGCATCTCTCAGTTAGGATTCTTGTGCAAGAGTGAAGAAGTCGCTTGGACAATTCCAAGCAAATTGCCACTGCGATCCTCTGTTAGAAGTTGACGTGCTCTTCTGAAGAAAAGGCACGGATTGTAAGCTACTATTTCACAAATAGTGGATTTAATCCTGAGCTAGAGTTCTCAGGCCTGGACTAGTCCTCCACGAGGGAAACCAGGTTAAAATTGTTGTGTTTGCGTATGCTCTTCTGCTCTTCATTTATTTTCTGCACTTTACTCTGATTTTTTATTGTTGGTGAAAGAGTTATTTTTAATTGGCTATTTTTCTATATAAACTCTATTCACCCCCCTCTAGAGTTGCCAAACTGTTCTTCAATTGGTATCAGAGCTATGTTCTCTTTACCAGGACTAACATCCTAAGAGCTGATCCATGGCAACCACACAATCCTTGATTTCCAATCATGGTGAAGGTCAGTCCACTCATAGGCCTCCCCTATTTGATGGGACTAACTACACATATTGGAAAACAAGGATGAGCTTCTATCTTAAGTCTCTAGACTTTGACCTGTGGACTGTCGTCACTGACGGTTACAAAAAGCCCGCCAGGATAGTTGTCGATGGTGACCTCATTGAGAAACCACACGACAAATATTCTGTCGAGGAGAAGAAACAGGCAAGTCTAGATGCTAGGGCTATTAATGCTTTATCCTGTGCTATAGACAGGAATGAGTTCAACAGGGTCTCTACATGCACCACTGCTCATGAAGTATAGAGACTTCTAGAAGTGACACATGAAGGAACCACACAGGTCAAGGAATCTAAAATAAGCCGTCTCACTCAAGAATACGAAGCCTTCAAGATGAAGCCAAGTGAGACGATCACTCAAATGATCACAAGATTCCTCGACATCATCAATCCTCTATCTTCGCTTGGAAAGCAGTACTCAAACCACGAGAAGATTCGTAAGCTGCTCAGAGGGCTACCAAAGATTTGGAACCCTAAGGTGACAGCCATCATAGAAGGAAACGATCTCACAACAATGTCAATGGAGACCTTGATGGGTAAGCTTATGACTCACGAGCTTGACCTTAAGGACTTCGAAGAGCCTGCTCCGAAGACCAGGGAGATCGCACTCAAAGCTCATCAACGAAGAGCTAATCATGATGAGACCGAAGAAGATAATTCGGATGATGAAGACCAAGCTCTCATGGTTCGCAACTTAAGGAAATTCCTTCGCTTCAATCGAAGGAAGAAGGAATCTCAAGAAGACGATGAAGAAGAACCAACTTGTTATGGTTGCAAGAAAACTGGACATGTCCGAAAAGACTGCCCATTCCTGAAGAAGAGCAACCGCTATGAGAAGCCATACAAAAAGAACTCATCAAAGAAATAATACAACACAGGTATCTGGCATGAAAGTGAAGCGAGTGACTCTGAGGAAGAAAAGGACTCTCCTCAAGATACAGCAAATGTGTGCCTGATGGCAACTTCCAACAAGGTATCTAACGAAACTCTGGATGACTTCTCTTTTGATGAACTTGGCGATGCTTTCACTGATTTACTCGATGATCATAAAAAGGTCATCGGTAAATATAAACATGCCAAGGACAAAATCAAAAGTCTAGAAGATGAAATACAAAGAATTTCTTTACTTCTTGATAATGTTAGAAACACATCACCCACAAATGACACTGATGAAGCATCCAAGCTTAAATTAAGCTTACATGATGCTGAAGCACGTATTGAGCAACAAACTCAAGAAATCACTACTCTCAACACGTTGCTTGCTGAAAAAAAGAATAGACACAAGATTTCCATGACTAAGATTTATGGCTTAAATATTAAGGTTGATGAACTGCAAGCTGTTTCTAAAAGATTAGAAACCAAATTGGGTAAACAGGTTGTTCAACCTCAAACCCAATCACATGGGCACAATACCACTCATGCTAGTCAACCACGTCATTCTCATGCAGCACATAACCATGCTTTTATATACACAAACTTTCACAAACCACGTGCACGTAAGAATAATTCTCACTCAGTACACACTCATCATGCACAAAGACACAATCAACATCACTCCACACATAAAATTCATCATGCCATGCCATATAGACAAAATCATCATGCAATGCCATATAGACAAGGTCCTCATAAACCATATAGACAAAATCATCATGCCATGCCATCTAGACAATATCAGCATGTCACACATCATAGACAATACCATCATTCTATGCCTCATAGACACCATCAACATGCCACTTATTCCATGCATAATCATCTTCACCATGCTAACTCTTCACATTATGTCCATCCTCATCCTGTTGCTTATAGATATTATTCTCATGCTCCTAGTATAAATAAGAATGCTATCTGTACTTATTGTGGATTACATGGACACATCTCACCACAGTGCAGAGTTAGAAGACTTGTAGATAAAAGGATATATGCTTGGTTCCCAAAGACTAACTTTTCAGGACCCTCAAGAACTCGGGTACCAAAGGTCACATCTACTCTTGATGTAGGTGGACCTTCCCTCCTCAACTGAAAGTAAGTGGATTCTCGATAGTGGATGCTCGCGACATATGACGGGAGACGCAAATCTTTTTGCATCACTATCGATGAAGAGAGAAGGATACGTATCCTTCGGTAACAATCTCAAAGGGCACATTATAGGTAATGGTATCATTGGTCATCCTCCTTCTCCTGTAATAAAGGATGTCTGCCTAGTGATCGTGTTAAAGCATAACCTGCTCAGCATTAGTCATCTTGCTGATCATGGATATGATATTAACTTTGGACAAAACAGTTGCTACATCTATGATAGGTCAACAGGAGACATTGCTTTTGAAGGGAAAAGAGAGGACAACATCTACATTTTCTATCTTTCTATAAATACTAACAATGCAGGTAGATGTCTATATGCCCACAAAGACGAACGACTACTTTGGCACCAGCGTCTTGGTCATGCCAACATGGATGCTATATCCAGGCTTTCCACCAAGAAGCTAGTGAGAGGATTGCCTGAAATCACGTTCAAAAAGGACACGGTATGTGCCGAATGTGAACTAAACAAGGCAACTAAATCCTCATTTCATTCTATCAACTTTGTAAGTACTACTAGACCCTTGCAACTACTTCATATGGATTTATTTGGTCCTAGTAGAATAGCCAGCCTTGGAGGCAAACTTTATGCATTTGTTATTGTTGATGATTTTTCGGGATTTACATGGGTTTTCTTTCTCGCTAATAAGAGCGATGCTATTTCTGCTTTCAAAATTTTTGTAAAGAAAGTTCAAAACGAAAAAGGCTACATGATTACTCGAATCCGAAGTGATCATGGAGGCAAATTCGTAAATTATGATTTTGAAAGTTTTTTTGTAATGCAAATGGTTTTGATCATGAATTTTCTTGTCCTAGAACTCCTCAACAAAACGGTGTTGTGGAGCGGAAGAATAGGACTCTTAGCGATATGGCTAGAGTCATGTTGAATAAATTTTCTCTTCCGAAATATTTTTGGGCAGAGGCTGTAAGTACAGCATGCCACATTTTGAATAGGGTGCTTATTCGTCCCATTACGAAGAAAACACCCTATGAGCTTTGGTTTGGGAGAACCCCCAATGTTTCTTATTTTAAAGTTTTTGGCTGTAGATGTTTTATCCTTAACACCAAAGACAACTTAGGCAAATTTGATGCCAAAGCTGACGATGGTATCTTTCTTGGTTATGCCGCCAAGAGTAAGGGATATAAAGTTTTCAATAAACGCTCACTTATTGTGGAAGAATCAACAAATGTGACTTTTGATGAAGATAACAGTGCAGCAAGTACTCTTGATGATGACGTTGAGCCATCAACTTCTACTCCAATGAATACTTCAACCGAAACTAATTCTCTGGAGGGTTTGCCTAAGAAATTCTCTTTCAAACCTTCTCATCCAGAAAATTTAGTTATAGGAGAAGTTTCACGTGGAGTAACTACTAGATCATCACTAAGAGACTCCGTTGCTAGTACTGCCTTCATTTCACAAGTAGAGCCTAAAAACATTTCTGAAGCTTTTAATGATGAATTTTGGATTTCTGCTATGCAAGAAGAACTCAACCAATTTGAGAGGAGCCAAGTATGGGAACTAGTTCCTAGACCGGCTAATCACTCAATAATTGGTACCAAATGGGTGTTTAGAAACAAAGTAAATGAAGATGGTTCAGTCACACGTAACAAAGCTCGTCTAGTAGCTCAAGGATACAACCAAGAGGAAGGTATCGACTACGATGAGACGTATGCTCCTGTTGCTATACTAGAATCCATTCGGATGCTTTGTGCTTTTGCTAATTTTCAAAACTTTAAATTATTTCAAATGGATGTTAAAAGTGCTTTCTTGAATGGCTTTATTAAGGAGGAAGTTTATGTCAAACAACCCTCTGGCTTTGAAAATCACAAATTTCCCGACCACGTGTTCAAGCTGAAGAAAGCGCTTTATGGCCTTAAACAAGCCCCCAGAGCTTGGTATGAAAGGCTAAGCAGTTTCTTGCTTGAGAAAGGTTTTTCAAAAGAGAAAATTGACACTACACTGTTTATCAAATCTTTCAAAGACACCATTCTATTAATTCAGATTTATGTTGATGATATTATTTTTGGGTCTACTGATGAAACTCTTTGTCAAGAATTTGCCAAGTGTATGCAGACGGAATTTGAGATGAGCATGATGGGAGAGCTCAACTACTTTCTTGGTCTGCAAGTAAAACAACTGGCTAATGGAACTTTCATCTGTCAATCGAAGTATACCAAGGACATGCTGAAGAAGTTCGATCTTGACAACATCAAACCAATCAGCACTCCAATGGCAACTTCAACCAAACTCGAACCAGATGAGAGCGGCAAACCCGTTGATCAACGTAAGTATCGAGGTATGATAGGCAGCTTACTTTATTTAACTGCTAGTCGCCCCGATATCATGTTTAGTGTTTGCCTATGTGCTAGATATCAAGCAAATCCTAAGGAATCTCACATGACCGCGGTTAAGCGTATCTTTCGATACCTTAAGGGTACGGTTACAGTGGGTCTATGGTATCCTAAGTCAACATCATTTGACCTCATCGGTTACTCTGATGCTGACTTTGCTGGATGCAAGGTCGACCGTAAAAGTACGAGCGGCACGTGTCATTTATTAGGAAAGGCTTTAGTCTCATGGTTTAGCAAGAAGCAGAACTCTGTCGCACTATCCATAACAGAAGCTGAATACATAGCAGCTGGGCGTTGTTGTGCACAAATTCTGTGGATGAAGCAAACCCTTGAAGACTATAAGTTATCTTTCATGCACATTCGTATATTCTGTGACAATACTAGTGCAATCAATTTGACTAAGAACCCTGTCTGCCACTCACGCACTAAACACATTGAGATCAGACACCACTTTTTGCGTGATCATCAGCAAAATGGCACGATTAACTTAGAATTTATTGACACTGATCATCAGCTGGCAGATTTCTTTACTAAGCCACTATCCGAAGAGCGCTTCAATTTTCTTTGTCGTGAACTTGGAATTTTAGATGAAGCAGTTATAAATTGAAACTCACCTACGTAAATATCGAGTATATTGTGATTCTTTTTCGAAGAATTTGGTATGGGTACAAGCCGAAAGGGTCCTTCTGACAACAAGGCGTAAAAGCCTAAGCGACACGGTGCACTAGTCCTCAGGACTACCGCTAGCTGGGATCCGGCCCCTGCAGCTAACCCATGGCAAATTTGGACTATTGAACCACAGTATATGTCCTTATTTATTATATGGCTCGTTTTCGATTTAATGTTGCCTAATTGAGATTTTCTAAAGTTCATTCTGTTTTCTGAGTACCTCTCTATCTATTTTTTACACTCTTTGTTGTCCTCAACTATCTTTTGTTTAACTCTTAAACATTTTCTTCTTGTTCTTTGCCTGTTTTCAGTTCTGGACCATTGATCCAGAACTCGGGCCGAACTCTGCCCCTATCAGAGTTCGGGCCGAGTTTGGTTCTTAGGTTCCAAAGTCGGGATCTGGCTCTGCCGTTGGATCAATTCTAATCCAATGGTCAATATTGCACCCGACCAAAGACCAAGCCCTACTTTATTTCGGGATTCCCTCTCTTTCCTCCCATATTTCCTTCTTCTCCACCTCTTCCATCTTCTTCCTTCCAAACCCTAACCCTAGTTCTTGATATAGAGGGCTCTATTTCTTCTCAAAATCAAGGGAAAGGGGTTTTTCAACATTCTCTTCAACTGTTTGGTATTCTTTTCAGGTATATCTCTCTTTTTTCTATTATTTCCAAGTTCTCCTCTTTTATTTCAAATGGCATCTCGCTTGTCCAAACGAGGGAGAAGGACTCGACATGAGGGTGCTTCCTCTTCGGTTCCTCCTCCTCCGATTGAACGAGTAGTTGAACAACACCCCATTCATCCGTTGTTCAATCCGCCGCGTCCCGATGACCCTAACACTTACGACGACCGTTTATTTGTATCGCTAGAAGCCTCTAATGAATGGTTTAGCAATTTTAGAACTCGTCCGGTGTTTGGGGGCCATCCCATAAATTTTACTATATTTTCACAATATGAGTCTTTATTCCGTGATCTTTGTTTGGATGAACTTGTTGCTTCAAATTCTGTCATCTACCATAGTGCAATTCAAATGTTTTACTGCAATTTGACTCACGATGCAACCCACATCTATTCTCGGGTTGCTGGCATTACCATTGCCTTTAATGATTCTGAGTTGGGAGACTTTCTTGCTCTCCCGGATCTTGATGTGTGGGATAAGCTTGTGGAAGCACGTCAACTTCAATTTGTTGGCAATACTTCCCTTAAAGGATTCAAGGAGGATTTATGTGCTCCTAACGTAAGTCCTCGCAAGCTAAAGGCCAAGCATCTCACCCCCTACTTTTATGGACTTCATCGCATCGTGTTCAATACTATCTTGCCCAAGGCTGGCTCAACAGATGAAGTCACTTATCTTGAGATCTCCACCTTATATCATCTCCACTATCGTATTCCTTTCAACTTTTCACGGACTATGATGGATTGGATGATCAACTGTCGGAAGAAACCAAGAGCTTTGGTTTATCCTCTCTATCTTCCTTTAGTTTTTCGTGCTTTCATCATTCCTATCCATGATTGTCCGTTCCTGCCTGTACCTGCCTTTCTATCCAAAGCACGACGCCTTCAGCCTGTCGCTGCTTCTGAGTCATCTGAGCATTCTGCTGATGAGGAGCCTGACGCCCCTCCTCTTGGTCAGGATGCACCTCCTCCTCCTGCCACTCTTGAGTCTCTTCAGACTATGCTTCGCGATCGCTTTGCTATTGAGGATGATCGCTGGACGCAGCAGGATTACCGTACCACCTTGCAGATCAGTGCCCTTGGGAACTCTCTGCATGATATGCGGTATTCACTTGCTCGTCATCCTGATCTGCATGTGCCTATTGAGCGGGATCCAGATCGCGCGGGTCATCGTATAGACGATCCGTGGGTCATGAGGTATATGGATCCGGATGATGCTTTTGTGGATCTTCAGATGTTCCAGGACCTTTTTGATGTTCCAGGACCTTCTCGTGCTCCATGATGGAGATTGGCTTGATATGCTGCTGACACTGCTGATGGTCTTAGTTGCTTTTTTTTTTTTTTTTTTTTGATTTTAGTTATTTCAGTTTGTTATGGATTTCTGTACTGGATTTATGTCTTCAAACCCTGATGATGTGCTGGTTGATGGATAACATTTTATGCTATTTTTCGTAGTTCTACTTTATGTCAGTGACTTGTTTTATTAGTATTATACTGTTTCTTCTCTGCTTGGTGTGGTTGGATTACTTTTCATTGTCCATACTGCTATTCCCTTGCTTTTCCTTATGCAGTCTATATGATCCTTTATATTGCTAACTGCCAAAAGGGGAAGAAATATGTATATTTGTCTGTGCTTGTGTTTGCTTTTGGGAAAATATTTTTATCAGGCCACAGGTTCTATGCATTATTTACGGGGGAGAGCTATTGATTCTAGCTCGGCACCGTTCACTGATTACGGGGGAGCTATCTTATTCTAGCTCGGCATTGTTTATGGGGGAGCTGTGTTTTAACCAACTGTGTCCAGGTATGAATATTGAAATATACATTTATTATTTTGTCAATTATCAATATGGGGGAGATTGTTGACACAAAGTCACAGTCAACCAAATATTGACTACATTGACTAAATAATATCTGTATAAATTCAATACGACACACGACGTCTGCATTCAGTTCAGGACAGACAACAGCTCAGTTTCCGACTCTCAGTGTATTTTCGAGTCTGTACTTTTACATTTTATTGAGTCTAGAAGTATGTACTCTGAGTTATGCTGAGCTCTTGGAACTTAGTCTATAAGCCTACCCAAAATCCCAAGCTCCACCAAAACAAAAATTGCCCACAAGTCCCACTTAGGACCACTCTGTGCTCTGGAGACAGAGTTCGGGCCGAACTCTGCCTCCACACAGAGTTCGGGCCGAACTCTGTCCCCTAGAAATCAGGAACCCTAATTTTAGGGTTAGCTGGTTGCTAGCTGTCAAACGGCCAAATTTTTGAATTTTCCTACCCGAATTCTGGCTGAATTCTGCCTCTAAAAATACTATAAATAGGGCATGAATTCTCTCATTTCAATTCACTCAATCTTCTCTTCTCTTCTCTCCTACAAGCTCAATAAGCCATACCCTTCCTATCTTCTAGCCACAAGCCTCCTAAGTCTCGAGTGCTCAGCATCTCTCAGTTAGGATTCTTGTGCAAGAGTGAAGAAGTCGCTTGGACAATTCTAAGCAAATCGCCACTGCGATCCTCTGTTAGAAGTTGACGTGCTCTTCTGAAGAAAAGGCACGGGTTGTAAGCTACTATTTCACAAATAGTGGATTTAATCCTGAGCTAGAGTTCTCAGGCCTGGACTAGTCCTCCACGAGGGAAACCAGGTTAAAATTGTTGTGTTTGCGTATGCTCTTCTGCTCTTCATTTATTTTCTGCACTTTACTCTGATTTTTTATTGTTGGTGAAAGAGTTATTTTTAATTGGCTATTTTTCTATATAAACTCTATTCACTCCCCTCTAGAGTTGCCAAACTGTTCTTCACGCGTCTCTTCGATTCCCGTGACGTCGCCTTGATTCTGGAGCCGACTCTTCGATGTTCAAGCCGCCTCTTCGATTTCTGCCCAGTCACCTCAAAACGTGCACCACCGCCTCGTGGACCGCGTCCGACCCTTTGATCCTTGAGCCGCAGCGTCTCATAGTTTAAGACACCACCGGAGGAGCTGGGAACCATCGCCACGACATGCCAGCATCGCCCCAGAGCCGTCGCCAACCGGATCCGCTGTTCGGAGGCACCGAACCGAGCCGCCCCGACTGCCCACTGCCAGATTTTGCCATCCTCGGCCGTTGGGGCCAGATCGACACCACCGGATCTACTGCTAGGACTGCCGGGCCTCGCCGTAGCAGAGCCATCTCGAGACGAAGTCGCCGGGAGAGTTGCTCCACCGCCGTGCCGGGATCCGCCGTCTTGGTAAACTTTTTTCGATCTACTCGAACCCCTACTATTTCTTGCTCTCTATAAATTAGGGTTTATTTGGGATTTAGGGTTTTACTGTTTAGAAAGAAGAAGAGGGCTCGGATCTAGGGTTTCACCTAGGGTTTGTGGTCGGGCTAGTGAAGAAGAAGAGATTAGAGAAGATGGACCTAGGATTAGGGTTTCCTTCCAGTAAATGGGCTCGGCTGAGGAATTGTTGCTGTGAGTGAGAGGAGCTCGAGATTTCTAGGGTTTTCATCTAAGGATTTGGAAGAAGAAGAAACATTAGGGTTAGGGTTCCGACTATAAGCATTAGAGAAAGGAGAAGAGTTTTTGGGGGCTGGGTTTTCTGTCGGTTGAGTTTGAAGAATGAGTAAAGAGAGAGAAAGAAGAATTGGTTTTAATAGTTACGTTTAGTTCATGGGCTGGGCCGGGTTAAGATGGAAGGGGATAGGGTTATTTAGTTAATTAAGTTAGCAGCAATAGTATTAAAGTTGGGCCGTGCTGTCTCTTGGGCTCGAACATTTGGGTTGTGCAAGTTACAGTTGATATATGTAGGATCTCTATTTAATTAAATGTGGACTGGGCCATATTGGCCAGATTCTGTGTGGAATATATTGGAATAATATGTGGGCTGGTAGTATATGTTTGTCTTTGAAGGAGAATTAATCAATAGCATTTAGAAATGGCAGCAGTAGCATTTCGTGGGCTGGGTTATGTTTAATAGCATTCCTATTAATTATTGTTGTTATCATTAACATTTTTATTTTATTGAATTTGTAGTATTATTCTAAATAATACAATATTGCTAATATGTAATGTTTTAGATAATACTTGAATATGGTATTATTAATATCATTAATTGCTTCCATTTATGTTAATAGATAAATTGAATCCCTTATAATATATGAATTGTTAAAAATATTTATGTTTTAGTATGTATTTTCTTGATAAATAATTATAGTAAATCAAAAATGTTTCTAAAAACCTTATAGAGTTATAATTATTATTTTTAGCAAAATGTTCTAATATTTTTTAAAAATAATTAGAAGTGTTTTTACTAGTATTATTGTGACTGAATTTATAAAACCAATATATTTTCTAAAATATGGTTAGCTAATATATTTTATTTAGCTAATATATGGAATAGTAATGTTGAGCTAGATAATGGCATTATTTTAAATTCCTAATCAAAATTGTACCAACTACCAGGTGACCATTATATCCATGCAGTACTCCTCCCATGGTTCCATGGAAAGGCAAGTACACCGACTCGACTTTACTTTGTCTTTGTCTTACATTCATATGCCATGTTCTTATATGGGACACGAGATACACACGATTGTCTTGTACCTTGTTCATTGCATTGTGAGTCATTATTTATTGCGAGGATTGGGTAAAATATTAGCTTTTGTGTGACCACACCCAACATAGGTATTATGGATAGCCTAATCGTACACTTCACGTAAGATGAAGCCGGATCTTGTAGAATTGATTGTGCATTGATTGATTGTGGTCCTTAGCCGGTCACACATTAGTTTAATATTACAAAATATCACACTTGCATTGATTGTCGTATTTTTTGTCTTGTTTATTGATAGCCGTGTTCATCGTCTAGCATATTGATTGTCATGTCTATTATCTGCAGTTTTATATTTTATTCTGGTACCATAGTTTCATTTTCAGTTCTCGTACTCTAGTTTCACCTTGTGCTCTGTATTTCAGCTTATATTGTATATTGTTCTTGTCGGAGTTGTACTTTGCTCTTTTCCTGACAGGATACGTTGCAGGTGAGCTTGAGGCCACATGGAGCATGATAGTATCATTGGATATTGCGTGATTTATTTTATTTTGTTTTCTGGATATTGTACTTTTATGATTTCATCATTTTATTTTACCGAATTTGTCTCCGGATAACATTGTATATTTTGATTGATGGATATTGGTGATCTTTCTGGGAACGTTATATATAAAAGCTGTGGATGTTTACATTACATTATGACTTGGAGTTTTCCTTAGTATTGTACAGCTTACTTCGTCGTGTCCATCGACGAAGGCTAGGCGTGTCCGACTTGTGTCCGATTATTCGGGAGCGGGTCGTGACAACTTGTTAGCACAGAACGAACTTGTCGTTCTATTCCAATTAGGAATAACATGTACGGATGAATAAAGTTCCCTTTCAAGGTTCATAACACTTATTCTATACTACAAGAAATAGGGCATATAATAGCAGTTTATCTATAGCGTTCAAGCAGAGGAATGTGGCAAAGCAATTTAAGTGTAAATAGATCTATTTTCTTCGGGTGTTTATTTTACTCGTTATCTTTTTTATAATTGTGATATTGTCGATTATGTTCATTCCGACGAATGGCATGGTGCCTCATATTTATTCTTACCTTAGTTCTCATCCTTTTATCTCGGAACAATGAAATTTATATTTTATGGAATACAACCAATAAAAGTTTGGCAGATTGGAAACAAGTCTCTTCATTTTGTCTCATTCTCTTTGTTTTTTCCCCCTAATCCAGGTATGGGTATATAAGAAAACTTCAGAGGAGAAATTTCCTACCTTGAAAAAGTAACTCTGACAAAACACCTCCAACTGATAGATATGCTACTCATGAAATCAAAGTAGATTATGAGTACAAAAGAATGGAGGATCCTGATAAAGTTGTACCTCCAGAACAACTTTATACGCAAATAAGTTGTACTCATTAAAATCTGCAAATAAGTCCTTAATACACAATGTTTTTGGGAGATCAGTCTATATTCTTACTGCCATATAATCAGTCTATAGTTCATCTGTAACTATTGACAATCATTAAAATATTTTTTTGTCTCTAGCATCTCTAAATATATGAATAGTGGTAAATGACATCATATTATTATTTGGCACTAGCACTTCTTCTTGTGTATTAATTAAATTCAGTATGCTTTACAGGACTGACTTTTTGGGCTTCTGTAGTTGTCTTATTGGATGTCAAAGTATGCTCAATTGTTTCATCAGGTGTTAACCCGACCTTCAGGATGTTCCTGAAACCCATCCTAGCATCTTAGCCAACTTGGATTGTGGTTCAAGCCTTCTGAGCTTCAAGAGAAAAGATCTCATCTGGGTAAATTATATTTAACTTTGAAGTCTCTAAATCTCATTTCTCAGCATTATTGTCAGTATTGCTAGCTTTTCAATTGTTCTATATTATTCTTTTAAAGACGTGGTTGAGTTGATGCCTTTATTTCTTTTAACAGGTATGCCCACCTGCTGTAGATGTTGTTGAAGTTTTTTATCTGTCTTGGAGAACCACGCCATGTTTCTCATCTTCTTCTCACAGTCTCACATGGCGTGGAGGATTCATCTTATCCAGCAAAAATGGATGTAAGAACTGGATGCAATTTAGATGAGCTCAAATTTGTCCTTAAGGTTCGTATATATTGCTTTATTTAGTTTATTGTATATTCTAGCACTTTTTTGTAACTCGATAAATCCATTTTGTAATTATAAATTTGCTATATCAAATGGGTTTGGTTCTTGTCTGAACTTTATCCCTGATACTATTATTTCACTTGGTGTGGCATTTTGCTTGATTGAAATCCGAGGATTTCATCTTTTTTTTTTGCTAAATTAAAATTGTAGGACATGCTTTCACGTTATCTATACTGGACAGCTGTTCAAGGTTTGATTTTCTTTGCAAATTTGTGAATAAGTTCAGGCTGAATGATGTCACACTATGTTGGTTGGCTACGTGAAGTTGTTATTTACCATATCTGTATAGATTTACTAAATGATAAATGAGGATTTTGATGATATACAATTAAAAGAGGATACTCGTAATCCTATGTTACCTTTAGTTCTTTATTTTATTCTATATCTTGTAACATATTTCTTCTTCAGTTGTAGATTCATTTTGTCACTACACGTCACAAGTTTTCGTTCTAACTTGAAAAGAACAATATAAAAATATAAAGCTCTTTCTAAGATGAGCTAAATTAGTTTGTAGAGCCATAACCCAAAGCTCATGTTCTTATAGCAACAGTTTACTGACATGAAATTGACTCCATGATGGTCATTTGCATTAGTTTCAAACAGAAAAGATAAAGGATTATAATGCTTTTAACCAGCAATGAAAAAAAGGATGTGCCACAAGTTGTGGACTTGCTAAGTATGTATGGATATGAATGGATCACTAATAAATTCAACTGACAATGGATTCTAGTTGTTTGGTTGATTATAACTCATAGAATTTTAGGCAATTTTCTATTGATAGCTAACTCATAAATTCAACTGCTTGTTTAGTAACCAGGAACACTAATGTTTCACCCCTATATTTGTGTAGATTGGACGAAGTAAGAGGATTTCTGAGAAGCTTTGGTTGTGGATAGGCTCGAAGGGTTCGAGCTAAATTTTGGATATGCAATATTTTGGATATATGTATGGAAATAATTAAACGATGACTACGCTGTTAATGTTTAAATTTGGAGAAATTATGAAGGATTTTGAATGTTTTTGACAGTAAAATTAATGAATTTACTTGTGTTCGGAATTCATTCTGTGATTGATTCGTCGAAAAGCATTTAAATTTTTGAATACCAGCATTCTGTGTATATATGCAATAGATATATGTGGCATTCTGTATATCTATAATGCTATTTTGATGTGCTGTAATACTATTTTGATGTGAATTATTTCTTTACACTAATGCATTCTGCAATAGCATTCTGACATGATATTGGCGCACATATAATAGTGCGAAAGAAAAGCTATAAAAACCAATTTGTATCGAAAAGCTATTCAAACGTTATTATGAAACTATAGCGTTCGTAAATGCTATGTAAACTCTATAGCATTTGCCACTGCTATGACAAGTCTATAGCGTTCATGGATGCTATAATAACTAAATAGCGTTCATGAATGCTATTACTTTTCTATAGCGTTCTTATATGCTATAAGACTTGTATAGCGTTTATAAATGCTATAACCTGTCTATAGCGCCATGGAATGCTATAATCCATCAATAGCGTTTATGAACGCTATAACTTTATAGCATTCTTGTACATGAGCAATTATAGCGGAGGCATTTATAGCGGACAGAATACGCTATAATAGGCATTCTACAGCGTTCTGAGCACGCTATTGTATCCCATATCTGTTGTAGTGCTAATTCCATATTTTCTATTCCTGATGCATCAGGAGGAATCTTTTCATTTAATATTGTTAATAACTATTTTAGTAGCCCGATGTCATGGATGGTGACATAGAATTTTGTCTTGACATGATAATTATAACTTTACATACAAAACTAGGTATTGCTACACATCAATAACAAAATTTTACATCATTCAATATTAATTATGGAGTTTTGTATCTAGAATAAAATTTTGCTAAGTCATCCATATATAAATATATTGTTATGTGGTTACTTTATATGTAATGTAATTTAATTTATGGGAAAATTTTGATACATGTTGATATATAATATTATCAAATATTTTCTTTCACTGTATTATGTAAATAAAATATATGCTAGACTTATAAAAAAATTGGCATATTGATAGCATCTTTATAATTCTTGTTTTTCATATTTACCATACAAAATATTGTTGAATTATTTTAATGTTAAAATTCATAAACAATATATATTGGTGTGGCAGAATGAATAAATTGTACATCGGTTCAAATTATATTTCTTATTAATATGCAAACTAACATTTATTTTCTTGAAGACCGAACTGTTAGATATTTTATCATTTTCGGACATGATATTTGTAATGTTATCTCTTCAAGTCAGAAGCATTAGAAGTTGTGACATGTTAGAAAAGGAGCAAACATGCTAAGGGATAAGAACTATCTCAAAATAATGTACTAAATGACATTTCTTCTGAATTACTACTACCGAAATCAAGAAGTATAGAATTGCTCCGATCACGTGAAAGGTAATTTTTCACATTTACAACTCACATATTCTATTTATTTTTTATTACTAAGTTTAGTTGAAAAAAAATATGAAGTCTGTGAGCCATCATTCTTGGTTTCTGGTGATAATGGATAATATTCTTTAGGTTTATATGTTTGAATCTTAAATGACTATATTATCACAATATTAGAATTTTTAGTCAGAAAGAAAACCTTATATTATTTTGTCATAATATTTAGACAAACTTTGTCTTTGCTTATATTCCATGATGTTATAATTCTTTTGACCCATTAAAACAATTTAGTCACAAGAAAATAGTTAGTGAAGTTGCAAATTCCCTTAAATCTAAAGTTTTAAAAGTTGAGATTATTTTGGATACAAGCCGAAAGGGTTCTTCAGCCAACCAGGTATAAATAGTCCTAAGCGACACGGTACTTCATCGTTCTCATGCGGACCTCCGCTAGCTGGGAACTGGCCCCTACATCTAACCCAAGTTAATCAATACTTGATAGACTAAACATTCCTTATGGTTGATTAGCAAAATCACTTAAACTATTATTCTTGTACTTTAGACTTTTTTTTGCAAACATGGCTAGTAAGGTTAAATCCTTAGAGTCAAGGCTAAAAGTTACTGTGTCATATTTTAAAAGGTGATAAAGTCAGATGAGTTTTAGCTTACTATCCTAGGACTTATATTAGCAATTAGTAGAATCACACATTTTGATTCTGATGACACAGAGTATGATTTTGGAGTAACCCAAACATCTGGTTTAGTCAAAAAAAAATTCCTAGATGAATGGACTATAATTGATTTCATAGAATATATGACATTTTCTTCAAATATAAAAATACTAAAGATCACTAAGATCCAGTGTAAGATTTCACCTGTGGAACAACTTAGATACTCATAAGTTCATATATCCTTATGAAAAACTAGCATTGCTAGGAGTATCAAAGAATTTGAAATAATATATTTAAACATAGTTTGTGATGAAGTTGAATGTCTCAGATATATTACTATTTATATATCAAATAGATCAAGGCCAATTTTACTTGTGCTATGACTTCATAATATATATAAATTAAATATATCAAGCATATTATTATGCATATTCATGATCTACATATTTCTGTACCTGATATTTGTTTTAAAATTATGCTAAAAGCAAGATCTTATGAATTCTAAGATGAACTGGTACCTGTAACTGTTTTTCAAGACATTAAAAGAGCCTAAAAGGCAAAAATGTGGTTCTTGACTATAAAAGATCTTTACAGATCTCTTGACGAAGAGTCTATTTACTTTTGACGAAGAGTTTGCCTAGAAAATTAATCCTAGAATCATCGAGGAGGGTGGGGTTAAGCCCATAAGTAAGTCACCAGCAGTGGCAACCCAACTGACTCTGACTAGAGATCCCAAGAAGCCGGTTCAATAAATAGAAACGAGCTGAACTTAGGTGACTATTACAGAATACTGACCCTGAGATAAAATTCTCTTAAACTAATGTCGAAGAGGCTGTACAATGTTGTACATGGATACCACATCCCTATGGTGACAATATTCCGGTGTGATTTGGTTAGGATGAGTTTTAAAACTCTTAATAGGTCCAAGCATAATTATGTAGGGTTGACTCTAATCACCAACCCCTTGAGGACTTACCTATATGAGAGGTCGTAAAGGTCGCGACTATAGGACAGGACGATCCTACACAACTCTCATGAATACGAAAAAGTGCATATGGCCAATCAAACGCACCACCCGATAGACCCAAGAACCTCTAGCGTATTATGTGTATTATTGTCTGATTCTGGTTCAAGAAGTCTGATTCAAGGCATAGTCCATGAAACATTTCTTCAGAAAAAAGACAATAGTTACTACGTGAGATCCAAGGCTATAATCCATCTCATCTATACATAGTATATAGATTTTCAGAAATTCACTACTTCTATTCTTTTGAATTATGTTATCTCTATTTTCAATAATTAATTTTTTGGGGGAGGAATTGTTGTAATTAAAAAATTAATTTTTTTTCATATTATTATCCTATTTATTCACATTGAAATCATATTAAGGGTCATTTCTGAAACTCCCTAAACGGTTACATTAAACCCCTTATCACACATTTATTTCTATTAAATCATATTGAAGGACCATTGATATATTGGTTTTATGACATGATTCCCATATATACTTACCTATTCCTTTGTTGTTGGTACGTAAAATATTTTTATTCATAAAAATCTATTTCTCTCCTTTCATATTTCTGTTCACCCTTTTTGTGCTCTGGACAAGGGCTAAGTCAGGATCAATCTCTCCGAATTGTGCGTGACGATGGAATACCGGTAGAGCGGGAGTTATACCACTAGGAGAATTCGGAATAAGTCTGCACATAGAACCGAATCAACTCTTAGGACAGTGCTACATGCGTGACTTTTTCGGAGGTCAGTAACTTTTAATTTTTGTTTATTTTGTCTGCAGATTATTAAAGAAGGTAAAAGTAAATATTTCTAACAAGTCTTCCGCTCGCCGAGGCTACCGGATGCCTGGCCGAGCGTCTTCCGTTATTCGAAGTCCCAAACCTACCGCCTGACTCGTGGTCGTGGCCATTGTGACCATCGTGTGTATGCCAACTGGTAACCCAATGTTGTTGAGGCGCGTCTTGCCGAGCTCTCGGCTACGCCTTGCTCAATGAGCTAGTGCTCCTACTGTTGTTGTTTCCCCAAGCAAAGAACAATCTAAGGAAGTCGATGTCATGCCTCGCTCCCGAATAATCGGGTACGGGTTGATACATGCCGGGCCTACACTATCGTTGATAGCGGTAGTGAGCCATCTAGTCATCAATAGTAAATAATAATCTCATCACAGCATCTAATCTCGGAATCTATACTAACCATCACAGCAATCCACTATACAATTATTACAAGCTTATACATAAATGTCCGGGTACAAAGCCGATAAAAGATAAATGCTACAACAACAACATATCATCAAATACACTCAATCAATCTCCTCTACATGAAATTAGATATCTCAATGTCAGGTGAGCTCCAATGCCAGCCATGACAATCTAAAGATCCATCTCACCTGTAATCAACGATCCAATCAGAAAAGGAGCAAAGCACAATGTAACTTAATAAAACTCACCACAGAGATCAATGGAACGGTACATCAAAATATAACTAAAAGACAGGAAACAAGATGAGTATAAAATATGCACTAGCTACGTGTACATGTACAATTAGACGTTTTCAATATGTGGGGACTAATATGTAATCAGGCAAATAGAATATGCTATCAGTCAATCAATAATCAGGCATATCTGACGACAATGCTATCAGTCACGCAATAATCAGGCATGTCTGACGATAATGCTATCAGTCAAGCACGAAATGGATATCAGACATACAGAGTATGCTATCAGACAATATTTGTCCAATATTAGTCAATCACATGTCTCTAGAATGTCCTCCACCCGACACAAGAAACAATACAAGCAATAAAGCAGGAACAAGTGAACAATGACACGATGACAATGTGAATGCGATGCATGCAATGATGGTAATACTGAGTACATGTGCTTGCCTCTTTTCCGGAATTTTGTCCAAGTCTTCTAAATCACCTAGAATAGAGAAATAATATTTAGAAATTTCTAAATAAATTCCTAATCGACTATAATGACTATAAACTTCTCAACTTAACTATCAACTAATAGTCCATTAACAAGGCCTTTTCTTTTAGCCATTACTATGCCAATTGGCTACCTAATTCAACATGTCATCTTATTATAACAAAAGCTAAAGGATATTAATCCCTGGTAACTCTATTGTAGGGTTTGCACTATTTTTGCTCCAGCTCAAGCCCTATTGGCCGAGCCTTAAATCCTCAATAGCAATTAACATTTGATTTCTTGGCCCAATCCCACAACTAACATAAAGTCCAAGTTACTAATGCAAAACCTAACTTATATTCTATAGTCTTTTGGTAATTCAAATTAACAAAACCTAACTCTTCCTACTGGAGACCAACGGTCAGTAACAGTGACTAATCCCAACTCAACTTCCAGACTTAACTCCATGGCCACTTCTCAAGTTGACTACTCTTCTTCTGGCCGATGATCTCCTGTACCAATAGATTAATACAACACAACTCGAAGCCAAGTGAAAATTCTCCCTTGTGTTGGCACTCGAACTCCCCAGAATGCAACAGAGCAGGATATCAATCGAAATGAGTATAGAATTATACCTGAGCGATACTTCTCCCCTATGTCAGCACTCGAACTCCCCAGAATGCTACAGAGCAGGATATCAATCGAAATGAGTATAGAATTATACCTGAGGGATACTGTCACTTTAACATCCTTACACGAATCTGATACAACTCCTTTGAGTCCAAGAGCTGATAACAAGGTCCATACGGGCATTCCATCGAGCAAAAAATGTGCACGAATTGGAAGGAACAATCATGAGTTCAATTTGAATCATTCTCGATCCAAAATATAGGGAAAGAGTCAAAACTCACCACAATAGATCACAGAGATTCAAAACCCATCAGAGAAGACAGAGATCAAAAAATCTGTTTTGACAAATACTTCAATTAAGAAGAATTCACAGAGCAACTCAAGACAGTGCACAGAAAATCAAAAAAGAATCAGTCAAGTAACTTACCAATTCCTTAGATCGATTCTATCTCGAACTCATCCGAAAGGAAGGATATTAACGTCTGCATCGATCCATAACGATCGCGATGACAAAAGATTCGAAGAACGGAGTTGATCCCTACAATAGAACCATCGTCACTGATCGATTTTAATATATGAGGAAATGGAAATTCAAAAGAACGAATAACTTACTAGGTCGATGGATCAACCCTCGTGTGATATGATCACTACTCTTATCCCCAGCAATGGAATGCTTTCGATCACTTCGGCTTTACTGTAGTAACCATCCGAGCTTTACTTCGCCATGGCTACGCTCGTCGAGCTCGAAGAAGAGTCAGAGAAGACGGATCTGGAGAAATTTTGACAGGGCTTCACCACTATTAGTGGTGATGGAGAAGAAGTAGTCTAGGGGTCTTTATATAGCCGCGGTCTACGACGTGTAGGTGGTTGTGCGGGCAGGCGGGCAGGCAGTTTGTCGGTTGCGCGGGCAAGCGTCGGTGGTCGAGACGGTTAGGCAGTTAGGAACATTTATGATTGGAGGGTCGAGGATGAGTTGGGTGGTTAGAAAGGAGCGGTCGAGATGGGAGGGAAGGATCTGGAAGCTGGCCTTCCTCCGCCGCGAACGGGGCTGTAGTTCTCGTCGTCGTTGTCGATCTCGCAGCAGAGGAGAATTGAATGAATGAATAGAAGGAAGAATTTAAAACTAACGATTGGTTTATAATCGGATGCGGTTTAATGGATAACGGGTTTGTGGGTTTGGACCTTGAGTCCGGATCCGCGCCAGAATGGATAATATTGGGCTTAGCCTAAAATACTGAGTTGTTGGGCTTAGCTGGCCCAGCAGCACAAAATAGGTAGAAATCCTTTTAAAACTAGGATAACATATTTAGTTATGGTAACTAAATAGAAAAATAATAATTTAATATTGAAAATTTAAGATACTTATATACAAGGTTCTTTTTAAAATAGCAAGAAATTACTAATTCAGATAAAAGTAAATTAGAAACATAAATTAATTTTAATAAGGATATAAAAGCAAAAAAATATTCCCAAATTTATATTTAGAAAAAGTGGAGTTACAAATCTTTCCCCCTTAAAAAATTTCGTCCTCGAAATTTTAGATGGCACAATTAGGCACGATCAAGAATAATCAAAAACAAATTGGCACGATTCAAGCGGTACAAAGTGACAATCATGAAAACATGATCAAGGATAATAGCCTCAATAGTATCCGATAATCATGCATATCTGGAGTCACTTTTCCTACAGTTCCTACCCTGCCATTATGCATCTGGCTGCAGTGAACCTTCGATTCCATGGTCCCGATAATAATATATTACCAAAATACTCTGTCAACTTTATACGATGAAAGAAAACATTATGAATTTAGGACTAAGTCTCAATAATATCCGAGAGCCCATGATTACCTGTAATCACTTTAACTTAGAGTCCTTGCCTCGCTAGTGTGCAACTGGCTGCAATGAACTTTCAGT
The DNA here is from genome assembly GCA_029216955.1 of Iris pallida. Classification (NCBI taxonomy): domain Eukaryota; kingdom Viridiplantae; phylum Streptophyta; class Magnoliopsida; order Asparagales; family Iridaceae; genus Iris; species Iris pallida. The sequence continues at coordinate 4,513,940 of JANAVB010003800.1, read as the reverse complement.
TTCTATAATCCATGTCAATGACTGCAGTGCACATCTGCCACGTCATAGTACGTCATCGAATATTTCTCAACCTTATCCAAAAATTTCTAAGGGTTTATGAAGATTCAAGATGAATTCTTTTAACAGTCAAAGTCATGATAGGAAGTGAACAAGTAGTTTTATTAGGTACTAAGGGACAACAAGGATCAAACAAGCGGCTATTACGAAAAATAGTAAGATACAGAGACTTTAGAAACAAGTTTTGAATATGAAACAACAAGGAAGTCTAGATGCTAGAAAGAATCAAAAGGAAAGTGGCGACCCGTGGTCTGCTCCAGCTATGTGAGAATGCCTCTGGTCTCTAGTCCTCGTCCGAAATCGGAATAGCCTCTGCTCCTTCCTATGTCATAAGGTAGACTCGTCCCTTTGGCTGTAGAAGTCCCAAAGATCCAACTGCTATACGAACATTGGTGCACTCTCTAGCCTGATGATCAGCTGCACCATGAATAAGGCACTGTCCAAGTCTTTTCCTACACACCAGCTAGGTATGGACCACTTTCTGACAAAATCCACAAGGTTGCTGAACTGGTCGTTGCTGCTGCTGCTGTATCCCCTGAGGAGGCTAGGATGTGAAGGTCTTTGTCTGTTGGTTATTGGGGCGTTTGGGTGGTCCCGAGTAGCTACCTCCTCCACTAATGTCACAATCTCTCTTGGGTTGAAGGCTCAAATCAATCTCTAATCTCTGAGCAACGGTGACCATCCCAGCATAAGTAGTCGCTCCGTTAACCGTGACTAAGTAACGAAGCTCATGGCTCAAACCCTGCCTGAATCTTGTGGCTCTCACAACTGGATCTCTGGCTCTACCCTCTGCAAACCGACTAAGTCGCCCGAACTCTGTCGCGTACTCATCAACCGAGCGGGTCCCCTGCTCAAGAGTCTGAAACTGGCTCTCCGAAGCCACTCTAGCTACTGTTGGGAAAAACTTATCTTTGAAGACTTCCATAAACTGCTCCCAAGTCAATCCAGGTACTGCGAACTGGGGCTCGCTCCTAAACCAGGTACGTGCCAGATCAAGCATCTGTATGCCGGTTGCCTCCATCTTAAGGTCCTCCGGAAGCCTAGATAGTCGCATCCCCCTCTCTATATCCTCTAGCCACTCATCGGCGTAGAGTATACCCTCGGTCCCAAGAAACTCTCTGGGTATCATCCTTTTAAAGTCTAGGATAGACCCCTCTCTCTGGTGGTGGGTGGAAGTAGTCTGAGTATAAGTAGGAGAAGCATGAGTATAGATGGGAGGCGGAGTGAAAGAAATAGGCTAAGGGTGAACAAAAGTGGTGGTAGTAGGCTGTACAGGAGCCTGGGTGGTGGTGGAGGTGAAACATGTGATGGATGTGGAACGTATGGCGGATATGGGATGTTTGATGGGGTCGATATGGTTGTCGGTGGAGGTGTAATATGAGATGTAGGTGGATCAGTAGTAGTAGTCTGGGGAAGTAGGGGTGGTGGTGGTAAGAGTGGGCTAACTAATCTCTCAATACCCTCCCACAATATAGTGGTCTGCTCCCTCTGAGCATCCAACAGACTCTTGGTCTGGGATCTCTGGCCTCCAATAGCCCATGGACTAGCTCATGCATATGGGTGCCCCTCATAGAACTAATAGAATATCATGAAGAAGCTCTCGTGACGGGTGGTACATGGGTACCGGAGCGCTCTGGGTCTACCATAGGTAGGACAGATGATCCTCTCTCATAACGGGCTACACTCGGAGTGCGGCCTCGCGGATGAGGTACCTTCCTTCCTTTGGCCATTTTTAGAATTATAGGAGAACCATCAGTGACTCTTTTGTGTACTGTGTGTGTTAGCAAGTTATAAGAGACAGAAAAGTAAGCAATATGATAATGGTCCTATGTTGTGATGAGTTTCCTATTCCGCAGGCTTCCAATGGCACTCTAATCCTAAGTACTATTAGATAGAGACCTGCATGGGCCACCACAAAAATATGTCACGTCCCGCTCCCGAATAATCGGCTACGGGTCGATACATGCCCGGTCTACACAGTCGTTGACAGCGGTAGTGAGCCGTCTAGTCATCAATAGTAAATAATAATCTCATCACAACATCTAATCTCGGAATTTATACTAACCATCACAGCAATCCACTATACAATTATTACAAGCTTATACATGAATGTTCGGGTACAAAGCCAGTAAAAGATAAATGCTACAACAACAACATATAATCAAATACACTCAATCAATCTCCTATACATGAAACTAGATATCTCAATGTCAAGTGAGCTCCAATGCCAGCCATGACAATCTAAAGATCCATCTCACATGTAATCAACGATCGAATCAGGAAAGGAGCAAACCACAATGTAACTCAATAAAACTCACCACAGAGATCAATGGAACGGTACATCAAAGTATAACTAAAAGACAGGAAATAAGATGAGTATAAAATATGTACTAGCTACGTGTACATGTACAACTGGACGTTATCAACATATGGGACTAATATGTAATCAGACATATAGAATATGCTATCAGCCAATCAATAATCAGGCATATCTGATGATAATGCTATCAGTCACGCAATAATTAGGCATGTCTGACGATAATGCTATCAGTCACGTACGAAATGGACATCAGGCGTACAAAGTATGCTATCATGCAATATTTGTCCAATATTAGTCAATCACATGTCTCTAGAACGTCCCCCACCCGATATGAGAAATAATACAAGCAATAAAGCAGGAACAAGTGAACAATGACACGAGGACAATGTGAGTGCGATATATGCAATGATGGTAATACTGAGTACATGTACTTGCCTCTTTTCCGAAATTTTGTCCAAGTCTTCTAGATCACCTAGAATAGAGAAATAATATTTAGAAATTTCTAAATAAATTTCTAATCTACTCTAATGACTATAAACTTCTCAACTTAACTATCAACTAATAGTCCATTAACAAGGACTTTTCTTTTAGCTATTACTATGCCAATTGGCTACCAAATTCAACATGTCATCTTATTATAGCAAAAACTAAAGTTTATTAATCCCTGGTAACTCTATTGTAGGGTTTGCACTATTTTTGCCCCAACTCAAGCCCTATTGGCCGAGCCTTAAATCCTCAATAGCAATTAACATTTGATTTCTTGGCCCAATCCTACAACTAACATAAAGTCCAAGTTACCAATGCAAAACCTAAATTATGTTTTGTAGTCTTTTGGTAATTCAAATTAACAAAACCTAACTCTCCCTACTGGAGACCAACGGTCAGTAACAGTGACTAATCCCAACTCAACTTCCAGACTTAACTCCATGGCCACTTCTCAAGTTGACTACTCTTCTTCTGGCCGATGATCTCCTATACCAATAGATTAATACAACACAACTCGAAGCCAAGTGATAATTCTCCCTTGTGTTGGCACTCAAACTCCCCAGAATGCAATAGAGCAGGATATCAATCGAAATGAGTATAGAATTATACCTGAGCGATACTGTCACTTTAACATCCTTCCACGAGTTCGATACGACTCCTTTGAGTCCTAGAGCTGATAACAAGGTCCACACGGGCATTTCATCGAGCAAAAAATGTGCACGAATTGGAAGAAACAATCATAAATTCAATTTGAATCGTTCTCGATCCAAAATTCAGGAAAACTGTCAAAACTCACAACAATAGATCACAAAGATTCAAAACCCATCAAAGAACACAAAGATCAAAAATTTTGTTTCGACAAATACTTTAATTGAGAAGAATTCACAGAGCAACTCAAGACAGTGCACAGAAAATCAACAAGGAATCAGTCAAAAAACTTACCAATTCCTTAGATCAATTTTATCTCGAACTCGTCCGAAAGGAAGTATATCAACGTCTGCATCGATCCATAACGATCGCAACGGTAAAAGATTCGATGAACGGAGTTGATCCCTACAACAGAACTATCGTCACTGATCAATTTTAACAGATGAGGAAATAGAAATTCAAAAGAGCGAATAACTTACTAGGTGGATGGATCAACCCTCATGTGATATGATCACTGCTCTCATCCCCAGCGATGGAATGCTTTCGATCACTTCGTCTTTACTGTAGTAATCGTTCGAGCTTCACTTCGCCATGCCTACGCTCGTCGAGCTCGAAGAAGAGTCGGAGAAGACAGATCTGGAGAAATTTTGACAGGGCTCCATCGCTACGAGTGGTGATGGAGAAGAAGTCTAGGGGTCTTTATATAGCCGCGGTCGACGATGGGTAGGTGGTTGTGTGGGCAGGCAGGCAGTTTGTCGGTTGTTCGGGCAGGCATCGGTGGCCGAGACGGTTAGGCGGATAGGAATGGTTATGATCAGAGGACCGAGGATGAGTTGGGTGGTCAAAAAGGAGCGGTCGAGATGGGAGGGAAGGATCTGGAAGCTGGCCTTCCTCTACCATGAGAGGGGCTGCACTTCTCGTCGTCGTCGTCGATCTCGCAGCAGAGGAGAATTGAATGAATGAATGAATAGAAGAATTTAAAACTAACGTTTGGTTTATAATCGGATGCGGGTTAATGGTTAACGGGTTTGTGGGTTTGGACCCTCAGTCCGGATCTATGCCAGAATGGATAATATTGGGTTTAGCCCAAAATACTGAGTTGTTGGGCTTAGCTGGCCCAGCAGCACAAAATAGGTAGAAGTCCTATTAAAACTAGGATACCAGATATAGTTAAGGTAACCAAATAGAAAAATAATAATTTAATATTGAAAATTTAAGATACTTATATACAAGGTTCTTTTTAAAATAGCAAGAAATCACTAAATAAGATAAAAGTAAATTAGAAACTTAAATTAATTTTAATAAGGATATAAAAGTACAAAAATATTTCCAAATTTATATTTAGAAAAAGTGGAGTTACAAATCTCTCCCCCTTGAAAAATTTTGTCCTCGAAATTTCAGATGGCACGATTAGGCACGAGTAATCAAAAACAAATTGGCACGATTCAAGCGATACAAAGTGACAGTCATGAAAACATGATCAAGGATAATAGCCTCAATAGTATCAGGTAATCATACATATCTGGAGTCACTTTTGCTACAGTTCCTATCCCGCCAGTATGTATCTGGCTGCAGAGAACCTTCGGTTCCACGGTCCCAATAATAATATATTACCAAAATACTCTGTCAACTTTATCCGATGTCAGAAAACATTATAAATTTACAACTTAGTCTCAACAATATCCGAGAGCCCATGATTACCTGTAATCACTTTAACTTAGAGTCCATGCCTCGCTAGTGTGCAACTGGCTGCAATAAACTTTCAGTTTCTATAATCCAGGTCAATGACTGCAGTGCACATCTGCCACGTCATAGTACATCATTGAATATTTCTCAACCTTATCCAAAAATTTCCAAGGGTTTATGAAGATTCAAGATGAATTCTTTTAACAGTCAAAGTCATGATAGAAAGTGAACAAGTAGTTTTATTAGGTACTAAGGGACAAAAAGGATCAAACAAGCGGCCATTACGAAAAATAATAAAATATAGAGACTTTAGAAACAAGTTTTGGATATTAAACAACAAGGAATTCTAGATGCTAGAAAGAATCAAAAGGGAAGTGGCGACCCGCGGTCTGCTCCAGCTATATGAGAATGCCTCTGGTCTCTAGTCCTCGTCCGGAATCGGAATAGCCTCTGCTCCTTCCTTTGTCATAAGGTAGACTCGTCCCTCTGGCTGTGGAAGTCCCGAAGATCCAGCTGTTGTACGAATATTGGTGCACTCCCTAGCCTGATGATCAGCTGCACCACGAATAAGGCACTGTCCAAGTCTTTTCCTACACACTAGCTAGGTATGGCCCACTTTCTGACAAAATCTACAAGGTTGCTGAACTGGTCGTTGCTGTTGCTGCTGTATCCCCTGAGGAGGCTAGGATGTGAAGGTCTTTGTCTGTTGGTTATTAGGGCGTTTGGGTGGTCCCGAGTAGCTACCTCCTCCACTAATGTCATAATCTCTCTTGGGTCGAAGGCTCAAATCAATTTCTAATCTCTGAGCAACGATGACCATCCCAGCATAAGTAGTCGCTCCGTTAGCCGTGACTAAGTAACGAAGCTCATGGCTCAAGCCCTGCCTGAATCTCGTGTCTCTCACAACTGGATCTCTGGCTCTACCCTATGCAAACCGACTAAGTCGCCCGAACTCTGCCGCGTACTCATCAACCGAGCGGGTCCCCTGCTCAAGAGTCTGAAACTGGCGCTCCAAAGCCTCTCTAGCTACTGCTGGGAAAAAACATATATTTGAAGACTTCCATAAACTGCACCCAAGTCAATCCAGGTACTGCGAGCTGGGGCTCGCTCCTAAACCAGGTACGTGACAGATCTAGCATATGCACGCCGACTGCCTCTACCTTAAGGTTCTCCGGAAGCCTAGATAGTTGCATCACCCTCTCTATATCCTCTAGCCACTCATCGGCGTAGAGTATACCCTCGATCCCAAGGAACTCTCTGGGTACCATCCTTTTAAAGTCTACGATAGAACCCTCTCTCTGGGGGTGGATGGAAGTATTCTGAGTATAAGTAGAAGAAGCATGAGTATGGATGGGAGGCATAATGAAAGAAATAGGCTCAAGCTGAACAAAAGTGGTGGTAGTAGGCTGTACAGGAGCCTGGATGGGTGGTGCAGGTGGAACATGCATTGGATGTGGAACGTATAGAGGATGTGGGATGTATGATAGGGTCGGTATGGTAGTCGGTAGAGGTGGAATATGAGATGTAGGTGGAGCAGTAGTAGTAGTCTGGAGAAGTGGGGGTGGTAGTGGAATGAGTGGGCTAACTAATCTCTCAATACCCTCCTGCAATATAGTGGTCTGCTCCCTCTAAGCATCCAACAGACTCTGGATCTGGGCTCTTTGGGCCTCCAATAGCCCATGGACTAGCTCATGCATCTTGGTGCCACTCATAGAACTAATAGAATGTTGTAAAGAAGCTCTCGTGACGGGTGGTACGTTGGTACCAGAGCGCTCTGGGTCTCCCATAGGTAGGGCAGATGATCCACTCTCATAATGGGTATACTCGGAGTGCGGCCTCACGGATGAGGTTCCTTCCTTCCTTTGGCCATCTCTGGAATTGTAGAAGTACCATCAGTGACTCGTTTGTGTACTGTGTGTGTTAGCAAGATATAAGAGACAGAAAAGCAAGCAATATGATAATGGTCCTATGCTGTGATTAGTTTCCTATGCCACAGGCTTCCAATGGCACTCTAATCCTAAGTACCATTAGATAGAGACCTGCATGGGCCACCACAAAAACATGTCACGCCCCGCTCCCGAATAATCGGGTATGGGTCGATACATGCCCGGCCTATACTGTCATTGACAGCGGTAGTGAGCCGCCTAGTCATCAATAATAAATAATAATCTCATCACAGCATCTAATCTCGAAATCTATACTAACCATCACAGCAATCCACTATACAATTATTACAAACTTATACATGAATGTTCGGGTACAAAGCCGGTAAAAGATAAATGCTACAACAACAACATATAATCAAATACACTCAATCAATCGCCTATACATGAAACTAGATATCTCAATGTCAAGTGAGCTCCAATGCCAGCCATGACAATTTAAAGATCCATCTCACCTGTAATCAACGATCCAATCAGGAAAGGAGCAAAGCACAATATAACTCAATAAAACTCACCACAGAGATCAATGGAATGGTACATCAAAATATAACTAAAAGACAAGAAATAAGATGAGTATAAAATATGCACTAGCTACGTGTACATGTGCAATTGGACGTTATCAACATATGTGAACTAATATGTAATCAGACATATAGAATATGCTATCAGTCAATCAAAAATTAGGCATATCTGATAACAATGCTATCAGTCACGCAATAATCAGACATGTCTGACGACAATGCTATCAGTCACGCATGAAATGGACATCAGGCATACAAAGTATGCTATCAGGCAATATTTATCCAATATTAGTCAATCACATGTCTCTAGAACGTCCCCCACCCGACATGAGAAATAATACAAGCAATAAAGCAGGAACAAGTAAACAACGACACGAGGACAATGTAAGTGCGATGCATGCAATGATGATAATACTGAGTACATGTACTTGCCTCTTTTCCAAAATTTTGCCCAAGTCTTCTAGATCACCTAGAATAGAGAAATAATATTTAGAAATTTCTAAATAAATTCCTAATCTACTCTAATGACTATAAACTTCTCAACTAATAGTCCATTAACAAGGCCTTTTCTTTTAGCCATTACTATGCCAATTGGCTACCTAATTCAACGTGTCATCTTATTATAACAAAAGATAAATGATATTAATCCCTGGTAACTCTATTGTAGGGTTTGCACTATTTTTGCTCCAGCTCAAGTCCTATTGGCCGAGCCTTAATCCTCAATAGCAATTAACATTTGATTTCTTGGCCCAATCCTACAACTAACATAAAGTCCAAGTTACTAATGCAAAACCTAACTTATCTTCTATAGTCTTTTGGTAATTCAAATTAACAAAACCTAACTCTCCCTACTGGAGACCAACGGTCAGTAACAGTGACTAATCCCAACTCAACTTCCAGACTTAACTCCATGGCCACTTCTCAAGTTGACTACTCTTCTTCTGGCCGATGATCTCTTGTACCAATAGATTAATACAACACAACTCAAAGCCAAGTGATACTTCTCCCGTGTGTTGGCACTCGAACTCCCCCAGAATGCAACAGAGCAGGATATCAATCGAAATGAGTATAGAATTATACCTGAGCGATGTCACTTTAACATCCTTCCACGAGTCCGATATGACTCCTTTGAGTCACAGAGCTGATAACAAGGTCCACATGGGCATTTCATCGAGCAAAAAATGTGCACGAATTGGAAGGAACAATCATGAGTTCAATTTGAATCGTTCTCGATCCAAAATTCAGGAAAACTGTCAAAACTCATCACAACAGATCATAGAGATTCAAAACCCATCAAAGAACACAGAGATCGAAAAAGTTGTTTCGACAAATACTTTAATTGAGAAGAATTCATAGAGCAACTCAAAACAGTGCTCAGAAAATCAACAAGGAATCAGTCAAGAAACTTACCAATTCCTTAGATCGATTCTATCTCGAACTCGTCCGAAAGGAAGGATATCAACATCTGCATCGATCCATAACGATCGCGACGGCAAAAGATTCGAAGAACAGAGTTGATCCCTACAACAGAACCATCGTCACTGATCGATTTTAACAGATGAGGAAATAAAAATTCAAAAGAACGAATAACTTATTGTTTGCCATTGATTATAAAAGAACAGAACAGTTTTATAGGAGGACTGGACTTTTACTTCATAACACGAACTCGCTCGTACAAAGAAAGCCTTGGGATGAAAACCTAGGTACAGCAATCTAAGTACGATTGTTTATTTTTGATTCTGGGGGTGACGGTAGAGGCTAAGGAAAGCGACGGCAGCTCTGCCTTACTCCTTGGACGATCGAACGCAGCTTCGGCTCCGGGGAAGAAATGCTCTTGCTCGAATGTGGATCGCTCTATGTCTGGCTCTGTGCGTATATCTCCATACTCTCTTTTTACAAGGGAATGGCACCTTGCTATTTATAGGCATCATGGGTGGAGGTGTATATCCACGTGGCAGATTCTGAGCCCCGGACCATTATGTTGATTGCCATAAATTTAGTTTATTACGATTGTAATATATCTGGGTAATTATGTTGATCGTCATAAATCTGGATTGTAATGATTGCATTAAATCTGGATGATTATGATGATAGCAATAAATCTGGCTTGTTTGGGATTTGACCAAATCTGGACAGTTATATTGCTTGCAGCAAATCTGAGTTATTGAGATTTGATCGACTCCTGCCACGTTTCCTTCATTGACTGTAATAAATATAAATTATTGGAATTGGATCAGCTTTCGCCACGTGTCCCTCATTGACTGTAATAAATATAAATTATTGAGATTCGATCAGCTCCCGCAACGTGTCCCAACTGCTGCGAGCCGCATGGAGGACTGTCATAGTTGGGCCGCATGAGTGTGGCCTCGTGTCAGAATCGCATAAGGGTGGCCTTATCTAAACCGTATGGAAATTCTTTAGTCTGAGCCGCATGAGGGTGGCCCCATCTGAACCGTATGGAAATCCTTTAGTCTGAGCCGCATGAGGGTGGCCCCATGATCCGAGCCGCATAGGAGTAGCAGCCGCATGGGGGTGGCCCCATGATCCGAGCCGCATAGGAGTAGCAGCCGTATGGAGGTGGCCCCATGATCCGAGCCGTATAGGAGTAGCAGTCGCATGGGGGTGGCGGCCTGTAACACCCAGTTTTCTGAAATTGGGGTATTTTTGAAAATTTATTATTTTTATTATTTATTAATGGTATTTTAGTCATGATATGATCTTTGGTGAATTTTAGTTAATTAAAACCATTTTCTAAGTCATGACTTATGACTTTGTGACTTTACTGTTGGCCCAATGATTACATTGTGTTTTTGAATATGGCTAATCAGTTAAGTTTAACATAATGATGTCACTAATATTCATATACTCACTATCATGTTGCTACTTAAACTTAGCATTGTCCTAATTGTCCTATATTATACTGCTATGCTTGTATCGTACTGCAACATATTTTGTTGGCCTAACATGCTATCATGTTGTTACTTAAACTTAGCAATGTCCTAATTGTCCTATATTGTATTGCTATGCTTGTATCGTACTGCAACATATTTTGCTGGCCTAACATGTATTTGTAGACATGCAGTAAGCATGATCTAACATGATTAAACAGGACATAGGCAATGAAGAATTAATGATGGAGCGAAGACGGCGTCATACAAAAAGATTTCTCCGAACCGCCTAGCGACCTATCCGGGGCCTCGTATCGGGGGTTCCGCTGCCCGGTCAGCGGACAGGGGTCGAGGGGGCAGCGCCCCCCGTCGGGGGTTCGGGGGCGAAGCCCCCGAAAGGTATTCAGATTTCCAGATCTGTTTATCTTCGGACGACTGTTGTCAAAGAAAAAGACGTCTTCAGTTCTGCTCAGATATCAGAAGAAAGGCGTCATCAGAGGGCTCTTGGTTTTCCTACTTGTTCTAAGTCTGTAATCTTCAATTTATTGAGTCTAGGAGAATGTGTACGTTGAGTCGCACTGAGTCATCTCAACCCCTAGCATATCTCTCCAAAGCTCTACCATACATCAGACCAATTCCTGAACCAAGCCCATGCTCCACAAAGCCCAAAAGCCAATGGACCAATTCTGTCTTCTGGAGACAGAGTTCGGGCCGAACTCTGCCTCCATACAGAGTTCGGGCCGAACTCTGTCCCCTGATTTTCAGGAACTGATTTTTAGGGCCTGCTTGCTGCTAGCTGTCCAACGGCCATATTTTTGAATCTTGAGGACAGAATTCTGGCCGAATTCTGCCTGTCCCGAACCCTATAAATAGGCCTTGGTTTCTCTCATTTGAAACCATCCACTCTTCTATTCTTCTTCTCTTACATAGCCTATATAGTCAAGAGCCTTACTCTTCAAATCTACTAGCCACAAAACTTCCTAAGCCCCAAGGTGCTCAAGTGCGATTCAGCTAGAAGTTTTTGTGCAAGAGTTGAAAAGAAAAGTCACTTGGACAATTCCAAGTCGCTTGGACAATTCCAAGCAAATCGCCACTGCGATCCTCTGTAAGAAGTTGACGTGCTCTTCTGAAGAAAAGGCACGGGTTGTAAACTACTATTTCACAAATAGTGGATTGAATCCTGAGCTAGAGTTCTCAGGCCTGGACTAGTCCTCCACGAGAGAAACCAGGTTAAAACTGCTGTGTTTGCGTATGCTCTTCTGATCTTTATTTTCTTCCGCATTTATTTCTGATTTATTTACTATCTTGATAGTTGTTTTTGTGGAGGTGATATAGAGTTAATTTTTATTTGGTGATTATTGACACAAACTCTATTCACCCCCCTCTAGAGTTGCCTACACCTGTGTTTTCATTTACTAGTATAACCCTAGTGTAAACCCTAGAGATTTCATAACCTAGAGACTAACCATGATCATGTGAGCCTAGCCATAGGTTTAGAACATCAAATTAGGGCTTTTTAGCCTAAAGGATATTTTGGTAATTTTCTAGGATTTATTTGGAATTATTTGGTTTTATGTGTTTTTATTATTATTTAATTATTGATTAGTGTCATGTTAGCTCCTAACCTAGTTTAGCACTAATCTAGAGATTAGCCACTAACCTAGGAGACTAATGTTAGATGTTAGCTTATGTTAGAAATATCTAGTTTGATAAATATCTAGATATTTACTTTTTAGATATTTTAGAACCTAAATATCTAACCCCTTAGTCAAAGACTTAGGGGCTAAGTTTGCAAGGTGGTAGGACACCCTCCCCTACCCCCATGGCAGCCAAACACTACCCCCCCTTCCTATATAACCCCATCACACTCATTCATGATCAATTTACATGAATTTAAATCCTACAAAATTCCCTTTCCTTCACACCACCTTAACTTGATCATTTTTGATCCAAATCACCTCTAGTTTCTTGCATTGGACTCCCCTATACTAGAGGATACTAGTAAGGGCCTGCTATCAAGGATTTATGAGCTTTGGGCATCACCAAGTTGAAGGACACACACCCCCTCTTTATAGATTTTTCCTTGGAATTGCACAAATAGGCAAATGCCCTCAAACCTAGTTAATATTCTGATTTTTCTTCATAAATGCATGCATCTAGGTACCATGGAACTGTAGGCTAAGTTTGGTGAGATTTAGGGTTGGTTTGGTGTCCGTATCGGACACGTATCTGTGTTCTAATTGCAGTGTTTGGTGAAATGCCACTTGAATAAAAGTTGTTATTTTTCAAAACAAAATATAGTTTTGTGTAGCCCTAGACATGTAGGACACAACCCTAGTTGACTGAGCACACTTCGAGTCGTGTCCGTGTCCAAAATAGGACACGAACACACTGTTAACACCCCACTGAACACACTATAAAACGATACTGTTTGACACTTCATGTCGTGTCCACACGTGTCGTGGACACGATACAGGAACTTGGACACATCCCCAGACACCCTGTCACGCCCAGAACCAGAATACTGGAGAGCGGGGGCAGACATAGCCAGCTACGTATATTGAAATGGATTCCATCTCGCTATACGGTCACGGCTGTCTAGATACATGAAGGTTTATCTACAAGCCAACAGTCTCTTAAGGTCATGAACAAGCCTAGTGTCTCAATCACAAGCAAGTAAGTAAAAGGTTACAAGAAGTATGATCATTAAATATACAATAGTAAGGCGTCCCAAACCTTACATATTCAGCTGATCATGAAGCTAGTCGTTACAAAATGTTAGGACTAGCAAGAGTTTAGTCATACATGATCAACCCTAGGATCTGTCAATCATGTTACAGCCCGTAGGCAGACAGTAAGTAAAGTACAATCGAGCTAAACAGGTGCTCGTCGGCTAAACGCCTCAAAAGATTATTTTTTACAATAAAGTGGGAGATCAAAAATAAACCCACTCGTTGCCAGGGTTCCGTCTAGTGGCCACCATCTGGCTGGAAGGTCGGTAGATCCTCTGGAGCTGCTCCGAAATCTGGCCACACAAAACCGGCTGGGTCAGACCCCATAAAGAGCAAGTACCACAAAGGAGGCTTCACTTAGGAACTAAAACCAGCAATCAGCACAAGATATAAATAAAAGTAAGAACTGGAAATAAAAAAAATACATCAGGATGATATACGACGAGATAACCATGGAACTATTCAGATAACCAGGTTACAACCCGTAAACCAAACAAGGACTGGGGTGGTAACCATTCATCTGAACAGAACTTGGAATTCTCACCATTTATCGGTAAAATAAATACAAGCATTCTGGTCATGTAGTAATCTGGAACAGGATCAGGACAAGACTAGACTGGTTAGACTCCATCCAATCATTTCACGGCCAAGCAAGAACTACGGCTTGATACTTTAACTAACTAGGGTTGTCACAAGCCTAATTACTAACAAGATGCAGTGAGAATCTTCCACAGCCACAAGCCCTGTAGTCCATCCAGGTTACCCGGGTTAAAAGATTAGGGTTGAATTCAGGTGGGTACATCGCCCAGGAAACACATGTACCCTTAGGTAGCTTGAAGGGTGCAACACATGACAGTGTGCTGGAAATGTGCCCTACTCGACGGCAGGCTACAGATCCCAAGGCGTGCCCAGGTAACGGGATTGCCTGTAGCTGGAAGATCTCCTTATGACTAGTCTATTAATCTAGTTATTAGCCTTAGTCCATTTCAATGGGTACTCCTGACCGTGGTACTCAGGAGTCCCCTCTAGAGATGATGCAAGACAGGACTGGATTATTTGTACAAGCACAATCGCCCACGGTGTCCAAGATTAATTATACAGGTCATGTCATGTCAGGTAGCCGTCGCAACAGCTGTTCAAGATAATCATGCCAGGTTTTTATGTCAAGTGTACTGGTCAAGAGTGCGCCACGACGGGCCACTATCAGGTCATGTCATGTTTTACTTGTCAGGAGTGCACCACTACGGGTCACTGTCATGCCAGGCTCAATTATCATATCCAAACATATCAGGTAAATTCGTGATTATCAAGTTCATGACAAAAGGCGTAAGGATATAAAATGGACGTAAAATATCTAATAAAATATCAATATGCAGGGCTATAAAAGAGTCATACGGCTAAGACACATGCAGCCAGGATGGATCTCATGCGGCTGGGAAGGGAACAGCCCATACGGCTGGATGGTATCAGGCGCATGCGGCTGATAAGGGAAAAGCCCATACGACTAAGAAGGAGTTCAGGTCCATGCGGCTGGGAAGTGGAGTATCATGCGGCTGGGTATAGAAGGAGGCACATGCGGCTTATAGAAGCCCCATGCGGCTGGGTCAACATGGCTGCTTATGCGACAAGGAGTGAAGGGTACATATGCGGCTGGGATTAATCAGGGTCATGCGGCCCGGATTAAGAAGTCCATGCGGCTGGGTCTGGGGGTTCTCATGCGGCTCAATTATCAGGGCCTATGCGGTCCGCAAGTGCTAGAGTTCATGCGGCTCAAGGAGATGGACAAATATGCGGCCGATGGAGAATGAGCCCATGCGGCTCAGGAAGTGAGATCCAGCCTATGCGGCTGAGAGTCTCATGCGGCCGAATCACTTGCCGCATGAATTGTCATGCGGTCAAGTCAAGTCTAAGAACAGTTCATCTTCTCCAAATTTCTGAGAGGAAGAACACCATGAGAGCCAAGTTCTCAAGCTCCACAACTCCATCATCCGGAGCCCAAATCCGAACTTCCATAGGTCAAAATGGGGTAGAACGAAATTCTCTACAACATGGAACCATCAAAACATAGAAATAACAAGATTAAATAGATCAAAACCCAAGAAATTCAAAAATAAAATAAACTTAGATCTACAAGAATCTAGCCATGGAAATGAGAAATGCCAAGTATTAAAGTGCTTTAGAATGTAGTAAGGAAGAGAATGAAGTAATAAAATTGGAGTTCCTCCATGAAGCAAGTTGCATTTGCCTAGACCTCTCTCTTCTCTCTCTGGTAGGTAAGGAAGTAAATGAGAAAGAAGAAGATGATAAATAAAGAGAGAGAATGAAGAGGGCTAATAAATACCAAGGTGGTGGTAGGTAGGGGGTTTACATTGGTTCATATTGAACCAAAAAAAACTGAGCCAAGCCGAACCAAGCCAAGAAATAACCAAGCCAAGATGCAAGCTAAACAAGGAATCATGCAATACAGAATAAAATACGTACACGTATTCCAGAAATCCGTAATACGAACCACAGGCATTACACACCCCACCTATCCTAGGACACGACCACGACACCATAGGTTGCACACACATGGCCCTAGACTGGCCGACACGCGCGTACGAGACTGTGAAGCCTTTTCTGCTACTCAATACCTAATGCGGACACTGTAGGACACGTGGACACGGGAAAATTGACACAGAGGAGGGGGCAACCTCTGTCATGCCCCCCTCGAGTTTGAGACACTCTCGTGTCCTATCGAGGACACGAGGACATGTGCACTGGTCACTCACTGACACTGTAAACACGAACTCGAGGCTCTGATACGCCTCTCTTACTCGGACACGACACGACCCCGACTCGATTCAGGGTGTTGGACACTTAGAGTAACCCTAGGTGAATCTACCCACGTGATTACGAGACTTCTAGACCCTTGTGTCATGTCCACGAGACACATGAACTCGTGCACGACGCGGTGACTGAACTGTTTACCCGATTTGGTATTTTAATACCTGGACACGCCGTGTCGTGTCATGGTGTACTCCCATGGACACACACGACACGTATACATGTGGGGGCTCGATTACCAACCTTTATATTTCGGTGTTAGTGAGGTTTTGTGTGTCGAAATTGGTTTTCCCCCTTTACCTACACTGTTCAGTAATGAACAGTGTTCTGTTCTTCCCAATTTTAAAAACCCAATTTCGAATTAATTTTTATGTATATATATGTATATTTATGTGTATATATATTGTATATACATGTATATATGTATGTGAGTGTGTAGGTAGGATTTTAGGGTAAATGCATAGGTATACATGTGTATATATATATATATATGTATATATGTAGGTGTGTGTGTGTATCTGTGTGGTGTGTGTGTGGTGTTTCTGTATTCCAGAAATCTGGAACCATGCCCCCTCCTGTGTCCAGTTCCCCTCACTCCCTCTCACTCTATTACACTCTCTCTTTCACTCTCTCCCTTTCACTCTCTTTTTCCCTCTCCCTATGTATATTATATATAGGTTATGTATATAGTTATTGGTATATATAGATAGGCTATATGTATAGTTAGGCTATATATATATATTTAGTCTATATATTGATAATATATATAGATATGTTAAGTTGCATGAATATATATGTATCATATATAGTTGGGTATATATATGGTATTATATATAGATGTATATGCCAGTGCCCTAGATATGTTAGCCTATGGCCTATGGCTAGTAAGTCTTGATTTGACCAATAAGCCTAGTAGACCAAGGTTGACTTGAGTGTTTGACCATATGTTGACCATTGGTCAAGATTAACCTAATTACCTTGTTGATTAGTCTATGATTGACCAAAACCCTAGTTAGACTAAGGCTTGACCCTATATGGACCCAAGTAACTAGAGTTGACTAGTTTGACCATATTAACTAGTATTTAACTACTAGACCAAGGTTGACCAAAATGTTGACCATAGTTGACCAAAGTCAACTATAGGTCAGACCTTGACCTAATTAACATAGAAAGGACTTAGAAAGACTTAATGACTAAGGTTTGACTAAACCCTAGATTATTAACTAATTGGTTAGGTTTGACCTATATATGAGTGCCCTAAGTATATAAGTATTTGTGTGACTTGGGTTATATGAATAGTTACCTGTCAATTAAGATTTGTATGGGGTTAAGTGAGACACTTAGAGTTGAGTCATGACTTGAGATGGAATATGGGATTAGCTTGAATGTAGGATTAAGGTTGGTATTATATATATATGTATTTATATGTGGTATACTTGTATAGGTATTGGTTATACCTTAACCTTGTGGTGTAGTACCTTAGATAGTCTAGATTGACCTAGCTTGACCATATTGACTAGTATTTGACTAGTCTGGCCATTGATTGACTAAACCCTAGATAACTTGGCTAGTTTGACTAGAATATTAACCAAGAGTTGACTTTTGACCAGATTGACCTAGAATCATGTAGTATGCATTGTATACTTTATTTTTACCATTGTGGATACATTGTGACTTGTATTGCTCTGATTAGGAGCCATACATCTCTCCTCAGGCAGTATATCCTCTTCAGACATTCAGTTATCAGGCGAGTACATTCTCTGATCGATTTATACTTGCCAGGATTTATATTCTTGCTCTAGATTACTTTACTTGATGCTGACACGATTGTTATCACGGATTGGTACTATATGAATCTTTTTATGAGATGTTATCCCCCTCGGGAGCATCAGATACTTTTGTCACGTGTGTTTCACTTACATCATGTATCTCATGCTTCTATTTTCATATATCTTCATGTATCAGCTAGTGACTCATGTACTCTCATGATCACCGAGCCTTCATGAATCTTCATGAATAACTCACGTATCACCCAATTATGGGCTTATCACGAATCTTAACATAACCTGAACGGATCCTTGTGTATTGATTGGAGAAACGGGGGAGTAGAAGTGGACATGTGAATAATTCCAAAGTA
Source organism: Iris pallida (assembly GCA_029216955.1). Taxonomy (NCBI): domain Eukaryota; kingdom Viridiplantae; phylum Streptophyta; class Magnoliopsida; order Asparagales; family Iridaceae; genus Iris; species Iris pallida. Next base: position 4,495,696 of record JANAVB010003800.1, on the reverse strand, counting down.
GTATAATCATATGCAAACTCTGTAGTATAATCATGTATAAATTCTAGCCATTCACATGCCTATCTTGTGCTCTACATCACTAGCCACTTACAGTTCTCTATATACAGTAGATATTTCCTTTACAGCTATCTCTTTTGCTACATGTATCTTTCTTCAGCAGTTCCTATATTTTACTCTATTGCATGCTTTATATTTCCTATCATACTATGCACTGCGTGAGATGTATTGTGCTCGTTCCTGTCCTGACTGGACCTGTTGAAAATATTACAGAGGATGAGGATGAGGCCCTGGTGTCTACCTATTATGGAGCAGGACTAGATGATACTTATGTTGTGGACCCTCAGCAGGATCCACCTGCAGCTGAGGATGTTGCCCCAGTAGTCTAGGCTAGCTTAGCTAGACAGTCTTTTCTGTATTATCTTTTTGTTTCACGTCTGAGTTGTATTTTGAGATGTTGAGATATATAGACTCTTAGACTTATTGTATTATGAGTTGACATTCTGATGTTATGTTATCCTAGACACTTAGACTTATTTCATCTATTCTACTGTCTCTTTGAGTTACCATCTGTCTATCTATCTATCTTTCATTCTTTTACCTAGATGTGATTGAGATTGTATTCTGTTATGTCACCTCCATTCGGAGAGTATAAACTGTACAGGTACTTTTATATTGTTAGATGATTGACCTAGGACAGCGTTCTACCGCCGACACTGTGGCGTAGGCTGGACGTACCCACTTCTCGTGCCCCTATACAGGGTGCAGGTCGTGACACATTTTTAGTGGTGGCCCATGCAGGTCGAGTTTATGTAGTGATATTCGAACTAGAGTATCACTACAGCCTGCGATAGGATTTGAGGAATAGGCTTAGTGAGAGAGGTTACTCAATCATTGTTAGGATATCTTGAGAGTTTCATGGGATGACCCTTGAGAATCTCATTTGAAATTACGATTTAAACTCCTTTTCCCTTGATTGAATTTGATTTTGGAGGATTCACTGTAGAACTTTGAATCCTGGTGTTAGTTGATGATTTTGAAATTTTTGTAGTTGTTGATTTTAATTTCTTTGTGTTAGATTAATATATTTTATTTTAAGGTACTCAATCACATTTATGAGAAAAATCTCATCTGTTTCTTGCCATCTAATTCTCTTGCTAATTGCTTTCCCTTGAAATGAACTGTCCCCTCTATTTTCTGCATCTTGCTTAAACTCTTTCTACCAAACTATGTGGCTGTATCCCAAACCTGACTTACTCGACATTTCCTCAAATTAAGACTTTATTGAGACCTTCTAACCTTTGACCTTTGGTTGATCGAGCCTTAACTATATTCATCTAGTAGCCTATCTATCCTTAGGACTGTATTCCTAAATTATTTTTCTGGATTCCTAATTAATTTTATTCCATGGGTTAATTTGATCTTTTTTCATTTTTGCATCAATTATCACGTCTTGAACTTCCACTTTCTATTCTAGATCATTGGACGTCCTTTACCGTGACTTAGATATTCAGAGTATAATACTAGCTGTTACCTCCCAACAAATTTCACATGTAAGACCAAGACTAGCCTACCTTCATCTAGGTATTCCATGTCCCACTAAAACCTGTCTCCTTGTACTCTATTTTCTTGATATGATTTTCTGGTCAAATGGCTAAACTATAACCTCTACCATGATACTAAATTAATTCTTATTTCAATTAGAGACCTGTGCTTTGACCCTAAGGTGTAATGATGTTAATCCATCTTGATCACCAAAGGATAGTTGTTGCCTATGTGCATGTATGCTGAGGAATTTAATGGGATTAGAAAAGTAACAAGTAGCTACTTTGACTATTATGTTGCCTAGAGGATGGTTAAGTGATACATAAATTGCCGGATTGAAAGGAATAAACTACTCGACCCTTGCTGCATAAGAATTAAGAATGCCCATAAGATAGTTTGATGATTGAAAAACAAATGGGAACGAGAAATTGCAAACGTGTTGGATAATGTCGGTATAGGTGATTGTTGGTTGGGATATAGATTGTTGGCTTATTACTTAGTGGTGTGACTCTGTCATACGTACTGAATAGTATGATTTCATAGTTATGTTAAGACTATCGGAACCGATGACTCTTGAATAGTTAGCCTTGGCTTATGGGTTCGTGTGAGTACAAAGGAATTTGGAATAGAAATTGAATCATTGGGAATTTACTTGATGGATTATTAGAACGATGAGAATCGTATGTCGGGTTGGAATTTGACCGTAGTGTTGATAGATCGATCTTAGTCGATCGTTGGGTAAGTCTAGAGTGAGCCTCTGTGGGAATTATTTCCTTGAGGAAGACACTAGATAGATAGACTGGACCCTAGAAACCGTGGGCTGCATGACCAATTGTTGGCATAGCCAATAATGGCGATTAGTCATTCAAACTGAGTTAAAACCCATAGGTTTGGGTAGAGTTCCTTAGAACTGTTGGTTGCTTGTTGGCCTTAAGAATAAGAAACTAGTATAACCCTAGTAGCCGTCCACTCTAGGGAAGTCACCTGAACGATTAAGTTTAGCTGTCAGTGTAGCTAACCTTAGAGACTGACTGAATAATAGGTGACCATTGGAGACCCATAGGATGACCTTGTGGCATTGAATGAGAGACAGTGATAATAAGTATTGACCTAAGGGAATGCATGCTTCAACTTGTGCCTTAAGAGATGTTTGACCCTTGAGGATTATATGTCGACCATAAGTGGGAATTGCAATCGTAAGGTAAGACTTGAGTGTACCTATAGTCGAGTAGCTAAGTTAACCTTGACTGTTGCATAGAACTATACCCTGACTCGGGTAATCGATAGTGGGTGACGTCGGATTGTATCTTTTAGAAAAGATGAATTGTCTCGGTAAGAAATATTGTTGGATTCAGAAAGGAATGTGATTGCATGTTGTGAACTCTTGATATGATTGGCTCTAAGTTAGACCCTTGACCTAATGTTAGAAATGTTATGCTTGGGTATAGAGCTTAACCAAGTTGTCCCTGATATTAAATATTGTGGCCGGAAAGATACTGATTGTGGCAAAGTGAATAAAGTGATAAGTCAATTGAAAGGATGCTAAGTCGGATTTAGAAAAGAGAGTTATATCATGGCTGATCGAATCGCACTAACATGGAAGTTGGTTGAAGTACATATGTTTTGGGGACGCCTAAAATATGTGTATGGATCCAGCCGAAGTGATTGGTCGCGACTGAGATAACATTATAGGAAGAATTTATTGCACTAACACGGACATTGGCTAAAATACATATGTTTGGGGACGCCTAAAATATGTGTATGGATCCAAACGAAGTGATGTGTTGCGATAAAGATAGAATACAAGGAAAATGTTAGTAAATCAATGGGAAGTTACAAGTAATTGAAAAAGAGATAGACAGATCGAATTGTTGATGGATTTAAATGGTACAGTTGGAATGCTATTTTGAGATGACCGAGTGGGCTGAAATGAATATTGAATTGAAGCTGAATGAATAACTCGTTGTGACTAAGTGAATCTAGTAGAAGAGTTGTTTCTTTAAGTTTCGAGGACGAAACTTTTTCTGAGTGGTATATTATGTAATTCCCTGCTCCGCACGTGGCATTTGGTTGGCTTGTTGGATGCTATCAAGATGTTGGACCGTGACTTAAGTTGGAAATCAGGAGAATTGAGACTGATGTAGTCTCTCTTAGCTGGCTAGACGGAATGGGTATTGGAACGTGGCTTACTGGTGGAGCTACGCTTAGTGGAATTTTGGGTCAGTGGAACTGTCCTTCCTCCTCCTTACTCCTTCATGCTTAATAAATAAAGTATTGAAATGCTATGAATTGTCCCTAAATGTCCCATGTTATAGTTGCTGAATAATAGAGATGCCTATATTGAGAATCATTGAAATATACAACACATTGAACTGCTAATGTGACTTGAGGCCTGAGAATGAATTGATAACATTGCCCCTTATGCTTAATGCTGCTGAAACGATAAAACACTTGATTCATGAGATGCTTTATGAATGATAGAATAAGAATGAACTGGCTGTGCTATAGATCCAATGAACTGAATGAAACACTAGAATCATGTACTCTTTCTATAACTGTTGCAAGAATATGAAATGCTGCCTGTCCCTTATAAGAAATGAATGAATGTTAAGTTCCTCTTAAGAAAGGAATGATATGAGATACGTTGCAATGAAGCAATGAATGAGAAATGATAAAGCTGGGATCGTTGAGATCACCAAATGAAATGATGGTAATGATGAATGAATAAGTCATTAAATATGACTAATGATGCACTGTTGCCTTTACTTTCCTTAATATGTTTTACCATACGATTTTGTTCACAATCGAGTCGGACACGCATTCGTATGGTCATGGACAACTTGTATACAAGGTTTGAGTAATAATTTCCTCGAACGGTTCCTAGGGCCCTGGGGACCGATTCGGCCTATAAGGAAAAAATGATGAGTGCTATGGGAGCACGGATAAGGCGGGATGGCATAGAGGCTCGCCACCTACTATGCTGACCGCATTATCTTCAAATGAAATGAAATGAAGAGAGTCCATATGGTTTAACAACACCAATGACCATGTAGTCAGGATGCATGCTAATGAATGTTTTGTGCAGGCAGAGTAAGTATATCGGATAACCTGTATTTGATGCAGGTACGAGAAGTCGACTATCGGTAAGCAATCACATAATTGTGATATTGTATAAGTTGGTATAACTTGCCTGCTTAACATGTTCAATTCAGTATGCTAGAAAGATGCCTTGCTATAAATGGTGCTCAAACATAACATCTATGCTAAGTGATGCTTAAAGTGAGAATTGTCATAACATGTTTTAGATGTTAATGTTACCGATGCCTCAATGACGCCTTTGCATGATAACACCAAGAATGCTAAAATGATATGTCCACATGAATGCTACTAAGAATATGTTTACATGCTTCACTCTGATTATTGCCCATGAACTGTAAACTGATGTTAGGCTCCAAGTAGAAAGATCACTCTAATAAATGCTTGCTTAAATGATCACTTTAATGTTGGTTTTTGTGAGTGGATTGGATTCTGCTTGCCAGTACATAGATGATATGCTGACCCACATTTTGTGGGCAGGTGCTCGTGCTTGGAATATTCTACACACGAAGATTAGCTGGATTGGTCCCACGGCATCAAAGATTTGTTGGGCATACAGAAGCTCTCCTTGCACAAGATGATATCTTCTATTTATAAAGGACATAATGTATGGAACATTGTAATCAGTTGTACCAGTGAGATTGTAAGCCAAGTCGATATATCGAGTTGTAATCCATTGTATCCAAATATCAAATGTAAGCTGTATAGCATTGTTCAGATGGTTTCCAATGTAAAGTGAGATGTGTTGTAAATATTGTACTTCAATACAAGTCTTGTACTCTCCTTCAATTATCAATAAAGAGGACATAGTTCTATATATCTCTGGGTGACTTCGAGTTATTCTTTTGTCTTCGCTGCCATAAAGAAGTGATGTACTTCTATTCAATAAGTAAGATTGTCCTCACTAACTTCAATTTATCTGGTTCTGTCACTGCGATGTGTTCCTATTTGAAGAATAATCGATTATGTACCATCTTTGCCTTGTACAAGTGCAATACCAGACTTGTACGGCATCACGCCCAAGCGAGGACGATCGATTCCAAGAGATAAAATATGTGAATAAATGACTCTATGAATTGGGGCGTGACAGTCATCATGAGGCAGATGGTCGGTTGTGACTTCGAAGTAGGTGATGTACCTGCTTCCAGATGTCTTTCCATCATACGGATTGATGTTGAATGGTTTATATCTTGGTGGGAAGGGCACATCTCTCCATGCAGCAGGATACGGTTGTCGCATCCTGAGGTCCTAGCAGTTTTCTCGGGCGTAGAACATGGCCCGGAGCTCCTGGACCTCTCTTCTTGTCTTCCTGGCCTCGTCTGCAGTGGTGGGGGCCGATATTTCAGAAGGATTATCACCCGGTTTTGGTGCGGCTGAGTTCGAGTCCGTATTGACCGCGGGTCCCACGTTTGTTTGGCCAAGTGTTCTTCGTTACAGAGTTGGAAGGGCCGCTTTAATCTCGTCCATGGACTTGACCAAGGTATACAGCATAGCCTCCAGAGTGTCGATGTATTGGCGATCACTGGGACTATCTTGGTTGTTGTCCGTCATGAACACCGTCCTTACATGAGGAAAGATGGAAGGAATGGTGGAGGATGCGCCTTCTGAGTCATACCCTTGTACCGAGAAGTCGTCAGAGTATGTGGAAATGTTCTCCTCTGGTTCGGACTCAAAAGGAGTGGTACTTCCAGCTTCAGAGCTTGCCTCATCTTGAGAGTTATGGACATCCTCGGGGACGTCGGAACCTGCTGCATCTGTTGGAGGGAATCGTTTCCCCTGGATTATCTTCTTGGAACACCGAATTATCGTGGATGTTTGGAGGAGTGCTACCCTCGGCTCCAGCGCCTCCCAGAGATGTGGACGACGAATCTCCAAGTGTGGCAGATTTTGTCTTCGAGCGAGTACCTTGAAAAACTCCTTCCGTAACAGTCGTGGACAACCGCTTGGTTGAGATTTTCGGGCCGAAGACGCTTGTTTTCTTCTCTCTCCCGCTGCCAGGGATCTTCTGAAAAGAATTGCAGGAGGCGACGAGAAGCACCTCGTCGTCCGAGCTTGGGTGTTGCAATCGTGGGAAGACGAATCGTTGCTCCTCTTGTGTGGCCGCCTTGCTGCAGCAGCAGTTGACAATGACTTGAGTGCAGTGATGTCCATGGACGGACTCTCTGTACACTAAGTCTTCGTCTCTTTCCTTGCGTTTGTGAAGAATCACGTTGCGCAAGTCACTCATTTTGTGGGCCCGGGAGTCCTGAGCACATGAGTGTGTTGGCATTCTGCCTGCTCCCTGATGTGGGGGTAGTAAAAGTACCCGCCCCTGATCATTGTTGGGAGATTCTTGATAACTATCCCATTCGTTGGCCGCCGGGGGCTGGACACGGACAGCTTTATACAACTTTCCATCAAGGGCCCGCATAATAGTCAGCGGGACGTCCTGATAGTCAGAAGTTGGGACAGCTATCTGAGCTCGACGATCCCGCGCTGCCCGAGACTTCTTCCTTCTAGCACCTGAGAGTGCATAGTAGGAAGAGTCCACAGAGAGTGGCACATAAGAGCATCTGGGGTCAGGATCGCCTGAGAGGCCGTCGAAGACTGAGCCCGAGCCGTATGAATCCGGTAGCCTATGGCTGGGATTGTTAGCCGCACAGTCAGCATGCATACGGCTGGCATTTATGGCCGCATAAGCAGCCCGCATGCGGCTGGCAGTTTGCATGCGGCTGGGAGCTGTAGTGGCCGCGTGGACCTCTTCCATACGGCTGGAAGTCATAGTGGCTGCATGAGTTTCCTCCATACGGCTGGCAATTCTGGCCGCATGAGCCTTCTGTCTGCGACAGGCTTTTGTGGCCGCATGAGTCTTCATACGGCTGGTGCCCTTCTGTGTCTTCTTCCTGGACCGTATAGAGTTACCCTTTGCCCTTACAAGTCCAGCATCGTAGTGTTTTCCTCTGCCGGACTTGGGGACAGTAGAGTCCTCTATGGTCTGAAGTGGGGCCGCAAGTGAGTCTTCTCCGCCGTCTTGGACAACAGAGAGTACTCCATAGAGAGCTTGGGGAGGAGCGAATGATTTGGGCCTCCACTCTCTGTGGGCCTTCTTCGTGCTGGCTCGCCGCTGGACCGGGCCAGCGCTCTCGTCGGAGAGCATTTCTTCAAATGCCTGCTGGTCGAACCGGGTGACCAGCATTTGTTGAGTGGAGCCAAGTTTGGCTGCGTCCGATTGCGTTACGAACTCCTCAGCCATGGAGAAGTTAGTCCCCAGCAGAGTCGCCATCGTGTTTGCCATTGATTATAAAAGAACAGAACAGTTTTATAGGAGGACTGGACTTTTACTTCACAACACAAACTCGCTCGTACAAAGAAAGCCTAGGGACGAAAACCTAGGTACAGCAATCTAAGTACGATTGTTTATTTTTTATTCGGGGGGTGACGGTAGAGGCTCGGGAAAGCGACGGCAGCTCTGCCTTACTCCTTGGACGATCGGACGCAGCTTCGGCTCCGGAGAAGAAATGCTATTGCTCGAATGTGGATCGCTCTGTGTCTGGCTCTGTGCGTATATCTCCGTGCTCTCTTTTTACAAGGAAATGGCACTTTGCTATTTATAGGCATCATAGGTAGAGGTGTATATCCATGTGGCTGATTCTGAGCCCCGGACCATTATGTTGATTGCCATAAATTTGGTTTGTTACGATCGCAATATATCTGGGTAATTATGTTGATCGCCATAAATCTGGATTGTAATCATTGCATTAAATCTGGATGATTACGATGATAGCAGTAAATCTGGCTTGTTTAGGATTTGACCAAATCTGGACGGTTATGTTGATTGCAGCAAATCTGAGTTATTGAGATTTGATCGACTCCTGCCACGTATCCTTCATTGACTACACTAAATATAAATTATTGGGATTCAATCATCTCCCGCCACGTGTCCTTCATTGACTACAATAAATATAAATTATTAAGATTCGATCAGCTCCCGCCACGTGTCCCAACTACTGCGAGCCGTATGGAGGACTGTCATAGTTGGGCCGCATGAGTGTGGCCTCGTGTCAGAACCGCATAAGGGTGGCCTTATCTGAACCGCATGGAAATCCTTTAGTCTGAGCCGCATGAGGGTGGCCCCATCTGAACCGCATGGAAATCCTTTAATCTGAGCCGCATGAGGGTGGTCCCATGATCCGAGCCGCATAGGAGTAGCAGCCGCATGGGGGTGGCCCCATGATCCGAGCCGCATAGGAGTAGCAGCCGCATAGGGGTGGCGGCCGCATGAGAGTGGCTGCCGCATGAGGGATGGTAGCCGTATAGGGAGCTTTTTGGGGTTGGTGGACTATGCCAGCTATGAAGATTTTTTTGTCTTTCCTAGGACCTTCCACTATGTCAGGGTCATTATTTCACTTTTATGTCAGGGTTGTCAAACCTTCATGTCAGAGCCGTCGCTTCGCATCAGGGCATTAAATAAGCCTGCTGTATAAATTAATTACGGTCGGTTTGTGAAGGACTTTTTGAACCGCATAAAGCCACGTGGCTTGCTGGGAACTTCTGAGCCGCATGAAACTCTAATGAACTTTTGAGCCGCATAAAACTCTCCTAGGCTTGAGCCACATAGGATTTTCTGTTCATTTCCATGCTTCTATACTTACTAGGTGGATGGATCAACCCTCGTGTGATATGACCACTACTCTCATACCCAACGATGGAATGCTTTCGATCATTTCGTCTTTACTGTAGTAACCGTCCGAGCTTCAGTTCATCATGGCTACGCTCGTCAAGCTCGATGAAGAGTTCGAGAAGACGGATCTAGAGAAATTTCGACAGGGCTCCGTCGCTACGAGTGGTGATGGAGAAGAAGTCTAGGGGTCTTTATATAGCCGCGGTCGACGACGGGTAGGTAGTTGTACGGGCAGGCAGACATGCAGCTTGTCGGTTGCGCGGGCAGGCGTCGGTGGCCGAGACGGTTAGGCGGTTAGGAACGGTTATGATCGGAGGGTCGAGGATGAGTTGGGTGGTTAGAAAGGAGCGGTCGAGATGGGAGGGAAGGATCTGGAAGTTTGCCTTCCTCTACCGCAAGCGGGGCTGCAGTTCCCGTCGTCATCGTCGATCTCGCAGCAGAGGAGGATTGAATGAATGAATGGAAGGAAGATTTTAAAACTAATGGTTGGATTATAATCGGATGCGGGTTAATGGTTAACGGGTTTGTGGGTTTGGACCCTCAGTCCCGATCCGCGCCAGAATGGATAATATTGGGCTTAGCCCAAAATACTGAGTTGTTGGGCTTAGCTGGCCCAGCAGCACAAAATAGGTAGAAATCCTATTAAAACTAGGATACTAGATTTAGTTAAGGTAACTAAATAGAAAAATAACAATTTAATATTGAAAATTTAAGATACTTATATACAAGGTTCTTTTTAAAATAGCAAGAAATCAACTAATTAAGATAAAAGTAAATTAGAAACTTAAATTAATTTTAATAAGGATATAAAACCACAAAAATATACCCAAATTTATAGTTAGAAAAAATGGAGTTAGAGTTGAATATATTTAAAAGGGTACATATGTTCCTACAAATAAATTATGAAGGTTGAATATATTCTTAAAAATATATGTATTTGTAAAAACAAGGGTTGTGGATATATATGTGTGTGTACTTTGGTATAGCCCTCTCATTTCTCTTTATTTAGCATGAAGTATTTTGATTGCAAACATGTTAACACCTATCCTACTATTCACGTAGGTAGCAAAAAGAAACAGTACGTTTAAAAGATTCCTTCTCTCTCCTTCTTTTCTTAATTTACCATAATATTTACCTTAAACCCGTCCTCCTTTCTTAAAATCATGTGTAGATGTCTTATATAGAGTAATTATACATACATATACATCTCCTTGTTATAAGTATGCTAAATATTTTTATTATATGTACTATGTAAATATGATTAAAGCATGGGTATGGATGAACATAATTCTATGGACTTATTTTATATAAATTTTATGAATATATGCATCCACAAATATATTTTTTATTTACAAATCAATGTTCCATATTTGTAATTATATATATTTATATATGGATATTTATATATGTATTTATATACATATCATGATGTTATTTCTAGAATTACTAAATATGCATTTATATAGGTATAGTTATGATAAACGTTATTTTATATTTGCATATCTGTTTATTTATAAAATGTTATTCCGTTTATTTATAAAATGTTATTTTTTTTAAATGTTATTTTAAAATATAATTATATATATGAGAGAGGGCTCACTTGGGGGAGGTCCCAAGTTCGAGCTCCCTTCCGGGCACGGACGGCTGGATGGTCGCGAGGCGGCCATGGTCCGGTGCTGGAGGCCCAAAGAAATGGACAATTAAAATAATAATAATAATAATAATAATAATAATAATAATAATAATAATATAAGAATAATATAAGAATAATAATAGTAATAATTATAATTATAATTATAATAATAATTATAATAATAATAAATGGATAATTACCTATAAGCATGAAGTGTCCTCCTCTCAATTATGCGGCCTAGTTGATCCGGGCCACAGAAGGAAGGTCCCTATAACAACTATGCGGCCAAGTTAATCCAGACCGCAGAAGGAAAGCTCCTGAGACCACTATGCGGCCAAGTTAATCCAGGCCGCAGAAAAAAGGCTCCTAAGACCACTATACGGCCAAAGATGATTCAGGCTGCAGAGAAAAATTCCTGTGACAACTATGCGGCCAAGATGAAGCAGGGATGTCCTACAACCAAGGGAGATTGCGACCTACCTTTGAGCCGCATGAGCCTTATGCGGTCCAAAATTCTCCAAACTCCCTCAACAGATTAATTCATCTTCGTGGTAGGACACATGGAGAATTGAGGAACTCTCGAACCACCCAGATATGTTGCAACAAAGAAATCTCAATAGGCACCCAGCTGGCAGCTAAAGATCGGGTCTTGGTGCACTGTTATGACCACGTGGCTGCTTGACCACCTATGCGGCCCAAAATGTGCTTCATCTAGAAATCGCTATAAATAGCAGGGTATCACACCCATGCAAGAGGCTGGAAAAATTCAAGAGCATTTTCTCAAGAGCAAATACTGCGTTCGATAGTCCAAGGAGTAAGGCAGAGTTTCTACACTTCTCTCGATCCTCCACCGTCACCCCCAGAATCTAATCTAAACAATTGTACTTAGATTATTTCCTAGGATTGCTTTCTAGGCTCTCTTTTGTACTTGCAAGTTTGCAATCAAATTCAGTTCCTCTGTAGTTCTTGTTTTGATAATTAATGGCAAACACGATAGTGACTCTGCTGGGGACTTCTTTTTCTACCGATGAGAAATTGGCGACACAATCTGATACGTCCAAGCTTAGCTCTACGCATTATATGCTTATTGTTCGCTTTGATCAACAAGCATTCGAGGAAATGCTCTCCGATGGGAGCACCGGTCCAGCAAAGAAGCGAGCCAACCCGAAAAGAACCCACAGGACACGGAGGCCCAAGACTACTGCCCCTCACCAGGCTCTGGAAGGAACTCCTTTCGCCACTCAAGACGGCGACCAAAGCTTCCATGCAGTCTCACTTCGAACCGCAGAGGACCGCTGTCCCCGAATCCGACAGAGGAAAATACTATGATGCTGGACTATCGGGGGCACATGGAAAATCTATGCGTTCAAAGAAGAGACCGCATAAAAACGACGACCGCAGGTAGGCGGCCTATACGACAGCCAATCCTGGCCGCAGACAGGGTGCCCCATGCGACCCCAACAGAAGCTCCGTCTTCGATTGCATCTCATGCAGGCCAGACCCCATGCTGCCTACAGAGAACATTAAAGATTCCAAGTTGGACTCTTCTTACTACGTACCTTTGGGTGCTAAGTCGAAGAAGTCTAGGGCAGTGCGGGCTCAACAATCCCAGCCAACTGTCCAATCTGCTGAGCGTCAGCAGGTACCGTTAGTCGTTACACGGGCCCCTGATGGAAAGTTGTACAGAACCTTCCGCATCCAGCCCTCGACGGCAAAAGGATAGGGTAGGTCCCAAGAGTCTCCCCGCAATGATCTAGAGCAAGTGCTTTTACTAGCCTAAGATCAGGGAGCAAGCATGATACTTACGCACCCGTGTGCCTAGGATATCCGAGCACACAAAATGGATGCAAAGGTAGATCAATCTGCTCTCGACTTACGAGAAGTGCTCATCCACAAACGCAATAAGAGAGAGACAACCTTGGCATGCGGTGAGCCCTCTCTAGGACATCATTGTACCCAAGTCGTCATCAACTGCTGCTGCAACAAGTCGACACCACCCAAAGATCGGTAGTCCGTCTTCCAACGACTGCACCAGCCAGCACCTGTCCGACGACAACTCAGGAAACAAGTGAATATTTTGGGAGACGAGGAATTTCCTTTCGTCTCCTGTAATTCAATTCGAAAGGTTCCTGCCGGCAAGGGAGGAAAGAAGACAAGCTTCTCCAGCTCGATAACCTCAGCCAGGACGGCAAGGAAACTCTCATCTGGAGGATTGCCGCCAACGATCGCAGGGGGTATCTACCTAGGCACCCGTTCAAGAAAGAAGCTTCCAACACACGAGGGTTCGTCTTCCATGTCCCTGGGGGCGAACGAAGCCGGGGGTGGTAGTCCCCTGAACATATGCGACAACCCAGTGTTCCAAGAAGTTGCGCAGGGGGTAGCGATCCACTGGAATTATGCAACAGACTTGGACGTCCCCGAGGGTGACCGTCTTCGCCAAGACGACACAGCTTCCTGCGCAGGGGGTAGCACCCCTTACCTGTCCAAGGAGGAGGATATTCCGACGTTTCTCGATGATTTCTCTGTATGAGGGTACGATACGAAAAGCACATCCTCTACGGTCCCCTCCGTCTCTCCCCACGTACGGACGGTATTTATGGCGAAAGATGATCACGAAGGGCCTAGTGATCGACAATATCTAGAAGCGCTTGAAGCCATGATCCTAACCTTGGTCAAGTCAGTAGACAAGTTCAAGGCTGTCTTGCCGACTCAACCAACAAGGACACCTGGATAAACAAGTTTGGGCCTCGCAGTCAACACGGACTCAAACACGACCGCTCCTCCTCTGGGCGACAATCCTCTTGGAATATCTGCTCCCTCAGCTGTAGACGAGGCCACGGAGGCAAGCAGAGAGGTTAAGGAGCTTAGAGTAATGTTCAATGCCCGAGACTCCTCCCGGGACCTCGGAATACAGCAGCCATATTCCGTTGTATGGAGAGACGTTCCTTTTCCTTCATGGTACAAACTGTTTCATATCGATTCATATGAGGGAAAGACCTCTGCTAGAAGGTACATGACTTATTTTGAGGTCACAACCGACCATTTGTCGCATAATGATGCCATCCTCACACGACTATTTGTCTGAGCATTGGAGGGAATCGCATTCGACTGGTACCGCAACCTCCCGGACAACTGCATCCAATCATTTGACGGCTTCAAACACATGTTCCTGAAAAGGTTCTACGAAGTAGGGCATGATATGACAATGTCGTCTCTCATGGACGTCGTTCAGGGAGAAAGGGAGCTACCAAGAAACTACATCAAGCGGTTTCGCCAAACCGCGATGAGATTGTCCCAAAGCAATCCGGTAAGCTCCTTGATTGAAATCTACCAAAAGAAGTTTCTCCTTGCAATCAGTCTCTGGATGGACGAAGATCAATTTAGGGATTGGACGACTTTCATCATAAGTGCTACAAATGCGAAGGCAAAGTTAAAGAAGGCTCGCAAGCTAGGATTATACATCCTAGATGGAGAGGCCAAGGGCAAACGTCCTGGTACCACCTTCAACAACAACAACAGTGACGGCACCACCAATAACCGGGACACCAAAGACAAACAGGCCATAGTCGCTGGTACAACTAAAAATCCTGAACAAAAGCAAGCAAAAGTTTCGAAGCCCAAGGAGATGACATACTCTTTTGAAGATAGCCATGTCAAGCGTATCTTCGACATGCTCTTGAAGGCGGGTAGGATCTGACTCCGTGACGTAGAACACGAGCCCCAAGCGGCAGAGATCGAGGATCCAAAGTATTGTCACTTTCACCGCTATGTCCACCACCCCACACAGGAGTGCTTCACATTAAAGCGGTACATCCAGAACCTCATCAACTCTAATGCTCTGTCGCTAGATTTTGAAGAGGTTACTGTGGCTGCAAACATGGTATCCGTTCAGTTCGACGACTTCCCTCCAATAAAAACTCAAGACGGGGTTGTACCCGTTCCCCGGGTAACGATGGAGATTACTAACCTTCCACCTGTCTGGGACCAGATGACTAGATTGGTGCCTCTCACCACATCACGAGGAGAGGTTTTGTGGGTCCACCCGAACGTAGTGCCCGAAGTTACCCAGGCGGTGCCATCTTCAACTAGCAAAAAGAAGGACGGAAAGTCCAGATCCTGCCACACAATTTCGGTCGAAGCTGAGGAGGCGGCGGCCGTTGTTACCCGGTCTGGCGTACAATTCCAGCCCACTTTGGGTAATTCAATCGAGAACTCTCAGCCAACAACGCTGTCTGCTACTGATGTTCCGGGACCATCTCAGCCTCCACCGACAGATAAATCCAAGCCGAAGGAAATCCGCTCTGACAGGCCGCTCCGTAAGGATGCACCTCAGGGGCTGGAGAGACCTTACAACTTTGACATACTAGCACAACTGGCTAATACGCCAGCAAAGTTGTCGTTATACGAGCTCATAAGGCTCTCCAAGGATATTCGCATCGTATTGAGCGAAGCACTCCAGAATGCTGACGCCTAGAGAATATCTCAAAATTAGATGGAAACAACCTAGCAAACATAGGGCAAAGAGTATGCTAATGAAAGTAAGTGCCATGGAAACTAAAATAAAAGCAGCCGTGGATGAGTGGTCAGGTGCTGGGGAAATCAACAACCTCCTCAGAGAAGTACTGCTACTACTGATATGCCTAGAGGTCCTCCTACTCAAGCTCCATACCTAAGCATGACAAACCCAAACCGGCCAGTGAAAAGCTACCAAGTCAACAAGCACCTCAAAGAGAGTGCTACCTAGTATGCATCCATGAACAAATCTTTTTTTTAAACGAAAAAAACATTAGTAAAGACTTCCTTGTGCCAACTAATCACTAAAAAAGCAAACATAACTCAATCTCTACAAAAATAGACTAAAATCTCATTATTCATATGAAATGTCATAACTCTTAATTTCGGGATTTTCAATTATACATTTGTACTGATTTCCAAGCAATAAACAGATCCTAATTTCATTAGAATCAGATGAATCAATGATATATACAAGAGACCACTGTCTCCAAATGTATGTATACAGTTCATAGATATATTTACAACTAAATATATCATGTATCAGAAATTGCTGCAGACAAATCAAAGTAAACATATATGTTCAGCAACTACAAATGCTTATTTTCAGAATTATATTTGTAGCTAATAACTATGTCCCTTCATATAACTAATTACAGGGACCAATGCATGTAACTTCAAGATTAATTTAGATGTTGATAAAATGTTAATTCTGATACATCAAGATGTTAGATTGGGGGGAGGGAGGGGGTCAAGGAAACTATCACAGCAGAATAATGTAAATAGTCAAACCTAGTTTGTCAACTTGCGACACGTATCATGCATCAGTGTGCTTGTGTATCCTATTGCATATTGTTTTGTGTATCGTGTGATATATTAACTTTAGAAGTTTAGGTCTATACTTATAATTCTATAATAGTAGTCTCAAATTCTCTTAAGAGAGTGCCATCAGTCAGCACTCAATATCTCAGATCATTGGTAAAAACCTTTTTAACTGATTAGAAGGAAAGAAAAAAAAAACCATTCATGGATTGCTAGATTACACTGACCAGCTCTTCATGCTATGGATGAGGTCCAACCCACTTGGTAATAGAATCCAAAGGCTCCAAGTATGCAGAATTCTGGATTGCTACATAAATGGAATTTGATGTGGTGTGTTCCTTCAAGTTGGTCACAAATTCATAGGCTAATAGCAACAGAAAAGAGAAAGCCTTGACACAGAAGGCTACAAAGAGGAACCCACTTGGTAATAGCAATCCAGAATCCAAAGGCTCCAAGTAATAGATATTATAGATCTAATTATCGAAAGAGAACAAAATCTTTTGATTAATAATGCTATATTTTACCTCTAGCTTGAGATCTTGATGAACGATCCCTTGGAGATGAAAGTCGGACACGACACTCAAAATCTGGGACGTAGTTAGTTTAACATCTTCTTCTGAAACTAGGTATATGTTTTGAGATGAGTTTCGAGTTGCCTTAGTATAATTAGCTATGTCGGCTAAGATAACTTATCATTTGTATAGAATTGATGGTTGAAAGAAACTTTACCAAGTTGATGGTTTAACAAGGCATAACCACTGAATAGAATTGATTACCCCTTGTATATATCATCTATCAAGTGTGGTTAATCATCCACGGCTATGACTGTCAGTCGTCTAAAAGTCAGCCTAGGCGGCTGCTCGATGTCCACCTGGGCGCTAGGTAGAAACAATGAAAGAAAATCACTAAAAACATGAAGCCGACAATTATGATATAGTTTCATGTAATGTATAAACAATAAAAATTAATAAACATGATGATGTATGGTGACACGGTGACACCTAGAAACTAGCTTGAACTACTACTACAGTGATATTTGATTTATGTGAGATAAGACGAGGGGATGTAAAGTAACTGATTTTTGTAGCTTGCACATATTATTCCTGTCCAAGAAAATATTGATAGAGAATGGCAGTAAGCCAAAAAGAAAGGAATTTAAAAATCATCAGATACAAACATTCATAGAGAATGGTGGTAAACCAAAAAAGGAAATAAAAATCATCAACGAAAGGTGCAATGGAGGAAAAATACCGTTTTCCATCCATCACGATCAACACAGGCTGCAATCTTGGTGCTGATGCCAGGTAAAGGACCTGGTTCACGAGTAATCTTTCCCCCGTACAGTTTTATTGCTTTTGCAGTTTTGTAAACATCATCTGTACCTATTGCAATCTGTTAAGACAACGTGTCGAATGTTCACAGAAATCAATCAGCAAACAAAATATATCATAATTAAATAAAATCCACTACCAGCATCCAGAAGAAATATTTGGAGGAAAAAAAAATTAAAGGACTGCATGCCTGAGATACAAAACATCTATTGGCTTGTCATACCAGGAAAACAAAATAATACCTTTGCATATGCATTTCCTTTGCAATATTCTTTAACGTCGTAGTTGTAGGTCAACTTTAACATTGCATTTTTGTCTTCAGGCCCATAACCCATCATTGCTATTGTATAATGATAATTAGCCCATATGAATATCCATCATCAAAGTTGAATAGCCAATTGAATTATACATGGGACTGTATGCTAACAATCATATTCTATACATAGAGAACTAGAGCCGTCAAAATAATTGCAACAGAAAAATACTGCAAAGAAGGCAGAAAAAAGTGGCTGAGAGGACCTTGTGTTAAAAGCCTCCGTCTATTCTCAATGATTAAAAGTCATATACACCAGACAAGAATATTTTATAAAACAGTAAACATGCAAGTTAACAGGTTTGAAGTTCAAAGGAACTGAGGATTCAAGTAGGGATATTCAAGCACCAGGTTCAGGATTGACTGAGATTTGCATTGCATGAGCTGAACCTAGAAATTATAAAGTACTCAATTGGCCCAAGTCCATACCAGAAGACGTACGCCTCAATAAATTTGCCCAATCATATCTCAATCAAGACTTCTTATTTAATATTAGAGGTGAGTCCAAATCATGCTAAATTAGATTTGTTGCACTTTAACGGAGCATGGGCTAATGCTGAATAAAATGACATTAAAAATAGATAAAACAATAATCATACTTCTCAACAAATTACAACTTACAGTACCATACTGGTCAATGAATTTACAATAAATGTATCAAAATTAGGACTCAATTAGGGATATCAATAAAGCCTGGCTTCACAACAGGCTGAGCTATTTGCAATCTAAATCTGGAATACTCCACTATAAGCCCAACACCTAGTCCAAAGACGCTAAATAAATCTCCAAGCACATCCATGACTTCTCTTCAAGTCCAAAGGTCAGTTCGACGACTCCAAACCATGCCATATTAGAGTACCGTACTTGGTATAGGCCTAAGCCGAATGAAAAATAGTTATTTATAACCAATTCACAAAACATACCTTAATGACTGCTTAAATTTGACGGATTTAACAATTGTATAGTATCTAACCATGTGTAGTAAGCCTTGTTAGCAATCACCCGAATAAAACGCGTATTATACGCGAATTTTTCCGTATCTTACATAAACGTATAATACTTACGTACTTTTGAAACTTTTGGATTTGTACGCAAATTTTAAGCCTGTGGCGTTTTAAACACGTACCGTACGAATTTTTAAAAAAATTGGCCAAAAAAATGTGACCAAGAAACCCAACAGTTTGAACTGTCTTGACTAGTGCTGCTATTAGATATTAAGACTGGCACAATTCTTAAAAATTATCAAAAGAAAATAAGAAAAAGTGTCACATTAACCAAAAAAAGAAGCCCAAGAGTCTTTGCACATGTTGCTTGCAACAATCAAAGAAAAACCTTTCGGTTTTCCATCATCCAACCTCTTCTTATTCTTACACTGAACCCTTGTTTATGAAGGAGTAGAGGTGGGTGGGCCCTATATATATGCCGAATTTTTAGTGCCGAATTGGTTCATATGAAACGCACTAAACACGAATTAAATCTGATCCGAATGTTTTTCGTTAGACGAATTTTTTACCGAATTTTTGATCGCATTTTACTTATATTGTGCCGATTTATACTCGTACTTTTGCCGTTCCGAATTTTTTCCGTTTTCCGAATTGCTAACAAGGCTAGTAAGTGAGCTAAATAAGTCTTATTCCGCATGTGATTCAGCTCACAAAGTATCATATGATAGGATGGATTGGGGTGGCCTATCAACACACAACCATAAGGGCATATGGGATATGCGGAGAAAATCATTAATTTTTTATTTTTTCATCAAAACAGGTCATTCTAGTTCCAAATCCAAATTCTTGAAATATATATTACAAAATTAATGACATGCCTAGATTCGCTATGGCAGCCAATACCATGGGACAGGCTGGAGACACTAGAAATGACATAGTATGTTTATATGAGGATTTTAACCTACTAAGTAGCAGAGATATCGACATAGATGCCAGAGCGAAAACATTCTTGGTTATTTATCAGAGCTGGTTTGGAATTTCTTCTTTTTCTTGTGGAATAGCAGACATGAATGAATTTTTTATCATAAAAACCGAAGTCTTCTATAAAAAAAATTCCTGTGGATTTTCTCGATCAGGAAAAAGAAGCTAGACGCTTTTTTCCCATGGTCGCGGTTGTTGTATTATAGTAGGTCGGTGGAAGCTACCACTTCTACGTTTGTATCCTATTATAGGAAACGTGCATTCCATTAGGAAGATTTTTAGTTCCATCTGTATTTCATTACCGGATCCCCCTTTTTCTCTAAAAGGGATTGTAGTAATTATGGTTGATACTATTTAGTTTGCTTAGGCCTCTTACTAAACATTGCTATAGCTAGCATTAGGCCTTCCTCGTGGTGTACTTACTTACTTGACTGTATTTATAGCATGGGGTCACGCTACCTATGCTAGCTTAATTTGATCCCACTATTTTAGCTCCTTTGGTTCGGATCTTGAGTCACCCTTATCATTTTCTTTTGATATTTCTATCTATGAGACAGTCTATATACAATCTAGAGAGTAGTATATCACTCTATGAATAGATAAATTCTCAAATAAAACAAAACAAAACAAAAAAAATTGTGGAAGATTAGTTGGATGTGTATATTAGAGTACGTCTTTTGGTCAAAAGTTTGTGTGAGAAAGAATATTGTATGTAAAGGTTCATTTGTGTTCGGAATGAGCCACATTATCCATTGTTTTATGTCTATTGAGATTAAATGCTTTAACCAGAAACAAACCATAGTAGGTAATACGAAACAAGAAATGTGCGAATGTAAAGATGTTTACTGATCTAAATGAAAATGTTTTAAAATGCCAACTACAAATGCAGAATGAGAGCATATGAACTAAGATTCAGAAAGTGCACTAAGTAATAGAGAATAGCATGGACTCACGTACAAAATTGCACAGTACATAAAAAGGATATTCATAGTGTATGATAAAAGGGGTCACTTGATCTGAGATTGTGGTGACACACAAGAACTACTATACACAAGCACTAAACTTCAGGATAAATGGCAGTCTACCATTTCAATAAGCAAACAAGTTAAGCTATTGTTTTCTAGTGGAACGTGAATTTTCATATTTTCCTAGGTTGCAATTTATTTTTTTGCAAACAACTACCGTGTAATACTTAAGAAGAAGGAAAAAAAAAGTGAGTTTCTATCAATAAGCCGTTGTGTATGATTATATGGTTCAAACATACAATCTATCAACACACTATCCATGCCCATCTGAACAAGTACAAGTGCACTGTAATAATTTATGGAATATCAGAGTTACCTTGTAGTCAAGATTGTCTCGTTTGCGGAGAAGCTCCATTCCAAAAGCCTTTTTATAGAAAAGGAAAAGAAAATGCTTTTAGAACCAGAGTATATGAACAAGCAGTCACTACTAAAATTTGATTTAGCGACGGCCACATCCGTCGAAAATCCATCGGTAAATCATGTTACCGACGGATTTCCGACGGATACGGGCTAAAAAAATCCGTCGGAAACATCCTCGTCGCTAAAACTAGCTCGTCGCTAGTCCGCCACTTCGTGACTAATTAGCGACGGATTACCGTTGGCAAAATAAAAACTTTTAGCGACGGCTAACCGACGGCTTCCCGTCACCATCTACAGTTTAAATTTTTAGTATATTCATAAAATTAGCGACGGACAATTTATCGCTAAATCGTCGCTAACCGTGTATCCGAGGGTTTCTCATACGCAATATCCGTCGCTCACAGCGTCGCTAACCTCGACGGATTAGCGGCGGAAGAGCGACGGATAATACGTCGCCACCCTTCTGGAAATCTTCCATATATTCCAGAATATGAGTGACGGAATGTCCGTCACCCTTCCGTCGCGAAATTTTTCCAGAAACAGGCCGACGGACAATCCGTCAGGAAACCGTCGCTAGCTGCAAAAGTCAGTCGGTAATCCGTCGATAATCCGTCGATACCTGCAACAGTCCGTCGGCAACCCGTCGATAATCCGTCGTTAACTAAAATATTTTTGAAAAAAAATTTGCAGGAAAGAGACTATTCCCTGTAATATAACATATTCAGCATCCACCATACACAAATATAACATATCCGACATCCAATATATCCAACAAATTTCCATATTGCCAACACAATATCTCCAAACATCCAATATATCACAACATACACAAAAAATATCCAACACAATGACCAACAAAATATCCAACACAATATCCAACACACTATCCCAACATATATAGCAAAATATCCAAACATAAACAACCCAATACAAATAGCCCAATACAAATAAGTATTAATAGCTAATGAGAACCACGCAGCTCACGCAAACGCTCAGTGATACGATCATGCAACCACCTCGAATAAGTGGGATCGACGGCGACAGGAGAGATATAGTCCCTTGCAAGTGCTACATGAATAGAACTCCCGGTCTCACTAGCTACCAGTGCTGGATGAATAGAACTCCCGGTCTCACTAGCTACCGGTGCCACTTCCTCCTTAACAGTAGGAGGAGCCACCTCAGCATTTACTATTTCCCTCAAACAACGTTCCTCTCCTCGGGTCATGGGTGCGATCTGGTAAAATCAATATTCACAGGGGAGAGCGGTTGAAAATGAATGAGAGAACTATCAGAGAATCACATAAAACTAACTAGAACTGAAAAACAGTAATTGACAAATAAATGAGAGAACTATCAGATGTGATACTTGAGTATCAATACGATACTCGAGTATCGGTATTGTGATTGCGATACCGATACACATAGGAATGGTCTGATACTCAGAGTATCGGTATCGGACCATTCCATATTGCGAGGGGAACAACACTATAGCATTGATAGCGAAATAGATAGAGAGAGAGAGACACAACTAAGTAGCACTTGAACTTTAACTAAGTAGCACTTGTAACTAATGTACAAAATCACCTATTGATACGATGCAATGATCGATTTTAATTACAGTAATATAAAATGACAAAAATATAATACGTATAAAGAATTATAAAACTTACATAAGCTTTGGCAGCCATCTTCTTCGTCATCTCTGTCCATAAATCCGCTCTGAGTCAATCCTTTGCCCCGGAGCTCGAGTGGACATGCTTGAGTAGAGCTCGAGTGAGAGGCTTCTGACAGCATGGTGGTCTCCTTTGTCAAAGGATTTTTGCTCGTCCCACAACCAATCGAAAATTTCTTCATTTCTAGTATCTTGAATATGAAACTCTTTTTCATATTTGGTTCTTATATACCATAAGGTAGAGTCAAATGTGAAGCAGAGCTTCATATTCAAGAGATTAGAAATGAAAAAAAATTTGATTGGTTGTGGAACGAGCACGGATACTTTAACAAAGGAGACCACCATGCTGTCAGGAACCTCTCACTCGAGCTCTACACGAAGGATGTCCACTTGAGCTCCGGGGCAAAGTTTTGGCTCAGAGCAAGAATCTGTTGACGGAGCACATCCACCATCTGTAACTGTGAGAGACCCATCTGAGTAGGACGTATACTCTGATAATATCTCCTCCAACACTCAATCCCACTACTGATATCATTCTTGTAAAGGTGATCTCTCAGAGTATACATCCTACTCAGATGGATATCTCAGAGTATCCTCTCCGGTTGGTTGTCGAGCCATAGGGTACAGTCTCTTCCAGCCGTGCCAGCCCTACCGGTGATTACATGTTATTACCTACATTAATGCTTACCTATACATTACATTTCATATGTTATCCAAACATTGCATTTATAATACGTAGAGAGAAAGGGGTTCATTTATTTAACCTAACCCCCTATTCTATCATACATATGAATGAAACAGATTTCTACGTCCTTTCCGGTCCTCTCGTACTAGGGAAAGGTCCTCTCAATGCTCTATCGCCCACACCGGATATGGACCGAACTGTCTCACGACGTTCTGAACCCAGCTCTGGAACAATTAGGAGATTCTCTGAAAGAAATACGGGATTCTGCTTCAGGTGGCAACATGCTATTGGGTGGTGGTCCCGCTTATGGGGTCAAATCAATATATATATCCATGTATTCCTATTTGCATACATATATGCATATTGCATTCATATGTGCTTACCAACATGCATGACATTACACATATATCATTCATTACATACACATGTTGTGTGTCCATGTATTTTAGGGAATCAATGCAAGGTGAGTGAAACTATAGGGTGTGTGTAGTAGAGAAACAGGGAATAGGTTAGTTCTCAGGTTTGGATGAGTGTGACTGAAACAGTGATATGTGTGTAAATCAGTAAAAATTTGCACTTAATCTCAGGAATTAGTTCTCAGGAAAACAGAGAATAATGCAAGTCCTATTGACAGTCTACATTTTAGTAATCTAATATATGTGTAAATGAACTAATCCCAAAGGACACATATGTGCATGCGTCTCCCAAAGGGTCTGTGTGTCCCAAACGTTTTTAGAGTACGTCGCTAATAGTGACGTGTTGCTACGTTTTTAGAGTACGTCGCTAATTCCTTAAACGTCGACTATGAGCGACGTTTAGACAAAACGTCAACTATCAGCGACGTTTAGACAATTTGTCGCTAATGTACACAATTTAGCGACGTTAATCGAACGTCGCTAAATATATGTCGCCAATTGAGCAGAGTATCTGCTCATAGTATTGGTCAGTATTGGTCCGATACCGATTCCTATTCCGATACCGACTTCGATACTCCCTCCCCCGATCCGATACTCATAGGATTGGTCCGATCCGAAACCACCTATACCCCCTCCCCCGATCCGATACTCCGATTCGAAACCACCGAAACTCATAGAAATGGTCCGATCCGAAACCACCGATACTGCCCCACCCCCACCCCTACCCCGTCGGACAGCAAACCCCCCTCCCCTACCACACCCTTCCACACCCGACAGCAAACCCCCACCCCACCCCCTCTCCCCCCACCGACAGCAAATACCCACCCCCCTCCCCCTCACCCCCCGACAGCAAACCCTAAACCCTACCCCTGGCCCCCGTTCCGTACCCAACACCATCCACCCCCCGTCCCCCTTTCCTCATCCCATCACCGCCGGCCCCCGCGACAACCGGCCCACCCCCAATGACCGAAACCCTACCCCTGCCCCGAAACCCTAAACCCTACCCTGCCCCCTGCCCTCAACAACCTCTCCTCCCCCCCTCCTCCACTCCCTCCCCCCCACCCCGCCGGCCCCAGCGATAGCCGACCCCTCCACCAACCAGAAACCCTATATGTTATGCTAAACAGAGAGAGAGAGAGGGAGGGAGAGAGAGAGATAGCGTTGGAGAGAGCTTCGCCGGAGAATGTGACCCGTCAGAGAGAGCTCGTCGGAGAAAGAGAGAGAGAGAGAGAGGGGGGGGAGAGAGTTTTTTGGGAGGAATGAAAAATTTCCCCCGTCGGTTCAATTTAAGTTAGGTTACAGTATTTAGCGACGGATTACCGACGGATATATCCGTCGGTAGATAGTCGCTAAATACCCACTGGATTACCGACGAAACGTCCGTCGCTAGATAGACGCTAATTTAGCGCACCATTTTTTACAGATTTTGCCACCACAATGTTCGGCATATTAGCTACGGACATGAATCCGTCGCTAATGTTTCATTAAATGAGCGACGGATGTGCGACTGATTTTGACGAAAAAAACTAAAAAAATTATCCATTTCTTTCTGACGGTAGCCCGTCACAAGGTAGTCGCGAGGCCGTCGCTATGGCCGACGGATACGGTCCGTCGCTAATCTTTCGTCGCCAAATTGCTGTATTTTAGTAGTGAGTAAAGAATGCACAAAATCGTACAAGGATCACGAATCAACCTCGTTTACTAACACTGATCTTCTCATAGAATTCAATGGATTGATCAAGATCTCCAACCTGGAGCATTACTTGACACAAAGGTACTAGTGTAGGGCCTCTTTCCAAAAGCTCAAACTTATAACCATCTGGATCTTCAATGAAAGCAATCACAATTTTTCCACCTTTTACAGGACCTGGTTCCCTAGTTATTGTTCCTCCCTTGGCTTTTATAAGTGTGTATATAATTAAGATACTATTAAAAAAGATTATAAAGATAAAGGAGCTTACTTCACCAGATCCCGACATGTTCACGACTTTCTGAATTGACCTGTAGTGCCTAAAATATTCACTTTACATATGTTAGAAAAATTCTCAAACAATCATTGGCTTTACTGTCACTTTACACATATAGACCATTAATAACATGGCTTTACTGTCAACTACTCAATAGCATCAAATATAAACCTTAAAGTCCCTATACTTGAAGAAATATTTTACAGAAAAATTATACAACATGGCTTTAATGACAACTACTCAATAGCATCAAATATAAACCTTAAAGTCCCTCTACTTGAAGAAATATTTCACAGAAAAATTATACAACATGGCTCTACTGTCAACTACTACTCAATAGCATGGATTAAACTATTTGCTCTCTAGACTGCAATCTTAAAAAATAATATGTAGAAAGAACACCATATATGTTATTAGAATCAAAGTGGCAGTAGTACCACACATATTACTCAAGAACCAAAACCAAAAACCAAACAAATAAATAACAACTGCAAATAAATAACAAAGTGAAAGACTCAAAAGAGCCTCTTATCCCTGTCACTGGCACCCAAATATTACTGTGAAAAGGAAAAGTAAATTCATACAGTGATGCACAATAATGCTGGATGTGGGCAGTCCCAACTAACAAGCAAGAAGCCTAACTCACTAGTCAATCCCTAGGAAAAAAAGCTACATGACGATAAACATTGATATAGTACAAAAGACTTGGTCAAATACAGAAGCCTTAAGTGGTTCCCATAGGAAGCGTGGACACTTTTCATAAGGAATTTCAAAAGTGTTAGACATTTGTCAAACACACACTCCTTGAACACACACCAAACTGAGCATAACGATGTCTAGCTTGAAATAGTGGTCAAATTCGATAGAACACAAAGAATACACAGTATGAATGCATGTCAGACATGGTCCTGGACACTCATGGTCAGCAATTCACCAAACTATACAACTTCCTTAATATACAATATGTACATAAGCAGGGTATTATATCTGTATTTGAAAACAAATGTATCAAAACTAATAACTTTTGTCATAGATAAAAGATAAATTTTTAAGTTTCAAATGGTAATGCTAGGGTTGTGTCAAAAGGCTTTTCAGATCTTTTCTTACAAACATGCTCTATAGTTCAACTGTTTCATGAATAACAAAAGCAAATGATATATGACACAAAATAAAAGCAAGTCCATGATATAAAATAAAAAGATTTCTCAATACAATATTCTTCAGCGTGATATATACACAAACTTCTTAAATATTAATCCCAAATTGAACCAAGAACTCATGTGAAATCAAAATTAATTTAATTAGGGTAATATTAGGGAAAAAAAAAGAAGAAATCGAACCTGAAACACTATAGTAGAGTTTGTAGTGCCCCGTCCCGCTCAGTCAATCGGAGGAATAGGAGCACCGACGGCGTTCGGACTTAGCCTTGCAACGGCTACTCGGAGACATCGCTCGGTCGAGGCGACCGCTCGCTCAGGTGGTGTAGTTTCGGTGAACTTGCCTCATCTTAGCCTTCACATAACAAATCACATATTTTCAACTTGCACAAGTAGGCTTAATAATAAAAGAGATGAATCCAAATAGCTAAAGGAATAATCTCGACGGTCGAATTGAGTTAGAATATGGAAAGGTCCAACGGTCGGCTTAGAGTTGGTGCACGGTGTGCTTTGAAAATGACACTCGATCCTTCATCCCGTGGCTTGGGAGAAGGAAAGTTGGTTGAGTAGGCAAAGTTATGAACGTAGCCTAAGTCATAGGCGTCGCCCGCGTAAATGCTCGATAAAGCATGCACGTTTCCATGATGCAAGGCTTGGCATAGCCTTTGCTCGTCCCTTGAGTTAAGTTATAGGCTTGGTGAAGTTAGGCAAAGTGATGGTGGTCGACCTAAGTCATTCCAAGCACGGTCCTACGAGTTCTACGGCTGGGTATGACAATTTAGTCTTACGGTTTCAAGCCCGTCATATAGAGTATGTCTTAGGTGGTGACATTGCGTAGAGTTCAAATTAGTTTAAGGCATGATGTCACGGACTTAGTATTTTCAGGCACGGGCCATGGTTGATTCATTGAGTTTGGAAAGTGTTGTGAATATTTGTTCTTGAGTTGAGTAAAATGATAGAGCAAGAAAGAGGAATGCTCGCGACTACGGGTCGTCGAGGCAAGATCTCAGAGGTAAGACGTATTGAACTTGGTCCTGAAAGAGATGATAACACAAGAGGGGGAATGACTGTGTGAGACGTCAGTTGAGTCGAGTCTTGCATGGTCATGGACAACTTGTCGACAAGGTAGAGTTTTCTCGAACGGTAGCCCGACGGAAGGGGACCGGTTCTTGAGAAGCAGCATTAGCACGTGCTGGATGACCGCACAAGTTAGCGCAGAGGCTTGCCAGTGGGGCTAGCTACCCACCTGGCAAGGGCGGCCGCCTAACAAGCTAAAGGAGTCCAGGATGGCTCTGGGAGTCAGTGACCAAATAATATAGATGAGTCGACATGGCGACAATCTACGTGTGTGCCTTTGGATTGAGTTGAGTTGTTAAATGTGTGTACAGTTGGAATACGATGTTTGGTCCTAAGATGTGGCATCAACATAGGCGACGTGCTTCGGCACGAGATGTGGCGTCGAATCTAATGTTGTCAGCATATAAGTTGCATAGTTTGGATGTGAGTTGTCCTGAGTCTAAGTCAGGAAAGGCCGCAAGGCAGAGTTGGTCGAGTGACACTTAACCCACAAGTCTTGATTAGGTCAGTTGACGATTTGGTAGCAAAGGGCCGCGAGGTGACAATATGGTCGAGTCGTACGTAGTTGCGAGGCACGGTCACACGGGAATGGAGCCTCATCGCGTAGTTGCGTCTCTGATTTTGGCCGAAAGGCAAGCACGACTTGATAGGTTAACATTGTTTGAGTCGACATTATCGTTGCAAGCACGAGATGGTCTATAGACACAAAATAAGCAAGGCGTCGGTCATAAAACTGATCCTAAGGCAAGAGTAAAAAAATAATATAAAAGGGGACTATGTTGCACAAAGTAAAGTAAACGTGTTAGTTTTGTATGGGTGGGCGAGAAGCTCATTCCACCAGTACAGTTGAGTACTGACACCCACATAGTTTACATGTGCAGGCACAGGTAGAAGCTCGTGTCACGGGTCTCGCTTGGATACGTCGAGACATGGAGTTCCTTGGCGATTCGAAGCGTGCGGCCGCATGGAGTAAAGACTTATACAGGACATAATGTATGGACGGCGCCTTCCAAAGCATCCGCTGGATTCAAGACTTGTATTGAGAGATGAGAGAGAGCTGAGTGACTTGTAAATGTGAGATGAGTGAGCTTGAGTGATTGTAATATTGGCCTTGTGCCCCACTGTAACCTTTGTTTCAATATCAATAAAAGAGTTTCTTCTGAATTACTTGTGTCTGTTCTAATTTCTGCTGCTATTATTCAATGTCTCTGTACGGGACTTCTGTGCGACGACCCCGTCGTAGCCGCTGAAATCGGCCGTTATGGAACCCGCCTTGCACGAGCGCAATCTAGGCTCGTGCGGCATCATGCCTTAGCGAGGACGATCGCTCCTACGGGAGCGGAGCATGACAGAGTTTGTGAAGGCGGTTCAGCCATGGTTATCAGAACTCTCGGTAGACGTGCTCACAAATTTGTATGCCTAAATAACAAAAAAAATTATGCCTATAAAACCAAAATTAACAAGAATGACAAAAAATCAGATTAAAATTAGAATAAAAATTTATATGTATATACAACCGTATATGTGCTCATCGTAGCCGTGGTTTTCCTATAAAACCCAAAATAACAAAAAAAATCAGAATAAAACCCTAAATATAAAGAGGGAAATTGGAGAAAAGAAGTGTGCTCACAAATTTGTATGCCTCTCCACCTCCCTTGCTATGATCTGAGCACAAACTTAAAAAAATCAAAAGAAGAAGAGGAAG
This sequence comes from Iris pallida, assembly GCA_029216955.1. NCBI lineage: Eukaryota > Viridiplantae > Streptophyta > Magnoliopsida > Asparagales > Iridaceae > Iris > Iris pallida. The sequence goes on along the minus strand of JANAVB010003800.1, from coordinate 4,465,798 downwards.
AAGCCGGCTACGATGTTTCCTAAAAAATCTAGAAAAAAACTAAAATAAGAAAAGGAAGAAGTCAAACCTTTTAGAAAGGGAAGAATAGGCACAGGGAAAGTAGGCACGGAGGAAGAGAGGGGGTGAAATTAGTAGGGGGTAGAAGTAAGTAGGATGGGGGGGGGGAATTTTAGGTTGAAAGTATGCGCGGGGTTTCTAAAACAATTCACTGGGGAGAGAGACTTTTGAGGGTGAAATACATGCTGGTATTTTTTTTGGTTTAACGGCATTTATTGTACGCCTTCTTTTTGTATAAAATATTATGGCAGACAATTCACAACGTAAATAACTTACAAGTTATATTCTAAAGACTTTTACAACATTCATTAAAATGCATGTCGTTAATCAATTATTTATAATATACTAATTATGTATGCCTTAATTTTAATGTTGTGAAAGACTACTTTTCTTGTAGTGCATCTAAGTATAAATACACTTGAAGACTACTTTGACACGCATGAGTAGGTGAAGGAATAAAGCATAGCATCTGCTATAGACTTTCGCATGATCTAGTGTACATCTGGACCGGATCTGACGCACAGTTAGGGCCACTGAATAGTTATATCCCCTAGCCATACTTTGCATCACTAGCATACCTTCAGACCATGATCTGACATGCGGTCAATGGTCGTTGTCGAATATATCCTCTAGTGACACACCCATAATCGAGAAACTATAAACCCATAACCGAGCAACTATGAGGCTAAAGGTGGCTATCTCATACGTCTACTAATAGTCTTTCCTGTCCATGTCTTACACAAGTCATATCCATGACTCGAACAATACATATTTCAATGCAAGTAACTAGCTAGACTTACACTAACTCTATATA